>SSNP01000006.1:3263369-3478131 GCA_006937955.1 Pachypanchax playfairii | reverse complement strand
GAGCCGATGTCGGACACGTCGGAGCGCCCAGAGTCTTTCTCAGCAGCCATCGAGTACTGATCACAAGAATCAAACTCTGTCCGAGACAAATCCTGCTCCTCCATGCTGATGGAGAGAAAAAAGAATCTAAATTAAACCAAGAAGATAATAACTTGACAATCATCATCATCATCATCATCACAGATTACAGATTGCTGAGTTGAAGTTTTAAGCATAAAGTTTTTAAATGGTATTAAAAGTCTTCTAAAGTTTGAGGTGAGACTTTACAAACATCTACCTGAAGTTGCTCTCGCTGTACCGAGAGCCTCCGTGGTGCGACCTCGTCCTGGAGTCTACTGACAGGAAGTTGGTGATATCAGGATAAACGAGAGCGTGACTCCTCTGGACCACATCAGGAGGGACAGCTCCTTTGTCTCCTCCTCTTTTTTCTTTACCTTCTTGCCCAATAACCTCCACCGTACTGCCTCCCCCCTCCGCCTTCTCGCCTTCTTGACTGGGCCTGAACTTCATCTCACATTTAGCTTCCCCCTGCTCTCCAGCGAAAGAAGATGAAGAGAAACGAGTTTCCTCACCACGCTCTTCAGGAGTGGTGTGGCCCTGACCTAGGCCAAGGTCTCCCATCTCCAAGTCTAAGGTGGTTTGTCCTGTTTCCGTGGTGATGCTGATGCTGATGTCAGGGCTGCGCTCAGTGGCCCCAGCAGCAGCCATGTTGGAGGAAGAAGAGCTAGGATCCCATGGGGGCTGCTCCGAGGACAGGATGTGTCTCTGCCACCTGAAGTCTGCCTCGTTGATCTCCATGGACTCACGAGTGGACTCGGATCCATCCTTCAGATCATCCTGTCTTCTGAGGAGAAGCCGAGCCTGCACAAAGAATGAATTAATGCTATTCTTTTGGTTTGTCATGCATGAAACTGCTCAGCTGCTCTGTCCATTTGCGTACCTGTTCAGGCTGAAGGCCGCGACCTTGCGACAGCTCATGCAGCGCACCGAGAAGAGCACAGGCACAGGAAACAGAGGAGTAACACGCCTCGATGCCTCCCTTCATACAAGCCTCTGTTATCCCATCCATCACTCTGCAAGAAAAACACAAACACACAACATCAAACCAAATCTGTTTCACTTCAAGGCAGTAAAAAGAAGTTAAAATTCAATATTTATGTTATTTATTTACTTAAAATTTGAAAAACTGGGACTTTAATTCCTCATAGTTATTGATCACAAAGCAAGACAAATGTTAAACTTATTTTATTTTAAAAATGAAAATATAAATTGAACTCACAGTCTCAACAGGTCCAGGTGGGACTTCCTCTTTGAGAAGGAGCGTTTCCTGGTTTCAGGTTCAGCAACACAAGGTCCAGCCAGGTCATACAACCGCTGAGGGCTGCCTAAAATCTAACACATAAACATGAAAATATCTTCACATTTGTGTCAGTTCATGTCTCATTTTTATTAATGTTTGTTTTTGTGTTCATTTAAATGTCCTTGTTATTCTAGTTTAAATGTAGGAAGCTTTCTGAGAACAGAGCGATGGTAACGGATTAGTAGCCCACGCTGAAATGAGAATGAAAATCTAAAAAAGAAATGCAGGATTATGCATGAAAACCAAAGTTTCCTCCTCCCACCTCTTTCATGATGCGGATGGCCTCAGTTCGGTGCTGAGGGGGCGGGTACAGCAGGATCCTGTGGTAAAGTGACTGCAGCACTGGTTTCATGGACTCTACACAGCTCACCAGTCGCACCAGCTCCGCTGCGATGTAACAGACTGTTCGAACGACGGGCGCAATCCTGGCAGGAGCGCTGGACGAGCAGCCAGAACCTCTGCCTTGATCGGATACTGCTCCTCCAGAGCTGTCTGCTTCCTGACTGATTCCTGAGAGAGAAAAACAAAAAGAAGCATGAAGCTGATACAAAACGTTCCTCCTGCATTTAGAGCCAGAAAAACCTTCCAGTCCTACAGAGAAGTGATTTCAGACTAAATCAATGGAGTCCCATCCGGATCCTCCAGGGCCACTATCCAGCATGTTTGAGTTGTTCTTCTGTTCTAACAACCTGATTCCATGGTCAGATTATCTGTTCAGCATGAAACCTGTTAGTCACCCACTGGTCCATGTCGAATGTGTTGGAGCAGAGTTACATAAAAAAAACCAGCTGGTTACAGCAGGACCAGGATGGGACACCAGTAGACTTACCCTTCATAAAGAGAGTCTAGTTACCTTGACTGAGTCTGTCTGAGGGCCGATCTCGGTCTGGGGGCCCCGTGTAGCTGTGGTGTGATGTAATGGTTTTATCATTGACCGGATTTCCCATAATCGCTACCAGAGATGGACACAGCTGCTTCCTGCAATATTATTATTATTATTAAGTTAAAATGTAAATGGTAAATTATTACTATTTAAAATCTGACAAACATTAAGTCTCTCATCAGAGACTCAATGTTAGAATTAGACCAACATGTTTTTATAAATAAAGATTATAGAACACACAAAATCCTTATCAGTCACTTTGTTTTGGTGGAAACTTGTGAGCAAATAGAAATGTGATGAAAAAAAAATCGTACCACACAAGGTCAGTGAAGCCTCTGGACAGGTGCATTGTGGGAGGACAGCTGCTGAGCATGGAGAGGATACACTCCAAGTAGAGGAGCTGCAGGAGCTGATTGTTGCTACAAAAGGACAAATGCACAAATCAGGAATGATTTTTCCAAAATTACAAGTTCTATTCAATCAGGATTAATTAATTTAGTTGTCTCTAAACACACAGCTGAATCCAATTCTAATTATTATAAGTGTGTGAATAATTACAAATGCTAATCTAGCAATTCAGAGACTAATTTAAATGATTCATTACACACTATAAAGATAAGATGAAAGAAAAAGAATATTTAAAAGCAGATACAATTCTGAAGTTTTACCCGTCTACAGATTCCAGTTTTTCACAGAAAACTGTCAGAACCATCACTACGTCTTCACACAGAGCATGGCTGGTTGGGGAAATATCTACAAACACACACACACACACACACACACACACACACACACACACACACACACACACACACACACACACACACACACACACGCAGCTAATTTATTCATTATTAACATAAATTCATTTTAAAAACCCATCAGTTCTCTCAGAGTGTTATTCAGCTCTCCTCCCTTATTAATTAGCATTCATTAAAGAGTTTTGGCTCTCTGCCTTCAGAGGCAGCAATCCAAAGTGTTTTTGTAGAGTCTAATAAAAGTCCAAACGATGACTTTATAACAGGTAGAAAAAGGTTTTAGCTGAACACTAAACATCACAGAAAATGTATATCCATCAATAAGCTTGAAATGATATTAATAAGCACAGAAAACCAAAAAGCTTTTTATCCTTGGATTCGTTCCACCAGAGATAAAATGTTTAAAGTTCATCCTGCAGGTGGCGCTAGAGGGCAGATGCTTCTCTGCGTTTTTTTTTTTTACTCTCTTCCAGTCTAAGTTCATTAAGTTCATCTTTTTTTGTTGTAACTTTAGTCAAATTAAATAAAAAGTTCAGACTTTCTTTGACTTATATTTTAGGAGTTTGTAAGGTCAGAGTGTGTTTAGTATTATATATTTATTTTATCATTATTGTTATCAAAAGTGATTAAATCCCTGATGAGCTTTCAAATCTCTAGTTTGGACTTTTTACTGAAAGATCTCCAGAACACAGACTTGAATTCTAGAAATGTATTAACTGACTATAAATGTGTAAATTACACTGTTTGCACTATATCTGCACACACCATTGTCTATTGTACTATATTTATTGTTTTTATTTACAGTTTAGTGACTCTATTCATCTTGTTCTTGTTTTCACATAAACCAGGACTGCAGCAATAGGGAAACTCAAATCTTAAAGCAGCTCATAATGAATCTATGATTTAAAATATATTTTCTGAATATAAAAATTGCTGCAGCCCTCGAGTTTAGAAGGGAAACTGGATATTGATGTACCTCTTCTCTGTAAAGGTGTTGCAGTCACCTCATCTCCTTCTGCGCCCTGAAGTGGAAAGATAGAGAGATTATTTAAACTTTTATTTTTTTTAATGGAGATTTACACAAAAAAGACCAAAATACTAAATCTACTGTTAAAGCTAAAAACTAAGCACAACCAGACTTCCATCAAGAAAACATCATTTGGTTCTCATCAGGTTTTAAAATGATACAAACAACCTCAGATAACTATAAACATGACTAAGTCCAACTTCCTGTTTCTACAGGAAATAAAGACCCGAGTATGAACTCCTCTATAAAAGCAGCAGTCTAGTCAGATATCTGTCTGGAGCATACTGGTGTGTGTTAACAAAGCAAAGAACATCAACAATAACTTGAAAGAAGCACCTGTCTGGGAAAGGTTAAAGGTCATTTCCAATATTTTCAAAGTTAAAGTCTATGACAGAATAATTAGATAAAGCCTGAACCAGATTGGCTTGAGCTGCAGGAGAAAGTTTCTCCTCTCTAAGGAGAGCATGGCAGCTCAGTTTAGGTTGTAAACAAACCAAAAGACTTCTGGAAGAATGTCCTTTGGACACATGAGACAGCTCATCCCAGCTGTCAGCACGATGGTGGACGGCTCATGGTTTGGGTTTGTTTTACAGACTACAGGACCTGAACCCCTAGCAGGGATTGATTTGACCTTTGACCTCTGTTTATCAGAGTATTCTAGAGTTAAATGGGAGTCCATCTGTCTGACAGCTGGTGTTCAAAGGAGACGTCCTTCATGACTTTACATAATATGAATTGAATATAAGACCTCGTGCGTATCTTTATACGTGTCAGCTGTACAGTGTGTGTGTGTCCTGTGAGACCTCCTGTCTGTGCCGCAGCTGTAGCGTCAGGTCTCCGAGTATCTGGCTCAGCGTGGCTCTCACTGCTGTGTTGATGCTGCGCTGGTGACAGCTGGACACGTACGTCTCAATACACACCTGCAGTCACACACAAACACACTGCTGTCAGAGGGCGTTTTATAATCCGTCTGCGTCACGATGACAGATCAACGGTGACGCACAGATCCCAGAGAGAGCATCACAGAGAAACTGAACTCTCAGGGAGGTTATGATGAAGTTTCCATGGTGTCACAAGTTGCCATGGTAACCAGACCATGAAACAGCAAGGAGGACAGAGATGTGTTGTCTGTCAAACATCTACTGGTCAGATGAAAAGGTCACGCTGTAGATCTGGATAGTAAAAACCAGAGACACAAAGCAGACGTATCCCACTCACCCACTAACTGTCAGTAAGAATACAGGGAAAGAAAAAACCTGACAGAAAATTAACATTAGACTGAAATTAAATCAATGATTTGATTTGATTCAAAGAAGCTGTTTCCTGCCTGGAACAAGAGAATCACCAGAGCTAATGATAATTTACAGACGTCATGGTAAACTTTTCTAACATTCAGCTTTTTGCTGAAATATCAAACCAGTCCAAAAGTTCTGCAACTAATGTCTGAGTTATTTATAAGACAGAGGTGTTTGGGGGGGGTTCAAAGACCAAAACCAGCTAATTCTATTCAGATTTAAAGCCTCAGCAGCTTCAGGATGTTTTACGCCACATGAGCCTAATCAATAACAAATCAATGTGTCTTCCTCCATCAGAGCTTCCAGCAGCAGTAATTACTTATTCTGGTGAGATCTGAGGAAACAATTACACATTGTTTTAAAATGAGTTTCATTTTCAAGATCTTTAAACATAAATAATAAAAATAAAAAATCTTCTCAAAGTTATAAAACATGTTTAATAGCCAGAGATGAGAAATAACAGTTCAGACCTTCAGCTCAGTGTTTCAAACTGAATAAATCCCTATACGCAGCCAGACTATGATTGTATTATAGATTAACAACCTGTTTCCGTGGCATGTTACTGATAATGGAGTGTTGCTGACAGCCTCTCCAGCCACTCTGAGTTACGACCAAACACAGAGCAGGTGAGCAGGCCTGGTGGCACAGAGCCCATTAACACATCAGGACAAGCAGGTTTATGAGCTGTTAATGGACGCCACACATCTTCTGCAAACACCACGCTGCAGTTGCAGCTGCAGATGTGACATCAAATTCAAACACTTTAAATAAACACCAAAGAAAGACATTTTTTATCTTTGTTTTCCATTAAATCTTGCATTTTAATAACTTTCTCAACAAGAACTGTGAAGCATTAAGTTAGAAGAAGGATTTCATGGAAGCTTCTGGTGGTCGTTACTCACTGTTGTTCCAGTTTGGATGTTTTTGAGTCTTTACCGATTTCAGATTAATTCAAAACAGAAACTTCTCAGAGAAGTTTGGATTCTTAAACATACTTCTTTCACCAATCGAGACTCGATCCACGTAACTGCTTATTAAGTGGGGTTGTGTGGAGTAAGTCAACATCTCACCTGCAGTAGGGCAGGGCAAATTTCTACCATCTAATATACCCACTTAAAAAAAATCTAAGAATTTCCAGAAAATTCTAAAGCACATATTTTTCCACATTGTCACTTTGCACAAGACAGTTTCAACCATTTTTTTTAATCGACCAAACAGTGTTTGTGTCCCTGTGTGTGATTTCACACACAGATGCTGCTCAGTGAATCAGCTGTGCGTCATGTGGCTAACTAACATGAAGGTGATATCCGCATCAGGCTGGAAATCAGACTGTACAGAGAATAAATCCAACAGGAAATACAGATGCTCAGAATCACGGGACATTCATTAATTTCCAAAGTTAGTCAGTAAAAACAAAAAGTTCCTATAAAATGAAACATATTCAAGCTTATTTTGCATCAGAACTCCATGGGTCTCCAGAGAGAAGAACAGCAGAAATTCTGCAGTGACACGATGTTGGTGAATTCTGATAGAGAATCAGTGACCGCAGCGTTTCTATGCTAACTAAAAGTTTAGATCTGTTTTAGCAACAAACATCATAACATGGAAAATTCTTCTAGTTTTTCACTCGTGTGTTTGAAATCAGCCCGTGTTGATGCCTGGGTGTATTTAGAAGAACGCAGCTCAGTTTTCTGAATATTTCATGAGATAATAACAACATGAGAAACGGCTCTGTGGTGAGTCTGGACAGAAAAAAGCTTTACCTTTAAAAATAGACCAACTGTTTTTAAAGAGTGAAGCAATCTGTCAGGCAGGACAGTTACATCAATACTGAGTAAAAGGAAAAAGTAAATCAATGTCTCAAGCTGGATTTTTTTAGATTAATAAGATCCAGATCGCCGGCTGTTAACAGTTCTTATATTAAAGACTTTTTAAGAGCTTGTGTTCGTACAGAAGAGTGAGTATTTACATGTTGTTGTCCATTCTGTTCAAATAATAAGGATACACAGCTGGTTTAATTAACTGTTTCCTGTGTAACGTGACCTGAGATGACTTCTGTTGTAAACTGATGCCAAAGAAATAAATTGAGCTGAACTGAGCCGCCAATAATAAAACAACTAAAAGACTCTGCGCAGGAAAAATCACTCTTCAACTGGTGATGCTAATACGTAGATGCTGTTATCAGATTTCTTGCTAACATCAGAGCTGCATCCCTCTGCTTGCAGGAAAATCTTTATTACCTTCAAACACAAAGATTTCTGATCAGGAGGGATCAGACCTGCTGCTGGGATAAGTTGCAAGACGTTTTGCCTGAAGATCCACAATGTGAGAAATTTTTATTTTCTTAAAAGCTCAAAACACGAATCTTTAACTGTCAGAGGAAACTTCTTTCTCACTGTCAGTAACTTCTTCTGTAAAGAAAAGTAACTGTTTAGATTTGGTCGTCAAATAATAGTTAATTAGACTTAAAGATACAAAGTGGATTTTGTTTAAAACAACTAAAGCTAAAGGTTCAGACAGTGATAATTAGTCTGGTCTTGATTTAAATCTAATACCTGGTGAATCCAGATTTTTGTTTACAGCTGAAGAAGAAATCTCAAACAGACAGCGAAGCCAAACTGTTGCTGCATAAACTGATTAAGTTTTCCTACCTGAGCGATTCGCAGGATGGAGTCTCCATTAATATCAAAGTTCGGTGAGTAGGTGATACACAGCAGGACCTGCACACGCACACGTACATGCACACACACGATCTTTTAATAACTTCAATCTAAAATTTCCAAACAGCCTCATTTGCACAAGTCTTGTTTTTACCTTCATGACTTCCACCTGCAGGTCTTCATGCAGTGACGGAGTAACTCTGAGAGCTTCCAACATCTGGCTGAGCAGCTGTTTCT
The DNA here is from genome assembly GCA_006937955.1 of Pachypanchax playfairii. Classification (NCBI taxonomy): domain Eukaryota; kingdom Metazoa; phylum Chordata; class Actinopteri; order Cyprinodontiformes; family Aplocheilidae; genus Pachypanchax; species Pachypanchax playfairii. The sequence goes on along the minus strand of SSNP01000006.1, from coordinate 3,469,911 downwards.
CCAGAACCTCCACCTCCGTCCCGACACCTCCCACAAACCTGTCGTCGCACAACAGCTTCTGATGGGAGACGGGCAGAGTTTACACATCAGGTGGAGCCAAAAGAAGGTCATGTAGTGAGGATCAAAAAGAAAAATCACGAATTCAATTAATCATCATCTGTCTGAACCTGCATGCCAGCGAGAGCAGTCTGTCCCAGTTTGGTGGTTTTGGACTCCAGAGCCATCTGGAGAGGCAGCAGACATCGTTCTCTGGAAGAAGAAACACAAAGTGCAGCATCGTTACAGTAAAGATGGATGATGATTGTTTTTTTTTTAATTCAAAATGAATCAAATACTAAAAAACCCAAATGAACAAATAAAATAAAATGAATAAAACCTGTTAAACTTGTCATGTGATGGTACTTATACCTCCAACTGTGCAGAGACTGATTATATAAAACAACAAAGAGAGCGACACCGGGTCATTTATGTAACCGACCAACAGCGTTTGAACAAAAAGACAAAGTCTCTTCCTCGTCCTTCACTCTGCTCGGTGCTCCAGCTGCACATCCTTCTCGTTATTTGTGGTTGATGGAGTCTCCGTCTCGGCTTTGTGTTTGTGCTCTTGGAATAAACGGAACCATTAGAAACGGACTGCAGGGACCTGGATAGAGTCTATTTCTGATCATGGTGAAGAAAGCAAGAACCAGAACATGAAGGAGACCAGGAACCTGAGAAGGAAGTTCAGAACTGTAAAATAATAAAACACCTGATCGACTGATTTATTTCTGGGCTCATCCAACATCCAACAACTGAAGCATTTCTTTCCTGTCAGCTGGTGTAGATGTTAAAACGTTTCCTGTTATAGAAAACACAGTTCACAAGATCACAGTTTGACTTTAGAGCTGAAGTCCAACATTTGCATTATCAACTGAAGAATTACACGCTTATTTACATCTAGTAAAATCCTACAACTGATGTGAAAGTGTTTAAGTTGCAGCTTACAGGTTAGTTTTACATTCATACATGTGGAGAACCAGGACCCTATATGGTCTTATATGACCCTCTCTGGTCTAGTTCAGTGGTTTCTACACCATCTACCACCTGAGATTATGTTTAGCTCTCCAGGTATCACCATTTTATATAGACTGGGCTCCCAAACTAACACCTGGATCTCTACCACAGTGTGAGAACTCAGGCTTAACCTAGTCAGGTTCTCCATTAATATAATATCATAGCTGTTTATTTCAGATGCTCATAAAGCAGCAGCTGCAGGTGGAGAGTAGTTCAGACTAATGAAGAATTACTAACCAACTACCTGAGCAGTAGTTCAGCACTGGTACTGGATACGTTTAACCCCTGGACTAGGAACCCGAACAGACGCCACACTGCTGATACGTCATAACACTTTCTATAAACTGCTGTTACTTATCATCAATCTACCAGGAGACTAAGCTATATATTCTATATAATCTATATATTCTATATAATCTATATATATATATCGCTGCATCGTCTTTACTCCAAAATCTGCTTTTTTTCTCTTTGTGTTACTCAGCAGTACAAATTATTACATCAAGTCATTAATAAAGAATATATTATGTTTTTCAAAGACAATCACAACACAAAACACTGATTTTACACAAAGATTAAAAACATGAACCATCTAAAGTCTCAGAGCTTCGTTATGATAAACACACTACAGTTTGTACTGTGGACAAGAGGTTAAACGAAGGAAGTGAATGAAAAGTCAATCATTCAACTTACCGAAGTTGTGAAGCAGAAATCTTGGCTGAACTGTTGTGAGACTCGAGAGTTTCTGTTGTAAATAAAAAGGACAGGAAGACTGAGTTAAACTGAGAGCTGTCAGCTGGCTCGGTTTGGTTTTTCTCCATGTTTTGAACATGTGTATTGTGTTTCATGTCTTTGTGCAGCATCTACAGTGTGTTCAAGTTTACATGATTCTTCCTCCATCAGCACAACCTGAACCTACCTGCCGTCTCAGTGAGCACCACTCTGCCGTGTCGGGTATATGAGAACATCATCTCCACTGACATCAGGAGAACTTTCTTCCCCTCAGTGAGTCTGATATCCATCAGAATTATTTCTAATAAACCTGCTGTTGTAAATTAATAGGAGCGTTTCACAGTGTGTCAGTGAGGGAGATTTCGTTAATACGACTTATTGTTATAACTGTGGTTACCATGGTGACCCTAATGAGCCACTGGCAGCCAATCTAACATTTCTCTTTATATATTAAACACATTTAGTCTCAGCTTAGTTTATTATAAAGTTGGTGTTGGGATTTTGGACAGTAACGTCTTTGGAACCCTTTAAAACTTCTTTTAAAATGTTCTAACTTTTATTTTATGAAATTATACTGCTGATAATTATTTCCATATGAAGAACCAATAAGGGCTGATCAGTGTTTCCTGTCCAGCTCTATAAGAATATTGACCCATCTTCACCTTCACTAATTCAACTAATGGGAATATTTGTTTAAAATACATTATTTCAGCTATAAGAGAAAGATGTTCACGTAACTGTCTGCAAAACAGCTTCCAATACAAGAAAACACATTCTTAAATTTTAAATAACTATTCATGTAAAATAAAAGGGGACTGGATATGACTGAGTCCTGACTGGAATTGTAATTAAATGAGTTGAAATTAATTGAATTAAATAATAATTAGATGTAACTGGATTGTAGGGAACTTGAATTGGACTAATTTCCTCCCGTTTACTGTTCCAACTTTCATTTTGGTTGTAATTCGGAGATGTAAAAACAAAGTCAACTGTTTAGCTCCTTCCTTTAAACAAATTTTAATGAGATATTTAACAAAAAAGCTTATACCCAATCCAAACAGGAGGTTGGATGAGATGTTTCTAACTGGGATTAAGGAGGAAATTCCACGTCCTGGTAAATGATGGAGCTCACCATGTCAACATGACACGCCCCTTTCTGCCACATCATCATAATTAAACTCCTGGAAGACATGAATCTTTTCTGGAGATCTGAATTAGTGTCTTCATGGTGTTATTGCAGTGTGTGAGATGTGTGTTTCCCCTCAGCCCTCCTGTCCACCCTGCAGCCAGAGAGCCCCGAGGCTGACGCACACTCACCGCAGGCGAACACGCACGCGTCGCGGATGCCTTTGTGTTTGTGTCCGGACGCGTCTTTCTGCAGTTTTCTCAGGATTTCCTCCATGCTGGTTCAAGACCCAGTATAATGAGAGAGGGCGTCTGGCTTGAGTCTCCGTGCGGATCTGACTGAGGTGTTTTAAGAGTGCCGTGACAGTGACAGCATCCCTGAACCCCCCCGATGAAGAAGGCGATGATTCACTCCCACCAAGCAGCCAATGATGTCAGGCCAGCCGCCAGTCCTGTGGAGGAGGAAGCGCTCGTGTTTCTGATCCAGAATCCAGTCGGTAGCATCACATCTCCTAAACAATCAGTATAAAGAGTCACATCTCCACCTTCATGAAGAAACACAAGCAGATCCTTCCTGTGGATCGTTTATTCCTCTGAGCTCATGCGTGTTTTAAATCCCTTCCACCTGCTACTTGTGCTCTTCCCGGGAACCAGATCCGGTCCCTCAAAGTGAGCTTCCCGGAGGCAGGAGCATGCTGCGTCATCAGAGTCCGCTAAAAAGTGGATTCCTAAAGAACCTGGCAACACACTGTTTACCGTTTACACCGTTTAACGGACTGGAGGCTGCAAAGTGCGGCAGGATTTTCTGGACTGGAATTTCCTGTTTCTCCTACAGAGAAGACTCCTTCTGCAGGCTACATTCTCAGGCCCGCCATTCTCAGTCCCGCCACTGTAAGGCCTCCCCTCCAATCTTCACCCCTTACGTCTCATCTGTAGAACAAGAACAACAAAATAAAATACAATTAGAATAATGTACATGTGTTTTGTTTACTGACTCACTGCGCATGCGTGAACCTCAGACTGGCTGGTCCTGGGCGTGTTGGGGCCTCAGATTGGCGGTGAGCATCTACAGCTAAATGATTGGAGAGGCTCCACCAGACGACAGGTGCAGGAAGCTCAAAGCTGATTACAGCTTTCACAGTAAAAGATTATCTTCATGTTTTCAGAAAATAAAAGCTCCTGGATTCTATTTGTTCAACATTAATTTTATTTTAGGAGAATATTAATATTTTCATTTGACCACAGCTTGGCAGATAATATCCAAATACACACACAGTTTTATTCATGTGTTTATGAACATTAATATTTAGGTGGTTCTGAACGATTGTTGATACTCAGATTCAAGAGGAGCAATGTGGCTTTTACCGGGTCCTGAAACAGTGAACTAGATCATCACCTTTGTGGGTTTGCTGCAATGGGAGGTTTGTGTTTTGTGGATTTTGGGGTGCTGTAGGAGTGTGTGGTCCTGGGGCCACTTCTAAGGCCTATCTGTTCCTTGAACAACCAAAGCAAGAGTTTTGTCTGCGCTCTCAGCAGTAAGTCAAGCTCGTTACGTATGCAGGTTGGACTTCCTCAGAGCTGCCCCTCACCCCAGATGATGTTCACGAACAGAATCTCAAAGAGTTGCTACTTTGAGGCAGATGATATTGCTTAGGAACATCAAGATCTCAATGCTCTTATTTAACTGTTCTGTCTGTCTGATCCTCAACCATAGATTTGGATCATGACCCAAACAACAAGCACCTGGATACAAACTGTGGAAATGTGTTTTTTTTTTTTTTTTGCAATCGCATTGGAGATACGGTAAGGAGCTCCACTGTCCATCAGCTGAGGTGGTTCAGCCATCTGAGGATGCCTCCTGATCACCTTCCTCTGGAGGTCTTCCAGGCACATCCCACAGGGAGGAGCCCCCCAGAAGACCCAGAAGTGACTGGAGGGATTATACAGTATGTCATCTCTGGCCTGGGAATGTCTTGGGATCATCAGGAGGAGCTGGAGAGTGTCTCCGGAGTGGGGGAGGTCTCAGTTTCTCTCTTGGATCTATTTCCGTGACCTGAAGATAAGTGGTGGAAAATGGTGGGAGGGAGGGAGGGAGGGAGGGAGGGAGTGAGGGTTAAATGGAGGGAGGGACTGGCCACAGTACCATGTAGTAAAATGTTCGTTCAAAGCTGGTAATATTCAGTAGCCAATAACAAAAGAGCCAGAAGGATCCAGTAGAACTGCAGGTAAACAAGTGATGTTGCTCAGTTAGACAAGGTGGAATGTTTATTGCTCAGATCAATTAAAAACATCAAGATAGAAAGACTGTTATATAGTGTAATGTTTATTTACTTATAAAGGAATCAGTAGTTTTTAGTCTTCATTGTCAGAATGCTAAAATACCAAAAAATGCCTCACAAGGATGCTTTGAATGTCACAACAAAGGAAAACCTCCATAAATACAGTTGAAGGACCTGATCAAGAGTTTATAGGCGTGTCAGTTGGAGGAAGATGAATGATTTCCAGTTGTTTGTCCACACATTTCATTACTTGACCCATTTATTCCAAGGTTCAGGGACAATAATAAAAGAAGGTCAAAAAACAGAGATGTGATGATAAAATTAATGCACAAATCACCAGCAACGAGTGAGAGTCTGATATTAAAAAGATCAATAAAACAGGCTCAAAGATGAAGTGAAGTCTGCAAAGAGACAAGGCTGAAGAACAGGACAATGTTATGACATGAATTTAATGATAAATCAATCATCTATTAATTGCCCCTACTTTAACTAAAGTGCTGAAAAGCTGTAAATGTTCTTCTCTCTCTGCACTGGCTTCTAGTCACTTTTAAGATCGATTTAAAAATCTTGTTGCTTGTTTTTCAGATCCTGAGTGGTGTTACTCCTTCACACCTTGCAGAGCTGCTGAACGTTTACTTAAACCAGAGAGCTGAGAGGTCAGCAGATCAGCTGCTCCTAAATGCAAGTTAAAAACCAAAAGAGAGCTACTTTTGCAATAGCTGTCACTTATGGAACAGTTTATATCACACATAAGACACTGCACAAGTTTGGGAACTTTAAAATATGTTTAAAAAACCCACCAGCTTTCTTTGGCTTTTAACAAGGTTTAAATTTTATATCAGTGTTTTAATTACTGGAGGCATTTCTTCTGAGCTTTTGCATAATTTGATGTTACTTGCATCCTGTGTTATTGTTGCTATCAAATCTTAATTGTACAGCACTTTGGTCAACCATGTTTGTTTTTAAATGTGCTTGATAAATACACTTGACTTGACCAGAATACATAAAAATTCAATATTAATTTCTAAATATAAAATTTATATTTGATGAGTATTTGTAACATGAGGTTGTTTTGTGTTTTCTGCTTGTTTTTTCTGTTTCACCTGTCATTTTTCTTTCTATTTAGAAAGAGAAAAATCAGACTTGAACTGTACAAAACGAACCTAAAATGAGCAGAAACTGGTGCATGCCAGTTATTTCTGGTGGGTAAACAAGGCCAACCTTCTGCTTTCATGGGTTTAACTTTTAACAATTTCTATCCAATTAATACAGAAAGATTTTTATCAAGGATTTCTTCATAGAAACAGAATGCAGTAGCGGCTGATGACCGCTGGAGGGCGGTACTATCCACAGCTACACTGAACTAGTGTCAGTGAATTTTAATAAAAGAGTTAGACTGACGGTAAGTGATGAGCGGGTTTGAGGAGTAGGTTTGACTCATTTTGTCGCTTTCAACAATATAAATGTCACAGAAGTGAAATGAAGACAGCTTGAAACTCGTGCAGTTTCTGTGTAAATTAATACATAAGGGGCAAATCAGCGCAATTCCTTCAGTTGCGTAAGACCCCATCAATGTGTGTCATCACAACATTTAACCTTAATTTATTATAAATCTCCAAACTGTGTGTCAGAAAAGTGGAATGAAGGTTATATCCGAAACAGAGCTAAATCTGTTTCATCAAAGCGCGTTGTGAGCGTGCGTTCTTGTGTCTGTGCACACAAAACACGCACATGATTACACAAACACAATCAGCACACCAGAACTCATTATGCGCAATTACGCGCGGTTATCCATGGACTGGCTTTGTCCGCAGTCAGTACCGTGAGCTGTTATGGTCGGATTGTGTTTCACATTATAATCCTTGTGTGGCTGTGAAGATATAAAGTAATCGTTTGGCTACTCGCTGAACGAGTTTTGACGTCACACGTCAACTTTTTTGTGAAATATCTGCGCGCACGGCAGCTTTCGAGCTTCAGTGTTTCTGCACCTCCTGGAAACAGGTTAGATATTTGCCATTTATTCCTCAGACCACAGGAAACAAACGTGAGTTTTATAGGTCAAGTATTTTGGGAATTTGCTCAGAGCGCGCCACGTGCGTAATAACCAGTAGAATTTACCACTGAAAATAGAAACTAAGATATCACGGATTCATGAAGTGAAGGAAAACGCGTGAAAATATTTAGTCCTGAATGTGGACGTGGAAAGAAATTACTCATTGTTCACTCCGACGCCTGCACATCTGTGCGCGTTCATGTCATCCCGGACGGGTCTCCAAGTCCATGGATAGAAAGAAAAACCAGGCATCAGAATGGTCATTGTGGGAGCGAGTAACGAAACATTTGGAGGTGACAACATGAGGTCTTCGTTCATGATCGAGGATAAAGTCGGTGGAGGGGATCCTGGGATCTCCACCAGCATGATGATCTCTGAGGCTCTTGCGCCCCGGCTGCTGAAGATTGCGCAGAGCGCCGCAGAGGCTGCAGCAGCAGTGGCAGCAGCCACTTCTCCGTCCACCTCCAGTCAGCCGCAGGTCATGGAGACGAACGGGACGCGGTGCGGGGAGCAGATCCTGAGCTACGGCCGCGTGGAGAAGGTCCTGATCGGAGGGGTCCTCACCATGCTCACGCTGTCCACTATCTGCGGGAACTTATTGGTGGTCATCTCGGTGTGCTTCGTGAAGAAGCTGCGCCAGCCGTCCAACTATCTGATCGTATCTCTGGCCCTAGCAGACTTGTCGGTGGCTTTGGCCGTGATGCCGTTCGTGAGCATCACGGACCTGATTGGTGGTCAGTGGATCTTCGGACAGTTTTTCTGTAACGTTTTTATCGCCATGGATGTGATGTGCTGCACCGCGTCCATCATGAGTCTGTGCGTAATCAGCATTGACAGGTGAGATAAAGTTTTGTGTTGCTTAAACAAGAACATTGTTCTCAAAACAAGATTAATCTTAATCATAAAAAGACTCTAAAGCCTCATTATTAATACGAACATCTCTAGTTAAATTTTCATCCACACAGTTCGTTCAGTTTTTCCATTTACATAATTTATTTAGAAATCCGTTTTGTCTTTGAAAGGTGGTTTAAAGTTTTGGTGGAGAGAAGGAGAGCGCTGTGATGAATCACAGTGACCTCTCAGCTCAGGTCTTGATGGACTGAGAACCGGTCTCCTGTCCGGCCGTGCGTCCATTTTAAATCGATCCAAAGGGTCAGACTGGAGCTGAAGGCATTCAGAAGGAACGCAGGAGAAATGAAATTCTCCAGCATCTTCAGATTCGTCAAAGACTAATTATTGATTCTTTCCTTTTTTATTCCATCATTCAGTCATTTTCCCAAATTCAAACTGGCCCCTTTTGGTATATTTAGAATGTTGAAGCTTTTTAATCATATTAATGGGTATTAAATGATTGAAATATTGTCAATAAACTTAAAATGATAATTTAAACAGCATCTTCATATGAAATCACATGCTGATAAAACCATAAAATTACTGTCTTAAAACAACCTGATTATAAATCTGCTTCTTTTCCTTCTCAGTCTTTTGCAGCATCAGAATAAAAGATTTACTTGGAATTCCACATGTTTTCTGTTGTGGTCTGTTGGCTGGAACTGGGAACAGGTTGTTCCTGGGATTTAGTTCTGTGATTTGTGCAGTGAGAACATGAATGGATTATTATCATGGCTGCTCTAACTGTAACCTTTAGCTGTAAAGATCACGTGTGGTGTTCCTCTGCACCCTGGATCTTTTCATTCATAAAATCTCCCAGTTTCCATCTGGGGTTGCATATGGCACAAACAGATTGTGGTTAAGCTCTTGCTCAAGGGCACCTTGTTTGGAGTGAAATGAGCATTATATGTGGCAAGATATTCCTCAGATATGTAGAGTTCCGGTCTTATTCTTTTAATTCTAATATACTTTATCTGCAGGTATCTGGGCATCACAAAACCCCTGACGTACCCAGTTCGACAAAATGGCTGCTGCATGGCCAAGATGATCCTTTCAGTGTGGCTTCTCTCTGCCTCCATCACCCTCCCCCCTCTGTTTGGCTGGGCGCAGAACGTCAACGATGGCAGGGTTTGCCTCATCAGTCAGGACTTTGGTTACACTGTCTACTCTACAGCTGTGGCGTTCTACATCCCCATGTCGGTGATGCTAATAATGTACTACAGGATCTACAGAGCAGCTAAACTCAGTGCAGCCAAGCACACCATCACTGGCTTCCCCAGGGAGGGGGAGCACCGCACAGGAGCTGCCCATCGAGGGGGCAAGGGGGTGCATGAGCCCCAACAGCCATCAGAATCAGGAGAAACAGCAAGTGTTGAAGCGACGGAGGTTGAGCGGTATGAAGAGGAGGCTGAGGAGGAGGAGAGTTTGGACTGTGTGGCAGCAGCGTTGAAGCTCCAACGGGAGGTGGAGGAGGAGTGCAGCAGTCGTGTCTCCCGCCTCCTTAAGAGTGGTGAGCATCACCAGCGCCGGAAGAGGAAAAACCAGTCCATCTTCAAACGGGAGCAGAAGGCTGCAGCCACTCTGGGGATTGTTGTGGGCGCCTTCACCTTCTGCTGGCTACCGTTCTTCCTGGTTTCCACCGCCAGGCCTTTTGTTTGTGGCGTGGAGTGCAGCTGCGTGCCGCTCTGGCTGGAAAGGACACTGTTGTGGCTCGGCTATGCCAACTCCCTCATCAACCCCTTCATTTATGCGTTTTTTAATCGTGATCTGAGGACCACCTACAGTAACCTCCTGAGGTGCCGCTACAGGAACATTAATCGTAAGCTGTCAGCAGCTGGCATGCACGAGGCCCTAAAACTGGTGGAGAAGCCAGACGCTGATGCCTGAATCTCTGGATCTGCTCATCAGTGATGCTGGGAAAGATCCCAGAAGGCTTCGGAAGGTGGCACAAAGCCTTAACTCAGCCAGACTGATTATTTTTCCAAATATATGTGAAAACGGCGTCAGCTAGGTGAGGCGGGATGCTGATGGATGCACATGATGTTGCACAGAGAAAAAGTTCATGTTTAATTGGGGGAAATGATGGAAAATTAAACTCAGTGTTGATTAAACGTCTGAACAGTGACTGAATCACACTCATAAACCAACAGCCATGTCCATAATGGGCGAGTAATTGTCACTTTGGTGAGTTTCACCTTGTTTACCAGCTGTTTGCACATCCATGTTTTCTTTAAACATGGATGAAAATTCTCCTGTTCAGTTTCCAGCTTGAGCCAAGAAGAACAAAGATGCAGAGTTGATCCACTGGACTACCATCACCTCTCATGTTTCCTGTTTTCACAGCGATGCTTCTAAATATCAACGTCTTCAGCAGACAAAAAGGACCTGAAATAGTTCAGACATGTAAAAATTGGTGTATGTGTTGATGTTGCTGCTGTATTTCTAATTATTTGACAAACTGATCAGCTCTTCAGTTTATAATTATCGTCACTGTGTTGAAAGAGCTAAAATGTGCTCTTCTGATATCATGTCACAACCACCTCTTACTGTAAAAATAACTGTATTTATTCATCATTTTCACAGCGAGCAAAGAAGAACATTAAAGGTAAAGATGATGTTGTGAAAGTCTAAAGCCAATAAAGTGGATATAAAGAGAGAAATAATCGAACATCAGACACTGAATGTGTTTGTGCACTTCAAGTTTTGGTTGCAGCACACTCATTATTCACCATGTGTTTTCGATTTGGCACCATGTGGAACATCCTGGATGGCTTTATGGTTAAAGACTGGAGATTTTTGAGTTCTTTCACTTTTCTTCTTCCTTATTTTCAGTGATTAAAACTAAGCTTGTTGTTGTTTTGTTTAACAGCTACTTTTTATGATTTATGTATTAAAAAGTCAGAAAAAATTATTCATTCTGGGAAGAAACCAGAAACTTCAGAAAAAACATCCATCAGAATGCAATGATGGTGATTTAATTTAAATAATGAACAGAAAACAGCAACTTCTGACAAGCACTCATCAAAAATTTTGGATGATAAATTATTATCCAGAAAACAAATTTTTATTTTAGTGTTTTTTTAAAATAATTAATTGTAAGGGACAAAATACCCTTTAAAGTGACCCCAGCATAAAAGTGTTGAGCCACTCCTTTTATCCTGAAGGTATTTCTGTCAAGATACTTGTTTTTTTTAACCACGTAGCTTTAAAAATAAAGATACAAAATTTTACATCGAAGCATGTTGCTTAATTAGGAGTTGTGTGTTCTGATTTTTGATAGTAAAATTATATCATGTAGACAAAGTTAGTAAAAAGGAAAACAAAATGCAAAAAACTTACCAATAAATACAACGGAATTTTAGTAAAATAGGTGAGAAGCCCCGCCCCTTTGAATTCCACGGTTCAGATGTTACAGTAGAAACATCACTCAGAGTTTAAACAGGTCTCAGAAAACTGGACTTTGTGACTAAATATGGATTTTGATATATTTTACAGTTTTTATACAATCACAGTTTCATTTTCATTATTTCTGGAGATTTTTCTACAGAATGTTCAGCTCATGGCTGATGATGTCTCAATGACTTAAAAGTTTTAATATTTCAAATTTTTGCAAACAAACACTTTTTACTCCCACAGCTTTTTAAAATACGTACATATTCTCCATCAAACGCAGGTATCTTCATCTTCCTCCAGCTGATGTGTGTGTTGTTGCTTCAGGACTTCCAGTTTCCTCTCAAACCCTCCAGAGTTAAAGGCTGTTTTTAACTCGTCATGTCTCCAACATGAAACACTGGAGGAACATACAGATTCCATGCGGAACCAACAGAGTTTTTTCAATCTGTTTTTGCGTTATTACTTCTGAGAACACCAAGGAAGAAAGATCAGACCATTCACAGCTGCTGCTAGATAGTTTGTTAGCTTGTTAGCATGTCCCACTATGAAGGTAAGAACACCTGTGGAGCCAAAATAGTCAACAGAAACCTCAGAAAAACAGTTTTTAATGGAAGGGCCTCTTTAATACAACTTGTAGTTTTTACACACTGTGTTCCTGCCAGGGAGAGAGAGACACAGCTGTACGGTTACCATGGTGACTATGAGCCACTTGTGGTTACCATGGTGATCTTAATTAGTCAGTGGCGGCAGCTTTAACATTTCTGTTGATCTTGGTTCCCATAACTCTTCTCTTACTATTCATACATCCAAATGTGAATATTGTTTAAACTATTATAGTCAGTGTATTCCAGCTGTTAAATTGGCTCCTTTTATAATTTCTCAAGAAATTTACAAATTAATAATCTCTATGTGGCAGGTCTTATCATAACATGTGGAATAAGGAAAGATTCTCAACTTCTCCAGAATGTTCTGCTGTCACATTCTTCAGTGTTGTTTTTAAAACATCTTACCCTTAACCTGCCTGTTTCTAAACTTTTAACATATTTTCACATTCTCATGGGAAAAAACAAGATGCAGCTCTTCTTTTTCAACTTTTTCCTTTGTTTGTTCGACCCAGTCTGAGAGTGATCATTTCTAATTCTGTGTAAAACATGAGCAGCAAAGGATGTATTAATATTTAATTTAAATAAGAATGCAGTCGTAGTTTTGTGTAGAACACTTCAAAAGGATGAAGCTTGGGGTTTTACCCCCGACTGACTGAGCTGCAGAACGTTTGTCCTCATTAACATGACACGGAGCATTACAGGGCAAAAAAATGTTCTTTTTGCTGAGGAAGTGGAAAGCTGTAACAGCCGTCTTACTCTTCCTTTAATCATTAATTAAAGCTGCTCTGCGCACGATTTAAAAAATACAAAACCCACCGAGCTTCTGAGGTTTAATCACTAAGTGGGACAGAATCAAAGATGCTGCAGTCTGCCAAATAAAGTGCTGCTGCTGAAAATCCTCTTCACATTGTAACTCAGCTAAACAGACTTTATGTTTCACTTAATTTATTTCATCTGGTAACAGAACTGCAGACATCACAGCGTAGGACACTGACATTCCTTAAAAAGCCTGTTGTTGTGGCCGGTTATGGTCTGTGAAATTGTTTATGGCTCTGCACAGTCATGCTTCAGAACCTCCGAGCAGCTCCCGCTCTGGGCTCGGTGCCATAATGGCTCGGATCCACATCCTGTCATGGAAGATATGGAAACTGGTTGCTGGTGAAAATGTACCGAGGCTCGTGTTTCTAAAAAGAGAAATCAAAATCTCAGCACTCTGTCAAATTCTCACATTCAACACAGAAACCTACTGAGAGGAGAATTTATTTTAAACCTAGAATCATGTGAACCGTGTGTCTGTGAGAAGGAAAACGCTGCAAATATAAACCTTTTCAAATATTAAAGTCCAGAAAAAAAGGCATACTCAAACGTAAAAGAAAAAACTGAGTGTAACCTGAGTGCTGTTCAGTGTCTGAACATTAGTGGCCTCCCATTAGAAGAAATATCTACATTCTCTCTTTTAGAAGCTAATAAAATACCAATAAAACCATCTGAGTTCCTCCTTAGAAGCATCACAAACAACTTCATTTTTAAAACTCTCATTAATTTATAACAGTTATAACAGCAGCAGCTTGATAATTAATCTGAATTCTCACTAACTCAGCAGTAACAGTCCCAAGAACAATTAAACACGTTTTACAAGTTTACTAAATTATAATGTGAAGTGTCAGCGTGAGGACTGATTCTACAATGAGTATTAAAATCCTTCATCCAGTGACAGTTTCTTACATTTTCCCTTTTATTATAAGTTTTTCAAAAAAGGTTGGAGGGAGCATGTTAGAATGTCTGTTAATGGATTTGAAAGAGATGAATTTGACAATAAAAGGTGATTAAACAATTTATTTTACTAGAAATGTTGCAGGTAAGCTGCAGAAGCAGGTGTGTCTCTGGAGGCAGAGTAAAGGTGACTTAGATCTTTTCAATTAACTGATCGCAAAGATTGTTGTTGCAGGTTGTGAAGACGGGATCCAACAGGTGGAGGAGCAACGAGGAAGAGTTGGATTTGTTCATCTCTTATGATAGTTTTGGAGCTCCACAGTAGGCGCTCTGAACTTTTGTAAAAGGTAAGCTGGTAGATTTTTTCATCTTAGAAGCACAAAGGATTTTTGCATGTAAACATCAGCTTGCAGGTCACATAATGAACATCTAAAGGAAAACAACAAACTAATTATTTCTCCCAGCAAAAAACAAAACAGTTTGGTATGGCAAAAACCCAGCTGATAGGTTTGCATTGAGTGAATCGCTTGCAGGTGTGACACAGCAGCAGCATGCAGAGAACTGTGGGTGAGCTGGGAAAGAGGAAAACGACAAGAAGAAGAAAACAAAGATATTGAGATCATCAGACAGAAACCTGTAGTTCTCACAGAAAATCTTATTAATTTTTATCAATTTTACTGGAACTTTAATCGATTCCAGTATTTGAGCCGTAAAGTGTTTTCAAATGTGATTATTTTTGTTTTCAGCAGATGAAAATCTAAAACCAAGATCAAACCACAGATAAGATATCCTTAACAGGGTCAAATATAAATGTTCAAATGAAAAAATAAAACACAGAATATAATGATGCAGTTGAGGAGCCTTAAGCAGTCTGGGCTTAATGAAGAGTAAAAAGTGGGCGAGCCATCAGGTAAGAAATATAAAGATTATTAGGGTAATTTAAAGTAACCACCTGCACAGTTTATTCATATATGAAATGATCATTTACCTTATGTATATTACCTGGTTGGTATGAACTCTGCTGGTATTGAGGTAATGAAGTCTAGTTGAAACAAAACCTTGAGGGAAAGAAGATGAAGATTGAGCAGTTTTCAGTAATGTGCAAGTTGTTGTAATTATACTTTCATGTCAGCAGGTATCAATAATGTTTAATTAGTGTGATCAGAAAAGTCTAATTTGTGAGACTGCAGCCAATAACACAGCTGGAGGCAGAACCCGAGTGAAGCCCAAACCAAACTGACTAGACATTCCAGATAAAAAAATCTTGAATAATTTTGGAGAAATGACAAGAATCTCACACCTGAAAAAAGAAAATGAAACTATATTGATCTTATTCTTCACTCAATCCATGATCCTCCACTTAGCTCAAGTTTGGTTCTTCCAGTTTTTGTTTTTGTGCTTGTATTTTTCTATGAAGCTTTTTGTTATGCATACATTTACCAAAAATATGGCTCATAGGTTCTAAAAAGTTCCATTTGATCACTAATGTGATGGATTTGTGATTGAATATCAGCTGATTTTTGTCGTCTAACAGTGTTGCGTTCTGAAATTTGCTTAATTTTTCATCACAGCTTTGTACATGTTGCAGAAATATTCTTACAAAAGTGGAAAAAGCAAAGCGGGTTGAAGATCAGCACACTGGGAGGGCTAAATAATGAACAAGAACCAGGTGAGCTGAAGGCCAGTAACAAGAGGAGCTGAGAGAAACAACCACCCTCAGTCCTGACCAGAAACCCTGGAAACCAAAACTAAAAACACCAGTGAAATAGATGATGAGTGGACCGAACAGATAAAAAACACTGAATGTAAAGAACTTAGAAAACAGGAAAACTAAATCAACTGATCAGAACATCAAAAGAAAATCCCACAATCCTGACCACATGTATGATGATTGATAGCTAAACATATTCACAACTGTGAAGAGAACAAAACATAAAAATATAAACATAAATGTACAGATTCTAATACATTTGGCTTCTATTTGGAGCTAATGGTCACCAGAATTAAATAAATCCATGAATGAATGAATCCAAATATCAAGGGAAATTGAGAGATCTTTAGAACTAATGAATTAAATCTCTATTCAAGCTGAATCTTGATCAATAAGATGATATCAGGTATAATAATTCAGTGTTTTAATGTTTGTTGGGAGATGTAGTTTTTGAACTGTGAATTTAAACTCACCTCTGCACATTGTATTAAATTTCTTCATGATGTTGCAGAACATTGCTGTGTAAACATCTTGAAGCACAAGTTTGGAGCTGCACATACTCCTCCTTCCACATGCTGTTCACACGTGTATTATGTGATAAATGTTGGACATATGTACAGAAAGGACAAATGACTGAATCTTCTCTGCAGTGATGACAGCTGGGCTTCATGACCCATAAAACGCAGCAGTGCAGGAGAAACATTTATGGCTTTTTATACTGAAATGCTTAAATCCGTCTGTTAACATCAGAACTTTAAAGTGACGCAAACAATAAAAGTGACTATTTATTTGTACATAAAAATATTTAGTTTTTACTGTAACAGTTAAAACCGTAAAGCAAATTCAAACCTCATAAAAATCTATAAAAGATGCATCAACATTAAACAACAGCGACATGGAACATCATAACCTCACTATCCATGTGTCGAAAAATCGTCAGCTCACAATTTATTAACCACACAATCAAGAAATGTGTTTATACTTAACAGTTTATGCAGTTTCACTTCAGTAAGTGATGACTGGATGACTGGAGAGACATAATGAGCTCTAACGAACCCCTGAATGCACATAAAATTCTCCAATTCTAAGAGAGCAGATGTCTTTGTTCAGATCACGTCTTTATTGGTCAAAATGAATTAATTTCCCACCATTTATATGGTGATTCATCCTAAATATGAATAGAAATTATGAGAGTTGCATTGATTTCAAACACAAAACAAATAATTATTCTTATAATGTTAACAGTAAAATGCACAAGTAAAAGTGGCACATCCTTCACCTCTTCTATAAAAATAACATCACTGAACTGAGTGTCTTTCATGTTCAATAAAACTAGAAAAAAACAGATCAAGGTCAGAACTCACTGCTCCAAATATACAGTCTAATCTAAAGAGCCTCAAACTGTGTATCTTTGGTTTATTATATGATCAATTACCACATTTCTAAAGATAAATCTGTATTTTTGCTTGTTAGGCTTGTGAACAGTCAGTGGTTTATTTAACAGCTCTGACTCGTTCCTTTCATGTAGAGAATGAGAGATCAGCCTGGAACTGACACACATTTAAACATCCACATGAGGAAAACTGCAGACCACAATGAAAACACCTGCTTCCATTTCTCTGTTTATGGATTCTGATCCAACTTGGTGCAACATAATTAGCTATAAGGGAAAAACACCTAAATAATCTGACATTAAAATAAAGTCAGTGACAGTGAATGCTAGTCTGAAAACTTCTGGTGAGATTCTTGCAACTAAAATCTAATTAGTTTGACTCTAAAACCATGTTGGGAAGCAGAAAATATTTCTCCTCCATTCTTCAGTAAAACCTTCATCTGTTGTTCACTAATCTCAACAATCACAGAAAGCTCTTTGAATGACCTCAGTTTGGAAAAACAGAGATTAGCTCTGACAGAATAAGGAGCTAATCCAAACTGGTCCATCTTTAAGTAGATTACTTCTGTCTAAATCAAGTCTAATCTCAAACATATCAGCATATCTTGTGAATGTTAGATTATAAACAGCTCACATTTTACATTGCAGAGTAGCAGGAATACTACAAAATACACATTCTGAAATGAGGATAAAATATAAAACTATATGTAAAATAACCACGTCATGTAAAATTTATAGCCAGTTAAAGGTTTATGAAATAGTATTTGCATGAACTACTCCTATTTTTATATATTTGAATAGTTTTACAACTGCAGTTGCATTCATGAACAACCCTGTAGTGATTATGTAGACTGTTTCTTACTTTCTCCAAATCTTGCAGCTTTCATCATAACTATTTTACAGATAAACACTTTTAAACTGTCTATTTAAAAACAACAATATATGAAACATTTTAATTTTAGCTGAAAACCTTCTATCTGTCTCTTATATTGTGTAAAAACTTATTTGATATGGATTTTTATTGCAAACTAACATGATGTTATATGAATTTTAGGACTCTTGATGTGGACTTTAGTGTCATTAAGCCCACAGTATGGATAGGGAGTTAGGATACTTAGATAAATAAATAATAAAGTTCTGAAGAGCATCCAAACTTCACTATAACAACACTTGATGCTGAGTTACAGTAAAATCATATCAGTGAAGATTTCTGCTGCTTGTCAGTGTATTTTACACCTCGGGGACATGATGAAAAGATGTTATTTGTTGTTTGAAAACTGACTCTATAAAATCATTCAGTTTATTTCACTTGATGTTTTGTCCACTTTCACACATGCTGTGACACTTCCTGTCAATCATAAACCAGTCTGTTATGATCTCATGTGTCACATAGGATCATAACGCTGGCGGAGCTCCAGAAGCAGGTTGGAACAGTGATATGATTTTATGTTAAAACAACGACCAAGGGCGCCTCAAGGAGGGATGTTCGAAACCATAAATCTAAAATAGCATGATACATAAATGAAAACAAGGCTCGGCAGAACAGGAAATAAGGCAAACATAAAAATTCAATTAAAACCCAATTCAGTAATTACAATAAGTATTATATTTATTTAAAGAAAAACAAAGTGGCTCCAGTTAATTGTTTGTTACTTAATTATACTGTTTGATCATAAAAACATAAAGATTTAAACATTTTGTGTTGGTGTTAAAGAATGTATTTAATAAAAAAAAAACTATAAGAACGTAAATCAAAGGAAAGGACCCAAATTTGCAAAACGTTCTCGTTTACTTTTTTACTCTGATCACTTTAAATGGTCTCCTCACTACTTTTATTAAATGTGACAGTTTATTTAATCATTCTTTATGTGGTTTTCATCTGCATGATGTTTTCGGCTTATCTTAGTTCATTTTCTAACTTTGTTAGTTTTGATCAGAGGGTAAAACTGCACTCGTCTTGTTTGTCAAACTTCTTTTATGTGTCGATAATATTTACCTCCATTTCTTGCAAATTACACGAATCATCTTCATAAATATGAAAACACCTGCATTGTCAAGAAACAGAAATAAAATAAATAAATCACATGTATATTTATTTTGAGTTTAATTTGTGCAGTTATGCATCTGCATCAAGAACATCCTGATGAGTGAAGACGGAACCCAAAATGCCAGAAAATAATGGAGTCAATAATATGTGGCATGATAACAGTATCTATTAAAGTGTAGTTTAGCTTGTTGCTGTGATTGAGAGTTGTATTGATTTTGCGTTTTTATTGATTAAAATGAGCTTTGATTCATGTTCAGCCATGATGCAGTTTAGTGTTTGACCCATTCATTTATTCGCCCAGGGCAGCGCGATTTAACAGCTGCTATTGATCCAGTCTTCCCACATTCATCCTCAGAAGTACGGGTGAATATTGTTCTCTTCAAAACAGCGTGTGCAAAAGATGGGAACTCACACCTACTGCTGTGTCCTTTTACACAAAAGAAGAAGAAGTTGATTCTGTGTTTGGTACTTCTGTTCTCTGGCAAAGTTCGGCTTTGTGGGATACGAAGCTTGAAGTGGAGAAGTGAGTGGTGTTCAGTGCCTGGTGAGATGGAGATGAGGAGGAGTGAGAAAGAGTGAAGGGGGTGAGACTGAGAGAAAGAGACAAGAAGAAAAAAGTGAAGAAGAAGTGTAAGAGAGTGGGAGGAGGAGGAGATGTGCAGAGATAAAATGGGTGCTAAGGAAACGGGGTGGCAAGAGGAAGAGGAAGATAAAAGGGAGGAAACATGAAGAGGACAGAGAAGCGTCACTCAAGCTCCTTACAAAAGTGAATTATTAGCTTTTAAAGTTATTACCAGGACGTTATCCAGCCATGTTAATGAGTCAAAGACATGTGGATCACTATGAGTCATTGTTTGAGGGGGTGGAAGCAAAATATTGGTGGCATCAGCTGGTCTGCCAGAACACGAAGGACATTCTGAAGTCTGTGGCAGCAGTGAGGACCCTCATCCTGCTTCATGTTTTTATGTTCTCACACTACAAAGCTGCACCGGAGGCAGATTTACTGACTAAAGCTACTGAGGTTTCTTTTGTTAAACCAAAGTGTACTTGTTTGTTCTCTTGTTCACATTTGTTGACAAAGATAAAACACTGAGGACTCGTGGTACGATCACACACAGAACACACACTCCCTGACCTTTCTCAGAAGTCACAGCATCACAGTTACATTAAATATCCATCTTCAGGTTCAGAGAAAAACGTTCAAGGCTACAGCCGCCTAGTTTCAGAAAAAATGAATTCAACAAACTAAGAAAAATTTTAAAACAAAACCTTCTTTACAAACACCCCCCGATTCACACACACACAGCATTAAGTAGGGTAGCTGTATAAATTATGTAAGATGATGAATTTTCATGCTCTCTGGCATTTTACTGTATAAAACTAACAGAGCCACTCTTCTTAAATTTTAACTGCACACGGAGACGTAATGCTCGAGTCGACTGTGGATGGACTAAGAGCTTCACTCCGAGTTGCCACTCAGGCTTTTAAAGTGTCTAAAAAAAACTGCAGGCAGATTTTCTCGTGGTTCAGCGAATGACCCCATGTTTTTACAGAGTATAACTTCTCCAATGAGTTCACATCTTTTGGCTTTTCTGTATCCAGATGTTGGTTTGATCCCTTCTGGCATTCAGATTATATCTGCTGTTTACTCCGTTTCTTTCTGCAGTGTCTCGTTTTTGTTTTTGTTCATGTTGCTCTCCAGCGGTGCCATTGTCTGGTTCCTTTTTAAGATTTTCATGCTTTTTGTTTTCCAGCCACAGCTGGCTAGTTCGGCACATTGCTTTCTTTCACACTTGTGTCTCTGACTCCCAGCATCAGTTTCTATTCATGGTATCAGATTTCTTGCAGGTTTATTATGCAGTTTTGTTTTCATCTTATTCTTCCATTCACATTTTTTCCGCTTTTCTCAAATGACTTTTTTTTGTGTCAGACGTAAGCGTCCACAGTCATTACAGTCTCTTCTAGATTAAATCCGTCCTTTTGTTTCATTGTGTTCAGCATGAGTTCACCAGTTTTGAGTCTCCTCTCTCTCTCTGGATGTTCACAGGCCTCTGAGAACTTGTTTTCCTTTTTGTCTGCATGTTTTTTTTTTGTTTCTGACTCATTTCCACGTCTTTTTCACCTCCTCCCATCGCATTCAGCGCACATGGTGGCATTTAGTGTTATAATAAACCCATCAACTCCGGAAATAAAAACAAAAATACTCAGGAAAAAGATGTAATTCAATTAAATTAACATTCTCACTCTCACTTTCTGGAAGAATATGTTTTGTATACATTGTATATTGTAATGAGTGGGTAAATAAATCTTAACTCCAACTTTTGTTAATGTTTCTCTCCTTATAGAACTTGACATTTAATCAATCCCTAAATTAATAGTTTCGTTACCAAAGGCCTGAAGAAATATAACACATTAAAAAGCTGCTGATAAAGCAGAAAGGTAATAACAGACACTTATTTTTATGTTGTTTTTCTCTCTGAGTGAAGTGAAGCTGAGAGCTGCTGGGGAGTTCTAATCAGTGACAAGGTAAAAAGTTCATGAAGAACTTCAGTTTCTGCTAAATTAATGATTTCACACACAACCAGAAATAATCACATCTGTTAAAGTGACTCAGACGTGCAGGTATTAAGAATAATAAACTTGTTGAAACTATGCAAATATATCAACAAAACATGACAGTATTTTTAGTTGTTTTCTGTCAAATCAATAACTTCCTGTGCATCAGTGTGGAAATGTAATACTTTGTTAGAAAAAAACAAGTTTTCAAAAAACAAAAGTTTAAAAAAAATATATTTCAGTTCATAACAACCAGTTACTATAATAATATGATAATAAAATTCATCGTACAGTGCTGTGTTCCTGGCTTTAATAACTAAAAAGTTAGTTTAGTTTGTTTTATTTTGAGAACTTTAAGAAAAGTTTGAATCAATCTGTCTGATTCTTGCTGTTCTTATGTTCCTGTAACATAATTAAAGATTAATCTGAGACTGAGTACAGTAGCTTGAGAGTTTTATCATGAAAAACAACCACGTTTATTAAAATCCTGACTAAATGGGCCCAACCAAGCAGCTGACAGTCTCAGTGATGATCCGCCTGCAGCCTCACCCAGCAGGCTTTATGCTTCAGTCACAGGTGAAGCTGCGGGGCACAATTAAGATGATGCAGACTGCTGCATTACAACAGTTTGACCAGCGAGGGTGCAGAAGGGCATCACACAACATCCACAATGAATTTTAACCAACATCTGTGTCTCTCATTCAACATGCATCTTTAATTCCAGAATAGAAGAAGAAGAAGAAATAATCAGATTGTGGAAAACAATGTTTAGTTTGTCAGTCTGGATCTTTGGTGATGTGATAGTAAAGGATTATTTATAATAGATTGATTCCAGATTTTAATTTATGTTCATTGGACCTAAAAGATCAAACAGGAGATTAAAACATCTGTGTGTCACAAACACATTCAGAAAGTCTGTTCAAACAAAACAAACAATAAAATCAGTTTTCCTCACATTCACCAGCTGTATGTCATTTTGGACTGTTAGAAGATTAAAAGACATGAGTGCACGTTGGATTCAGTCTCATCACACTGACATGCTGGTGTCAAACTCTGATTTTATAAAGCAGTTTTCTCCCAACTAAAAGAGCAGCACCTTAGATGTTATGACACTGAGCAGCAGCACAAATAAAAAGATGAATAACATTAAATGAAGGTATGATTGAAGGGAGTGTTTATAGGTCTAAAAATGAACCAGGTGTCATGTCACTGAGATCAAGACTAAAAACCAGAGCTTCCAGCTTGAACTGAGACCAGAGGAACCTCCTGCAGCTGTTTAAGACCTTCTCATTTCAATTTACATATAAACAGCTTCTTAAATACCATCAAAACAATTCCTGTGTAATTACCTGTTTTACTGCTGCGTCCCTGAATGTTCTGCAGAACCTCGTCTCCGTTAGGGACAGAGGGAGCAGATAATGACCACATTTTTACAGTTTCTTTCATGCAGTTCTTGGATGCTCATTAGTGTCAATATGCAAAATATGAGCTTGACTCAGAATGGGTTCTAACAAGAGAAAATGAGACCAAAATAACACAGGGTTGATGAGATGCAGAATGCAGACAAACTGTCAAATAATTAAAGTCTGCTGAGTTTGTCAACGGCAGCTGCAAATTATTAAACTACACGTGAATGATGAGGATAAATTACATCATCATCAAGGCTTGAAGCTTTTCTTTGGGTTTTCATACTTAAAGCTGTTGATTTTAATAAAATGTGTTTAAAACATTCTGATCCCTTTAGAATAAACTAAAGGTTTGCAGCGTGTCTTATTCTAAAGAACCAAATAAAACAGAGAAAAACTCTGTTGATACTGTTGACACTTGATGTTCTTTCTACCTTCTACCATCTTTCTAAGATTGTTTGACACATATTGTACCTGCAGACTATCTGGCAGTTTTTCTTTTATATTAAATGGTGAGATGACAGCAGCAGGAGTGAATGCACCTTGTGTTTCCTGCAGATATACTGTATGTTGCCTTTGAACTATAACTACAGGGAGAAAACACTGAAGATGGCTGAAACTATTATTGGTCTGCTTGGACTTTCTTTAGAGCCTTCAGAGCCCACCATTACCGGCTGTGCAGGCAGCGGTACCAGAACTGTAGGAGGATTCAGTCATTTTCTTTTTCAGAAACTGTTTTCAACAACCTGCTTCTCATTGCAGCTGTTGTTCTCTGTCACTCCAAAAGACAGACTCTGAAAACAGCACCTTGTGGAAAAACATGTGAAGAGGCCTCTCCTGTTTCAACACAATGAAAACCCTGTGCACAAAACCCAGGTTTCACAATCTGGTGGAAATGTTATGATTAAATCTTGGCAGTATGATTTTAGCAGAAGACAGTGGAGTCCCACAGTAAGGAACAAAATCAGCACAAAATGGAAACCAATTTGTTTTCGTTGATGGACAAACAACATGATCGTCAGCATCGTCATTTATTACAGCAGTGTCTGCACCACGGCGGTTTGCATTATGCAGACAGGACGGGATGTGAACTAAACACTGAGGGAGAAAATGAAAGATGCAGAAACAGAATGAGAAGAGAATCCAAAAACAGACCAAAGACACCCAAAATAACCCAAACAGGGAGACAGNGATAGGAATGACAACAATCTGGTTAGCATGATGATTAACATAACACAGGTGTGTGTCAATCACTATATATAATATAATATTCAGGGGAAGTTCTCACAAGACTAAACAAATACTGATATGAAACTGAAATGAGTAAATAATGTAAACAGATTTACATGTTGTTGTGACGAGGGAACGATGGTTTCAGCTGAAAGACGATACAAACCCGGGCCGGTTCAGACTTTTACAAAAGTAAAGTCTGTGTTTCACACAAAAATCTAATTAATTCAAGACTCTGCTGGAAATTTGTCTCCAGCTTCTCTATTAGTCAGACACATTAATTAATCTGATTGAAGAAGGTGTAAAATGGTCCAGATTATTTTTAACTGATTCAGTCCATCTGTAAACTGCAACAAAAACTTAAATCAGAAGGGTTGTGGTTCAAATCCAGCTCCCTCCAAGTCACTCTGCTGTTGTGGTCAGCGAGAGACTTCGCCTGTGTCTGACGGTGGCGTGAAATAGCAGTCTGGAAATTATCAATCCATTTGTGGGATTATTTTAAAGACATGAGTTTGTGCCGCCCAAACAGCCCCGAATTTAATCTGAAAGTTACAGAAGAGCGAAGACAAAATGTCACTCAGGACAGTAAATGTCAAACAGGATTTGGTCCTGAAGGACATCCTGATGCCCTGTTCAATTTGTATATCATTATATTATTATGATCTGTTTCAGTTCCTCGGGGATATTTTACAGGCTGCAGGTTCTTTTCTGTCCTTGCAGAAGATTCTATTTACAGAACATCAAATCTTTAAACTAAAAGAAGAAATCTTTTCTCCTTCCTCACCTTCCATCTCTCCTCCCTCTCCAGCCGTCTCCACACCACACACTTGTATAAGTTATATTAATAGTAGAAGATAGAGATATGTATGAATTATGTATGAATACGGTATATAAGTGTTGTCCATCACAATGTTGTAAAATGAGACGTAGACTCAGCTGTTTTGTCAAAGAAAAAAAAGAATGTTTTGTCTTTTTGTCCTACTTTTAAGGCTTTGATTGTCCTGGTCTGTGTGTTTTAGTGTAAGATGTTCTTTGTTTTCCTTCTTTTCATTCATCTTTTATTGTCTGGTTCTGTTATGTTTCCTGTTTTATCTTCATTTTCTCTATTTGAGTTGTTTTCCAGGTTCTTCCTGCTTACCTGTGGTACCTTCTGCTGCCTGCACCTGAGTTTCATCCACTGAATTATCTGTCTGTCTTTTTTCTTCTTCACAGGCAGTTTATCTTTTATGTCTTTGCAAAGTATTCAGTCTTTAGAACCACAAATTAGACTTAGAAATTAGACTTTATTTTAAAATCAAATCTGGTTTTTGAAGTTTTTATTTAGATTCTCTCTCTAATTGGTTTAGTCTCTCTGTCTAAAACGCAGCTGCATGTTTACAGGAAGTCATCAACTCACCTTACCTTCTAACAACACTTCACTGACTTTCTTTGTGTTTTAGAATCCAATATGGATGGATGGACGGACGGGTGGACGGAGGGATGGATGGACAGATTGATAGGTCTTTTGTCATTTAGCTTTTCAAAGGAAACAAAACCAAACCTTGAGTACTTGAACGATTTTCTTCTGTTGCTTTAAAGGCAACGGACAGATAATCATCAGTGGATCAAAATTGCTTTGTTATATTTAACATCTCATCTTTAAGAAAGAACAATTACTCCAAAAAAAAAACATTTTCTGTTCAGCTAAAGGTTACCACTCATCACGCACCTCCTTCTCTTTTCATGAAAAAGGTTTTTTAGCAGACTGATAAATGTTGCAGTATTTAACATGACAGACACTCCACAGAGAGAAACAGAGGGATAGCTCCAAAATTAGCTCTGATCTGCAGTCTGTGGCGTTCATTGTGAAATTTAATTTTTAAAAAGTGTTAATTATAGACAGAGTTATAAGAGGAATGTTTCAGTTGTCTGAATTTATTTCTCTTGTAGAATAGCAGAACACTGACAGCATTTCCCTTCATGACCCTGATTTTTTTTCCTCGATGTGTCATTTTCTGTCTCTGAGCATGAAGGGTCGGCTGTTGCCGCTTTCTCCTCCCACACAATCAACTCATAACTGACTGCAACAGGTTCACATCTCTTTATGGGCTGTCACACAGCATTCTGGGAAATCTAGAACATATACAAGTTTTTTGTCAACACAACACTTGTTGCAATGTCATTTGTGTGGGATTAGAAGATGTTTTTCCTTCCAATATTCTGCTGCAATGATAAAAAGAAAGTGGTTTAATCAAGGATAATAATTTTTCTGTATGACATCATAAACTTTAAAGTTAAGCACTCATTGCTGATGCAGCTTCACACCTCTGTGACCACTCAGGTGTAATCTCTTTCCTGTTAAATCACTGAAATGATTGTTGTCACATCTCATTGTAGATTAAAAATGGATTGTGAAAAGTTCAACAGATTATTTTGTACATCAGCTTCATCTTCACTCCTATTTGATGAGGTAAAAACTGTATTTAAAGTAATTAACCCTGTAAAAAGGTTTGTTTCTTTGGATTTTTGTCTCAAATAAGTTTGATTGTAAATAACAACGATAACGCAGCAGCTTCAGTGTTTCACACTTGGAGGTGTTGAGTCAGCAGGTCTGAAGTGTGAGAGATCTGCATCAATGTGACAAAAACACAACATGATACTCAGAGAGTCTTTTAAACATTCATCACATTTACAGATATACAACCTCAAATAAAAAGCTGTGATGAAATGTCCATTATTTTAAATGCATCTATTCTTACATCAGGGATACTAATAATACAGGTCCTATTTTCTTAAATTGACATTGTCACTTAGAGACAATAAAGAGACTAATTTTTAAAATAAACTTGTATCTTTATCTGTTGCTGTTTGGTTTAAAGTGCTTCTGTTTCTGTGAATGGTTCATTCAACAGATCTGAAAACACAGAAACATTCAGATCACACAGTTAGTATCTGAGAGTTCAAACATTTGTAAATATTTCTGCATCTTAGCTGAAATTTTAAGCACTTGATCACTATTTAGCATCACTGGCTTGTTTTTTGTGTTAATCTCAAATGCTTTAGAAGGTCAGGCTTAAAAACAGATGAAAAGGTTTAACATCTTTATTTTGAGTTGCAGTTACTGCAGCAGGAGGTAAAGACGGGGAGGTGGAGTTGATGAGGAGTCTGTTTTCTTATTCTGATGTCATCTGCTGCTTTTCATGTAACAAGACTGTCCACATTCAGGGCAGCAGGCAGATGAGTCCAGAAGGCTTTAGAATGTGGGAACATTGTGGTTTGGAAAATGCAGAGCTCATTAAAACAAAGCTTTGTTTCTTTCTCTTAAGTGATTCAGTGCAGAGTGACTGTCTGAGGTGAACCTGCATGTCTTTAGTGATGAGCAGAAATTTGTTTTACAAATTTAGGCTCAAATAGTCTTTTTGTTATTCTCTAGGAAGATAATATTGATCTTTGCATTGCAGTAAATGAGCAGCTGTGGATCAAGAAGGAAAATAAGTCAGCTGATCTGGAAAGTAGTGGTTTGATCCAGCAGGTCCAGTGTTGACGAGTTCTAAAGATACTGAACCTCCAAAATGATATCCTGGGTGTTGCTCCTCAGGAGGAGAAAAAACTCAAGGTGGATCAAAAAAGTCTGTCAGAATGAGGCTTGATTTCTGCATGGTACATTTCTGAGTATCAACCCTGTTTCAGCTTATTCTAACAATGTTTACAGAAACATATCTTCCCATGATCCTCTCTGCTCACACCTCCTTATCATCCACTCACTAATTTATTTAAGACTGATGACTTAACTGACAGACTGTCTGCAAACTGAGACGACACTCTATAAAAGATGAAAGATTCACTTCTGAATTCTGCATTAGATTAACATCTGAGAATCTTCTCAAAGAACTTTCTTCAGTTTGTTTCCATCAAAAGAGCAACAATCACAAAGAGCCATGAAAGTGTTTGGGATTGTATTTAGAGCAGGAATAACAAAAATCTGTAGCAAAAAACAGACATTAAAGATGAAATAACATCATTTTGGTTCATCTTCTATAATAAAGCCCAAACTAATGGAGTTTAATGGATGTGATAAATCAGTCCAAGCCTTTTTGTTGTTATCCAGGCTAATAAAATGTGCAAACAATAGGATCAAAGCCGTGTGGTGCAGATGTTTTTGCAGTTCTTTTGCATCACTGATGATCCTGATAAAACCCATAGAACCTTAAGTTAAAACATTTATTTGAATAAATGCATTCAGCCTTTTTAAGTTGAGGTCTCTTGATGACTTTGGCTGATTTCTTAGAAAATCTGGAGGTTTTTTTGTCTTGCAGCTTTTATTTTCATCCTGTTTTTGTGCTCTCAGTTAGACACCCGACAGCTTTTTGTTTGCAAAACGGCAGCCTGAATCTATTAGAACTATTATAAGCTAATTGTTGCTGCTGAGTCATAAAGAGTTCTCACACAGTAAAATCCATGATTGAAGCTCCTTTGGCACGTTTCTGTAATGTTTCAGTGACCAGAACAGAGTGACAAATTACGGTTCTGAATGATCAAACATCAGCAACACGTCGAGTGAATGTATGTTTATCTCCACCTTGTGATCAGTCCCTTTCATCAGAAGATCACAGTTATTACATGCTGCACAAACTGCAGTTAGCACTTTCAGGCTTTACTGCTGGTTTCACCTTTCTGCACCAACATTTACTTTCTTCTGTCTACAAAATAAAAAAAGTGCATTTTATATGTGATATTACCTTTTGAAAGTCAGAGAATCAGCCCATGTGGATTTGTCACTGCTAAGTGCTATATATAACTTTTAATTTGCTTGTGGGAAATAAAGTAATTTGATGAATGCAGAGCCACATTTATTGAGCCAGACTTTGCTGAAGGCACTTTGCAGAACTGAAAGGTGTCGGGCTGACGTTTTATTTTAAACCACCCTGTTCAGAGAATAGATACGTTGACAGGAGAATAAAACATGTTCTTGAATCAGCACTTGTGAAAACTGCTGTAATATACGTCCAAAGATTTTCTGTTACAAATCTTTATGCATCTGTTTGATGCTGGAAAAGACACGCAGAAACAATCTTATTCTGGGAAGAACGCACGCAAACACACACACACACGCACACAGAGAGAAACATGACGTCCATCTTTTAAGAATGAAATTAGAAAATAATTCAGGTGTTGACATAAAAAAGTTGATGCCATTTTATCTGTCTTGTAAAAGAGGCTGAACTAAAAAAACATGTTACAGCATCATTAAACAACTTGTGTTTCTGAATTAAACTCATACAGATGAAAAGGCAAATTTTTATATTATGATTTTTGTTCCTCTTTTCTCTGCCTCTATAAGCCGAGGGTTTGGAGGGGGGGGGGTATCTTTATGATGAAAATACTGTATATTGATTACACCTGTCAATACTATTTGCAACCTGCATACAACTATTTTATGCCCCTCCCCCTCCATAGAGCGCATGCTGCAGGACACCTTTAGGGTTAAATGAGAAATTATACGTGATTTAGTTTTATTTATTATTTTAAATATCTCCATATATTACTCATCATATTGAAAGTCATGTTAGTAATAATTAAACCTGAATAATTGTGTTTTGTTGAGTATTTCTGTTGAGTGGACTCTGAGTTCATTCACTGTCTTTAATTTTTTCCTGTTTGCAGACGACATTCTCTCATTTATCCACATGCAGTCTTATATAAACCTGCACACTGAGCTGCTGGACTGGACGAGATGAAGAGCAGCTTTAAGAAGACGTCCAGTTGTCCATGTCAGTCCCTTCAGTCAGTGATGTGTTACTTCGTTGTGCTGTAATTCATTGCAGCGTTATTTGGCCTGAATTCTCTGCTTGTCTGTATTTTTTGTTGTTTTTGTTTTGTTTGTTCCTTTTCAGAGCTTGTCTTGCATGTTAGAACTGTGTTTCATTGTTCAGTAACTTGCAATAATTCAGTAATTTAAAAATATGTAAATTGTGATAAAATCATGAACCTGATTTCATTGTAATAAATTGTGAAATAATATTTTCCCTACATGGACTTCAGTCTTCAGGCTGCACTTGCCTTGCCTTGCAGCATGAAGGTTCTGGGTCCTGAACCTGGCTGGAACCTTCCTGCATGGAGTCCCACAGACCAACACCCTGCAGGTTAACTGGTGACCTTGAATTGACCCCAGGTGTGTGCATGGGTCAATCCCACTGACCGCCCAGTGATCACTGGGGATGAGCATCAGCCCCAGGAACAGGAACAGGTGAGTATGGAAAATGTGTTTGTGGATATGACAGAGATTCTGAGTGGAAACTAAATCCCAGCAGGAGTTCACATCCTGCAGTGTAAAACCCTTTTTAAGTGTACTCCCTGCAGTCTTCACAGGATGCCTCATTTTTTCTCTGCCCTCTTCACCCTTCATCCATCACCATCCTATTTTCATCTCCAGCACCTCTCTGTTATTATATAATCAAAAATCTCACGTGTTAGCGGAGCTTATTTACATCTCCTGCTTGCCTTTCATTTCAATATACACACAAATAATCCAGATGTGAGAACGCTGAAGTACCTGCACACTCACTCACACAGCTGCTTTATATTCACTCACACTCTCTACAGGGTGGCCAGCTGTTCTGCGTTCTTGCATTCTGTACTACTTGCATGTGCTGTCAGGTCATGTGACCAGCGGCTGTGAGACATTCACCACAACACCCCACATGAATTAATTATGACCAAAAATAGCAGAAAGGGGCTGAAGCCTGTGTTGTTTCAGCTGGCGAGAGAGGAGAGGGAGGAAGAGATTTTAGGTCAATGAGTGTAATAATTAGGATTTACCTGCAGGGTTTCAGGGAACAAATCTGGTGGACACAAATATACAGACTGGGTTATATTTTTAAAGTCCCCGTGCCCTCGTTTGTATTGCAGACACTCCCGTCCCTTTTGGGAGTTAAAAACCTCAATGCAAATCAGGGTTAAGACTCAGTTTATGGTTACACTATGTCTCCAGGAAATGAGTGTGCATAAATGTCTTTTTAAGTGATGTGATGATTTTGTGTGTTTGTAGCGCCGTGACAGAGATGTAAGACAACCTGACAGTTACATTAACAGACGGCCACCATGGCTGTGACACAACCACAACTCTGCTCAGGAACGTCTGAGGTCGCTTCACTCAATGTCACATAAATGTTTCAGGCGAACTCGCAGAGGGACGTTGTCAAACATGATAGCAAGACGAGACTCACATGTTCCCAACAAGAGTCCAGGAACAGAAAGGACGACTGGGATGTCATTTAAACTTCTAATTAGGTCTCTTCACGATATGAATCCAAATCATAACTGTGACATGATTAATAAGTTGTTCTTCAAGTCAAAATATTAATTCAACATTTAAACCTGGTGATGCATTTAAAACTAGTTCTGTAACAACAAGAAATCCCCTTCACTCAGTCTCAGACACTCAGACATAAAATAAAAGATTTATTTTAATATTTATACACCTGTCTCATGTTGTGTGTTCAGCTGCTATAACAGTCTGCATTATTTCCTGGAGAATTGGTTTCTGTGTCATTTAAAAAAACAAACACGACCTTTAAAATGATTCTGGGTGTCTTTAAGAGCAAATACATGTAATTTTAAAACATTTAAAGCTGTTCTTATCACTGCTTCTACTAATTTAAGTTTTAATGCAGGGGCTGGTGAAAGGTCCTTTACTTTAGTTCAGTCGAGCGCTCACCTCCTGATGGAAAATCCCCAGATTTAAACATTAGCCATTAACATTTTCTTTTCCATTTTTTATAAATTTTCTTTCTCAGTTTTTTTTTTTGCACTGTTTGCACAAGAGTTGCTGCTATTTTAACTCTAGAACATTAACATTAAAATTAGTTGTTACCAAAAAAAGAGAAGTGAAGAAAGGTGAAAAATTGTAAAGAAATGTTAAAATTAGTAACAACTAAGTTTAGCCTAATGTTTCTTTACTTTTCTGAACTCATCCTGGTTCTGGTTCTGCTGGAGGATCTTTCCTGTCCTCTCAGACCCCATGGATCCAGGCAGAACCCATCCTGGTTCTGGTTCTGCTGGAGGATCTTTCTTGTTCTCTCAGACCCCAGTGAGTCCAGGTAGAAGGTTATGGATCAGTTATATAAACTGGTGTAAGTGAATTTCTGTTTGTCTCCATGAGGTCTTGTGACAGGTGACCTCTCCAGGTGACCTCTCCAGGTGACCTCTGAAGATATGCACCACATTAAATGGATGAATTGAATGTTTTGCAGAAATCTTGTTGACAGGTTAATTAATCATTTTACCAGTTAAAAAGACACATTCAGTGGGGGAAAAATCCATCTAATTATTGGCTTAAATATTCACAAATGAATGGCTGGATGTGAAAGTAATTTCTTCCAAATTTACATTTCTGCTGATTCAAAAGTGCATTAATGATTGTAATGCATAATTAAAGTCATTTTAAGCCTTAAAGATATTAGGATTTCAAATTATGGAGAATAAAAGACAATTTCTGAACATCCATCATGTTAATTGTTGAGTCACCTGAGGATTTTATATAGGTCAAAAAGTGTCTTCTATTCATTCAGAAAATCTCACACGGAGATTTTAGTTTGTGTGATTAAACATTTAAACCTGAAATCGTTTCTATGAAATGTTGTGCTCTGAAAAAGTTATTTTCCTCGTTGTTGGTCCTGTAGCACCAAGTTTCCAAAAGACACACCGACTGCAGAGAAAACACGATGTCCCCTTTTCTTTGTGTTTCAGGAGTATTCAGAAAAATGAATTGGTCCAGGGACACTGAGTTTCTGTGTTTAGAAAAGAATAGATTCAGCCTCTGCTTTTAGCTTTTAAATTATAACCTAGAGACAACTTTCATTGATGTTCCACAGTGTGTGTACCTCATCTTTTGGATGATAGAAAGTAAAAACCATGAATTTGCTGACAGAAGATGTGAAAAGCTTTTTATTCTGTTGCAGGCTTTAATTATAAGAACAATGACATGGATAAATGCTGAACAGAGATGACCCACAAATTTTAACGGTAATGTAACACATTATAAAAAAGATTTGTAAAATTATGTTCAACAAACATGAAAAACAAAGTATTTTTAAGATCATTTCATTTTTTCTTCAGACAGGTTACCAACATGTAATTACAACACTGTTTTCCTTCAGTGTTTCAAACTAAATTCTTCACTTCTCATCCTCCTGTAGACCTTTTCCTCATGGAAATATAGATTTTACAAGATTATTTGTCATTTCAGAAATATCCTCAGAAACCCATCAACGTTTCTAGAAATATAGTTATCTGGAAACCAACATGGAAAATGGTCAGTACCCAAAAGATGAACGGAAGACTTTCAGCAGGAAGTGGGAATAAAGATTAGCTCAAGCTGCAGCCATCAGAGGGACTGCCACATCAGAACATCTTGTCTTTCTGCAGCGACAGGGTTGTTGGAGGTTTTGTGTTAACCTTCATAACATCTGCTCTCAAATAGAGTTTTTTATTTTTTTCAAATAATACATTTTTTTTGCTTTTTAAAGTGGAATTCAAGCAGTTTTAAGCTGCAGTTTGTATCTCCACAGAATCTGATCTTTACGCTGAACTACATGATTTCTGAATTTTGTTGGACATGAACTAAATTTTAAAAGCTAATAACTAAACCTGAGACATAAATGCAATAATCAGAAAAGTATTTTATTGCTAAAATGAAGCAGGAGTATAAGAAAGTAGAAGCACTTCTGTTTTAAACTTTCTGCTTTAGTATTTGGTTAAAAGTAGTTTCATTATTTACTCACATTGCTGCAGTTGGACACTTTCTTTCCTAATAAATTGTATTCACCAGGGGACTCAATTTAGGAGCTTATTTCTCAGATAATTTTCTTCTCCACATGCTCTTCTTGCTTTTAGTGGCTCATGATTTCAAGCTTCAAACTGGTTTAATCAGCCTCCACTGATGCACATACTATATATCAAAGGCAGATACATTAAAATCTTTATCTCTCCCACGTACCTTCGACAAGCTGTGACGCTCGCAACTTTTGGCAAATACATGCTGATCAACACGAGGCTGGAGGCTGCAGTGAAAAATGTCTCTCTGCAGATGAAACTTCTCAATCTGAAACGATTCACAAAACTGTGTGATGAAAACTGATCAGTGAATAAAGAAGAGAGACATGACTTAAATCTTTAAGTACAAGCTGAAAAGTTTTAACTGATACAGAAAGAAGAAGAAGAAGAAGACGTGCAGGTTAGGATCTTATTTAGAACTCATCCACATCTAGATGTAAGTTAAATTTGCATATTTTTGTCTTGGTTTTCATTTTCTTCTGCAACTAAGAAAAAAGAAATACTCCAAAACTTCTTAGACATGCAGGAACTTTTAAAAATCTTTGTTTTCAACACCAAATCTTTAACACAGACTCAACTTTTGAATGAGTTTCACATTCAAGTTGCTTGTTTGAGGTCCTGCAGAATGCAAAGAAATTGAAATGTTTCAGCACTTATTAAAATCTTCTTATTTAAGTAAATATTTTCTATGAACATATGTCTGTAACAAATATTCCAGAATATGAATAAGGGGAAACTAAATTTTAAAAAACTCAGCAGATGAGCAGACTGAAAAGTGCAGTCCAGTTTCTCTGGTTCAGAAGTTACCTGCTTCATCTCTGCAGGGTTGAGGTCATTATCCAAACTGTCCTCTGGGTGGCTGCATCAAAAATTAATCACACCATCAGAATCAATCTCAGTGACATCGCAGCTTGAGTTTAGATGACAGCTGGATTCTGCTGCACGCCACTCAGCTGTCAAAGCACTAATTTGAATGTTTGTTCCTCTCTCGTTAAACGACCTTGTCTCTGCAGCTTCATCAGCGAATAAAGAATGTGAAGAAGAAGAGATGAATAAATATACTGTTTTATTCATGTTTCTATGTGTGGCGTGTTTCTGTGCAGGAGAGAGAAAATACAGCCATTTCACAGAGAGCTGTCCATGGTCCTGAAAGGAACGTTCGTTTTCTCATAACGAGTAAGGCCTGAAGTTTATATTCATAAACTTAAAAAAGATGTTCTATAAAACATGTTTAAGACTTTAAAGGTTTTACATTTCTGTGCTTCTGTTGCTGACAAACATTTAGAAAACAACCAGTTCATTTCCAGGTCATAAATAATCATGAGCATAAGAAGGTGAATGCGAGCAACTTTTTCTTTACATATTTTTTTAATTTACAAGTCTGAAAATAAAACAGTATTTTACGTTGCATCTTATCAGATTAACAAGAAGATAAGATAAAAAAAAAAACAGCGTTTTTTTAAAGAATATTTTGTAGCAGTTTTTGCTCTCCAAGCAAACATTATAAATTGTTGTGTAAAGGTTTCCGCGTTAATACACATTAATAATAAAATGTATCCTTTAAAACAACTTTTGGCATATTTTCCATATTTCAAATCAAATGACTTTTTTTTAAAAATCCATAAAGATTTTAAATGGTTCCAACTGGTCAGCATGTTCAGATTTATCAAATTTGGAACAAATACAGAGATGAAGATTGATAGAAAACAAAAAATTTAGATAAAAAGAGAAAATCTTTTAGTGTTTAGTTTCATAAATGTGAACATAGTGTGCGTTTCTCTGGAATCAAACCACTGACTTTC
Organism: Pachypanchax playfairii; assembly: GCA_006937955.1. Lineage (NCBI taxonomy): Eukaryota > Metazoa > Chordata > Actinopteri > Cyprinodontiformes > Aplocheilidae > Pachypanchax > Pachypanchax playfairii. The sequence continues at coordinate 3,434,109 of SSNP01000006.1, read as the reverse complement.
TGGTGGCAGCTGCTTTCTTGCACTAATTATAGATATAATGGAGGCAATAAGCCCCCCCGCCCCACCCCCCATGAGTCAGCAATACTGTAATAATTACTGCAGTGCAATAAGCTGCCATTTTTGATTCCTTTAACTTGAGTTGCTTAGTGATCAGCAGCACAAAGCAACACAGCAGAGAAGAACTGGTATCGTGATGCTTCTCTCCTGCTGAGCAGAGCCGCTGATTTTTCTCTATTTGACTAAAACCCTTTAATGAAAGTTTATTCAGATGGTTCTCTGAAGACTCGGCAGGTCCGAGAGCTCTTCTGGGAAAAGCAGTGTGCTGTGGAAATATACTGGGTTCACTTTGTGAGGAACGTTTCCTGTGGGGGCTGTTTTGTTCCTCACAGCAGCTCCAGAGCCTGAAGGTTTGGCTTCCTTTAGGCTTTTGTATTGAGTTTCAGAGAGCTAATAGCTTTGGCCTCAAGCTTTTCTAAGCAGGAGGGGAGAATCTATTCAGAGCAGCTTTATGTGCACTTGTATGTGTGTTCATTCCTGTATTACTGTATTTAGGAGGACCAGTTTCAGCTTCAGATTATTGGACTGAATTATATCTCATTTCTATTCATTCTCTCAGTGAAACATTGTGTTCATGTTGACTGATTTACTCGGTATCCATTCCACTGGTGTCCATTCAGATAAAACTCTTTCTGTTCTCTGCCTGAGAGAAAACAGGAAGTATTCCTGCATTTTTCTCTCCACGTTACTGCTGTAACTCTGGGTTCATTTAGTCTTGTGCTCCACCTGCCTTCATCTTCACCTGCTCACTCCAGACTCACCTGATCCTCTGGTTGGCTCCTCCTCCCCTCTGGAACCCCACAGTGAAACATCAGTTTGTAAAGACTCTTTTTATTCTGGGTTCTACTTATTCTAAGTTTGGTTTGACAGTTAAAACATCAGAAAATGTATATTTTTCAATAAAATTTAGCAATAATACTGGTAATAGGTTTGTAAAATATTAAATCTTTCCAATACAGGACTCCATCAGGTTTGTTTTTCAATCTTTTTATTTTAAATTGCACCTCTATAACTGAATCTTTTACTTAGTTCTCAAACAAGCAGAACATGCATAAGTAAAAAAGAACCAGTTGCTGTTTCTCTGTGATGCAACAAGCAGAGTTGAGCTAATATACAGCCAGACACAGGTGAGCAAAACCAGGTGAGCAGCATGAATCCTGATGGCAGGCTGAGGCTCGAATGAGCTGCAGAATGGAGACCTGATCAGACCCGATTCATGACACAATATGGAACTTTCTTGTCTTTTTTATGAATTCTGTCCACATGAAGTACCAAACTGCATGTTCAACACAGAATTTGCATATTTAAAACTACATTTAAAAAAATATTTTTTATTGGTGAAAAGGTGCATTATAAAGGCTCTTCGATGCTTTTGGCATCAGCACCTTTTCATTATATAAAACTCTTTGCGGTCTGTGATTTTTTTTTAAAGTTAAAGATGTGAATGTTTAATTATTGGAGCATGTAGCGTCCCAACCTGGGCGCTGGTTTTTCTACACATTCAACATTTCAATCAGAGCTCCTGCGAGCTGCTAAATGGGCCACATTTGCATCTTTATTATGTTTCATTTCAGCTGCTTGAGCTCGGGGAGTTCAGCTGCTTGGTGTGACGTTTTTATGTTCTGGTTACAAACATTCAGATTCATTCTTTAACAACCTAGAAACAGTCTTATTCTTTTCTTCCTGATCAGTCCTTCATTTTTTTGTCTTTCTCTACTTTTCATTCTATTCTTGTTTTTTTTCTGCTGTCTCTCTTTTCCTGTGGTTGATGGAGTTTTGTTTAAATGATCATTTTTAGCCAATCAGATGGAGTCATCATCAGGAAGTAGTCACAGGTACAATACAGTTGATTTTCTTTCCTCAGAGAAATCAGAGAATAGTCAATTTTGATTCCAAACTCAGTTTGATTTTTGTCACTCCAAAGCAGCTTGTTACCAGGTTCATTATCTCATGATGAATTTTAGACCTGGTTTTTCTTTTCTTGCAGAACTTTGCATGCGCAAGAGATGTCAGATGATACACATTAAATTATCTGTTACTTTCTTGAGATTTAAGTTACTTTTTTAAATATTCAGATAACCATATGAGACTTTATTTATTTGGATCTGGAGTATTGTACTTGTTAACACACGTCATTATCTGTTAATAGACATCAGCAACAGAATTTATTTGTTGTAATTTGCAATTAGTTTAACATTCACTCTCCCTTCAGTTTAGATTTTCAGTCCTCTGGGAGACTTGTTTTCTATCTGTCCCTCACCTACACATTCATGTAATATATTCCGTTAGGACTGTGAATGTTGTAATTTGCTCTTAATTGTTTCTAATAAAACTGAAAAGGTCAGGGTGAGACCTTGTCTGAGCCCCCCTGAAGTTCCTGGAGGCTTGATGAAATCACCCAACGCTTGGTGAACTATTGGTTAAAATCACTCTAAAATATTACGGGAAAGTCTTAATTAAAGGAAAGAGCAGTGTGTTTAATGTAATCACACCACAGTCAGCAACTCAGGCTTGAGTTCTCTGAAAGCATTTAGCTTCCAGAAGTGACATGAATATTGCAGGTCCTTCATATTTGTGCTGACATTTCATTCTATCTGCTGGGAAAGACCATCTATTCCCACTGAGAGTCCTTTAAGACCCACCGCAGTTCCCCAGCAACCGTAAAGATGAACAACCACATTTCCAGTGCAGGAAATTAACATGGAACCGACTTCCATCACTGAGTAACTGGAATTTAGATCTTATACAGTACGTCTGCTGCAGTATGAGACGATCTGTTTACTAAATTAGATTCAAATGTTAAAATATTTCCTCACTCTGATCCCCGAAAATCTGCTTTAGAGTGGATTCATGCAGGCTGAATAAATACTGGAGGTAAATGCTGTTGGTGCATCACAGACCAGGTTCAGTTTGGAGAAAAGAGAGTTAGACTGGAAAACAATGTTTAAAAGCTTTTCCAGTTGATGTTTGTCTTTAAGGCTCAGAGAGATGCAACTCCATCAGAAAGCTGTAAATAGTTCAGTAATTGTTCAATTCTCTGAGGCTTTGAGAGAAGCTTCAATCATGGTTTGAAGAGCTTTTACTTTAAAACAATTTCAGCAGAGGAACACTGAACACCAGAAAATGGAGTGATGCTGACGCTGAAAAGAAATAGAGATACAGAAAGTTGTAATGCTCAGAATCAGATCATTAATTACAGAGCTAGCCGTTTTATAACAGTTTTGTTGTTCATACTTTATTTTAAACTTTATTTTAATATTTTATTTGTGATGAACTAACAGATTATGAAGAAAAAATAGTGAAAATTCTGCTTTTATATCATTTTTATATTATAACTGTAATCTGTTATATTTTGTCATGAAATTAGGACAATCTGCATCTCACTATCTTTATAGTTTTTTGTGCCAATTATTATTATTATTGTTGTTGTTATTATTATCATTATTTATATTTGTTATTTTTTATAAAGAACAAATCTCCAGTCCAATGAGACCAAGTGGAATTTCTTTGATCCCAGATGGTTTAAATGACTCAGACATTATGGTTTCTACTCATTTAGGCTGTGAACATCTGGACACCATGTGTAAAGGCCACGCCCCCAGACTGAAGCTCTGGTCTCCACAGTTTGGATGAAGCATCTTGGTTCTTCGTTCTTCAGCTCGCTGTGAGAGTTTCTGTCTTACAGCCTCTACCAGGTGAAAAACTGAATAGAGACTATGTAGCTCTGGATGCTGTAGAGATAGTAGGTGGGTTTCAGTTTGTTCATTGGCTGGTTGTTTTTGTGTGGTTAACATGCTGTCAGGCTGATGAAGTTTTCTTAAGCTGAAGTGCTTCGAGCTCCTGGATGAGCTTTTAACTGATTAGAGAGAAAATCTATCAAAAGCATCAGTTCAGTCATTCAGCTGATCAAACGCTGACAAAGATGAATCCACACAGAAACAGGGATGAGCTGCGGTGAAGTGAAGGCTCAGAAGAAAGAAAGGAGATGCCAGGAGCCAAGAAGCTGGAGAGAAACAGACCAGAGCTGCTGATACAACAAGGTGAATTTCAGGATCAGAACTCAGAACAGCAGGTGTTGGTGATGATGAATGGATCAAAGTGTTCGGCTCATGATGCCACGTCGGGATTTGTTGTCAACAAAATGGAGCGCGTGTCACTTTTCTGACCTGATTTTATAGGTTTTGCTTCATGTTATCAGACATGAACATTTTCAAAGATGGAAGATGAAATATTTCATTAAGGCAGGAAGATTCTCACAAACACAATCAACACCAATAAATCAGAAGAAGATTAAAGGTGAATTTAAGCTTTAATGATCAAACATAAGTCTGCAAATCACAAATCTGTCCTCACATTTCATTTTCAGTTGGAATCTTCTTCTCCCACAGATGTCGTGAGCTGTCAGGAGAAAATCCATGTCTCCGATGGAGGATACACTTCAAGAAAAAGTGGAGCCATTTGATGCAAATGAAAATGAAAAAAAAAAATGTTTCTGCTGAAATTTGCACAGATTGTCATAAATGAGACAAATCTTGGATCAGCAGCTGTTGTGAAGATCAAATTGCAGGAAATGATTCGGATGTTATTGAATATCAAATACAAGAAAAATGCAAAATACTTGACTCACCAACTGGATGATTTGTTTCTGGAATAATAATTTGGTAACTGCAAATAACAGGAACAAGATTAAGCCGGAGGAATGTGAGACAAAAGGAGTTTTAAATGTTGCTGAGCGTCGACAGCAGCACAAACAGAAACTGATCAAATGATCGAACAGTCTTTAGGATTTGTGCAATTTTCAGCTTATTTCTCACCCATCATGCTCCTCTTGTTTGGATTTACAAAGTGAACTACAACAAAACAATAATTTAATTAAAATAATTTCTACTTAAAACATACACTTATTTTTCTATTTTAAGATACATTTATTAGGATCGACTGGCAGAAATAAAAACCCAATAACTTCCATTTTAAAAGGCCAAAGCTTTTATTTTAGTTCTGTATAATGTTTGAAATCATCTAGAAAGAATATTTCAGACTATAGTCACCTCCAGTTTCATGTATTAGTGGCTACTTTACAGGAGATTATTGGTCTACAGCATTGTGGATACAAATGAGACCCTTTTGATGTTGCTGATGTCCACAAAGCAGGAAGTTGATCCTCTCCTATATCCAGCTTAACTATGGAGATAATGGAGATATAGCATCAAGGATAAAGAGAATTCTCTATTTGAATCTACTGGTCAAAGTAAGGAAAGCTCTAGCTGCCAGTCTGAATCCGACACCTTCATCTCACACTCCTCAGGTTTAGATAACCATATATACCATCTGTCAGTTGAAACTATAAGACGTTCAATCTCCAGAGCCATATTTATCCCTTAACAACTGAAACTGCAGCGTTACTCTTCACAGGAGGTCTTCTTCTGAAGTGTAAATTTCTGCTCAGAAGTGCAGCAGAGGAGCATGACAGACGTATGTAAAGCAGGGGGTGAAAAAAGAGATGGACAGCTGAGCTGGAAGCAGGAAAATTAACAAGCAGCTCGTCCTGATTTCTGACACTCAGAGAGTAAAATCAGTCAGAAACTGGCTGCTGAGATGTCCGAAATCTCACCTTCATCACCTTCATCAACACTGTGTAAGTGAGCTAAAGAACATCTTCGCTTGAGTTTTTCTTCAAAACTTTCCAACTACTTTCAGTTTAATAAAGTTTGCACATGTACAGCAACATTAAACTGACGATGGCTAAGACCATTTTAATACGGGGTTTTCAGCATCCATCCAGGTTCTGCACAAAGCTGTGATCAATGTAGGAACGCCTCCCAGCAGCTCCAATCAGACGCTATTAATGTGGAATATAATACATTAATTCTAATGAAATTAGAAAACTGCACAGAGCTGCTGGGATGTTTTACACCCAGTGAGAGTGATTACTCAACATAAATACATAATGGAATGAAACTAACCAATCAGGTGAGTTTAAGGCCCCAAAATCCTAGATTTCAACTACAGGATAAACTTTATTTACAACTGAGATGTACTTTGTTTGCAGTTGGAAGTTTATCTCCACAAACAGACATGAAGTTCCTCTTTTATCTGCATGTTCTTCAAATCTTTGTTAATGAGCTGGGAGATGAAATCAGTACGGAAATTTCACTTCCTGATACTTTTGCAGGATATGAGTCTTGTGTGAAAAAACCAATTAACACATCAATATGTTTACATTACAGAAGTGAGTGGGCCCGTCCAGTGACACGGTTCCATGAAATACTAATTAAATATTAAGATAATTACAGCCAGGAAACACACTGGAAAACATGTAACAATAAGCATGTTTTATACTGGCTGAAAGGACAAAAGTTTTACACTCAGGTAGAAAAAACTTAAATAAAAATGAAACATTAAGTTTTAAGAAGCAATAAATACTGATCAGAATAAAACCGTTTGTTTTGTTTTAAATTGATTTATATTCTAATTTGAGTTTTATTCCCACAAAGCTGTTTGCTAAACATTTATTTATCTGTTTATTTATTGTTGACAGGTTTGCAGGTCTGATGTTTAAGATTTTTATATTTTGAATGTAAATGTAGAATTTAATGACAAAATTAAATTAAACTGAAACGAGCTGGAATGGAACAAGTGGAACTGAATTGATTTTAACTGAATTGAATAACAGAATTAAATGAGACTGAACTCAGTTGATTAAATTGAATTCAGTTGAATTGAATTATTTTGGACCTGGAGATGCAGGATGAAGCTGGTAGATAAAACAAACTGTTAGTGCTTCTCTAACAGATCCTACTGCGAGGCAGCAGGGACAGATTTTCAATAAATCAGCATGTAAGTGCATCGATATGTCACATACAGTCTAAAAGCTGACTGCAGACTTTTCAGAAACAGCTCATCTAAAGAGAATAATGAAACAAGCAATGGGATATGAAATTCATTCCAGTTTCAATTTCATCCAGATCACCTGGGTCATATTCTGCTCCTCTTTGTACCACGTAGATAAGAAAGGATTTCAAAGTATTATTGTACACGTTTTTAATATCCCTCTGAGAGGATACAGAGCAGGAAGTTTGCATTTCATTTCCTATGTGAGGATCAGAAGGGTCAATGGTGGGACACATATTCTTATTTACTGTAAAAAAACAACTCCCTATAATACCTGAACATTCAGCATAAGTCCCAGGACATGTCTAAACAGAACTCACAGCTGAGCAACAGCGTTTCAACTATAATCTTCCAAACACTGAAATGTTTTGTCTGAATGAAACATAATGCAACTCCAGCAGATCCAGACGCAGAGCCACCAGATCTCCTCTCTGCAGGAAACACGAGCTCAGGTCTGTTGACTTCTTCTGCCCAGAGTCACAGATGTGCACATTCCCCTGAGATAAGGGTGACAGCGGGCTCATCTGTCACACAACACAGAGTAAACAAGCACATTAAAGCTGCACACGTGGCCGTTAAACAGCTTCTGCACTTGGAGAAAGTTTCAACCGGACCTTGATGAATCATCAGTTAAAGTTCAAATTGCTCCTGAAATCAATAAAATAAATATATTAATGAGAAATTTGGCATGCATTCTTCTAAGCTAAATGATTCATTCTGAGCGAAGGAACAAATTAGCTGGGATTTTCTGGCTAAGCTTCAAAACTAAAATGAAGACCTAATTTAACTGGATTTGTTGGAACTTAACCAACGAGGCACCTGATTGACCCAAAGGATATGAAGAATCTCCAAATATCCGACAGATTTATCACCAGCCAGCAGACATTCCCTCATGACATTTAAGCAAACAAATAAATCGTTTTTCAATCCTTTCAATCAGTTTACATTGTTTTTCACTATCATAGCACATAAATCTACCTAATCAGGGTTAGAAAAGAATTATGTTCATGGTTAAAATATATTATTGGTGCTTTTGGCCCATCAAGATAATGAATGCCTGACTGGCTCTTCACATGCAGTTGTTCTCAAAATCACCAACTGCACATTCTTCAAATAAAACTGTAGAAATACTTTGTGTTGCATCTGTGTATCAACGTCTGGCTTCAGGTGTAAGAGTTGGTATTGGTGGTGGGAGGAGCCTCTTATCTTTGTTATTACATGGAGCAAAGCTTTTTTTTAAAAAAAAACAAGGATAAAATTGACATCTGATTTAATTAAGATCACACCATTTAAAAGGGGCCGAGGATGGAGCCATGAGGAACACCTTAGACTAGTTGAACGTCATTCACAGCTTTTTTAATGCAATCAGAGAGAACAGATTTCCTCTGGTGATCTCTAAACAAATCAGAGGAGAGATCAGGTTCCTTTTATAGAAACCAGCTCTATGAGTTTATTATTCCTGCCGACATGTCGGAGCTCACTCAACCAAACAAAAATAGTCTCAATAATCTGGTTTTCATGCTCTTTTTCTGATTGTTTTCACATAACAGGCGCCTTGTTGGCACCTCACAAACCTTATAGTAAACAAACTATAATCACTAACAAATATGAAGGACATAACAACACAATTTAGGATCACAACAAGCCAGCAGCTGCAGCTAAAGCAGGCAGGAATTAAAACTGAGGTAATGTGTATGTTAATAAGCAGATAATACCTGCCTCATTACTGAGTCATGAGCAGCTCAGACTATAATTGCAACTGTTTTCTGTTTAATTAATGTGCTGTAGAGACAGTTTGAACTTTAACATTTCAGTTGCAACTTCATGGTACTAAACAGGCTCAAATAAGCAAATAAAACATCCTGAAATACGTAAAAGTGTCTTTGATTATTCACAAATCCTAAAAGTTCAAAATGAAGCTGCATTTCAGTCTTAAATCTTTTAGCATTTCTCAGAGAGACTTTTTAAAACTTTAAACTCATCAAAAATACTATAAATCTCAGAAGTTTATTTATAAAACTGGGTTTCAGATTTTATAACCAGCAAAACTGTGAAAAAAGCTGATCAACAATTTGTAAAATGAGAAAGTAAAAAAAACAAGAAAACATGGTGGAGTCTTCAGACAGTCCTGAGTGGTATTAAAACCTGTGTGACTCTGCATGGACTCGTACCAGAAGCCTGATCATTCACAAGTTTCCTATTAAAGCAGAAGTAAAAATGTTCTGCAGTATTTTTCTATAGGTGTTGTAGAATAACACAGCAGTTTGGTCTCATTATTACACCCACGATTATTTACTTTTTATTAAAATATCACATAAAAATAAAACCGTAATAGTTATAGTGATAAATGATTAACTCCATACACTAAATGATTAAATTAATTATAATTGATTTTTAGGAAATAAATAAATAAATAAAGTCAACACTTTAATGTCTAACTTTAAGAACAACTCACGCTGTGCGTAGGTGTGTGTGTAGGTGTGTGTGTGTGTTGGGAGAGATTATAGAGGTACCATCTGTTAGTAATATAAGGTGCAGTGCCAAGTCGTTAGTAAAATGCTGTTTGAGTTTCTGTTTAGTCAGAAGAGACACGGAGAGTAACAAATAAACTCATTAGAGATGAGAGTCATTCCTCAGAAACCCACTGCTGCATTGTTCACTCACACGTTAAACAATAAAACCAAATACTCTTTTCATATTTCATTAAGTGTGTGTGTGTTTCTGCGCAGTGGGGAGTCGGCTCTCAGTGTGGGTTCTGATAATTAATCCTTCTGCAGGATCACATGCTGCTCAGCTTCCCACACACAAACACACATATTGGCTCTTCGCTGGTCGTCGGCCATGTTTTAAAGGACGGGAGTGTCAGAAGTCAAGTTGACTTATTCTCTTTCTTTCTTAAATCACCTCCAGTTGTTCGTGTTGTAGAATGAAAACCTGCTTAAATAAATGATATCCACTTTTTTATTGGAAAATCACGACTATAGTTCAGCCAAAGTCTCGGTCAGAAGGGCCTTTTTGATGAATTGTGTAGATGTTTTTCAACATTTCTTTCTTTCTCAAATGTTAATTTTGTGAGAACCAGAAATGTTCTGGAAATCGTTGACGATCCACACGAGCAGGAAGGTTTGTGAGTTAAAGCTTTTTACACAAAAGTGTAAGAACTGTGGCAGGAAATCGTTTGAGATTCTCCATGACAGTAAAAAAAGATTTTTTCCTTCCATCTATTTGATTTGTTGAGAGAAAAAGCAGCTGAGTCAGGTAAGAACAACAATCTTCAGATTGTTTTCTGTCACACGCTGCTCGCTGCCTTTTTTCTCTTTTATCTTTTTATTCCTTAACATCACTGTTTGCCTTTCCGATATTGAGTTTAATCTCTTGAATATCTCAGAAAACTGCTGTCAGACTCTATTTGTTGTGACACTTCGGGTACCAGCCTCGGGTTAAAATCGTTTTATTGCACTCACAGGTTGTTTAAATATCTTTGTGACATTTTATTGTTAGTGTTTTATTCAATATGACAGAACTGAGAGATTTTCACAGTTTTTAAAAGGTCTGAACGGGTTAGAAAACAGAACGATGGATGGAAGCAGAAGGAGGAAACACCATGATGATGCTACAGAAAGGTTTTTTGTCTCTTCCATCCAGATTGAATTAACACCATTTCTCATCATTATTTTGTCCTCTTGTTCCTTTAGATCGCTGATTATCTCATTAGCTGCATCCTCCTTTAATAACATCAATCTTATTATCCAGTCCGTTCTCTTCAGCTCCTCCTGGCGTCCTCCTGCTTGTCCGTCTCCTGCTTGTCCTTCTCCTGCTACTTTTCTGTCTTATCCTCAGCTGGACTCTCAGCCTATATTCAAACATTTCATCTAAAATAATCCAAGAAACTCAAGAGAGACGCCCAGAAAGGAGAGCAGAGTGTACGTTTCACTTTCACCCAGATTTTAGCCCATTTTCCAAAGTCACCATGTTGTTCAAACTGAGGTGACAGACAAAACACCAGGATGGAAAAATTAGCTCATAATACAGTCTGATTATATGAGACAGAAGCAGTTCAGTTCCCAAAAGCTGAGTGATTCGACTTAATAACCAAAATGCACAACCCCAAATCCTAAAAAGTTACAGGACAAACAGTAAAAACCTACAGCAATTCTTCTAAACAAGAAAATTTCAGCATATCTATCAGAGCATCTCCAGTTTGGTTTATATATATATATATATATATACAGTATATATAGTACATACTGTATATTTATTATTATTATTTTTTTAATCATGAAGATAGCATGTCATGAGTTTAATATCATTTAATATCTGCCATCACAGAAAAGTAAATCAGTAACTATCCCATAAAATCAGTTTTTTGGATGAAAATGATCTGGAACAGTGACGCTCTGGACACAATCTCCTTTATAATCATGTAGCTGTAGATCAGACATTTTTCTCTCAGTGCTGTTGTCTGAGGTCAGTGGATTTCACATCCTGCTAAACCAAGAAAATATCTGCAGAATTGATTCAAATTGTTGTCCATTGTTGTCTTTTAAAACCTTCACTGCTGCCTGATACAACCGAACTCCCTGAAGTCTGAGCTGTTTCAGCAGAAAGAGAGCAAGAATAGTGATTCATGACATTCAGGCAACAATTCTGACCGTGGACACTCATTTCATGCTGCTAAACAAGGTCTTCAACACAAAGGAACAAAAGCAGCGACCGCATGCAAAGAGACTTTTATACAAAAACATTTTAGGGTAAGTGGGATGTTTTTTGTAGAAATCCATGTAGGCTACATTTTGAGTAAAGATGTGTGGAATGGATCGTCTATATGAGTGAGAATCAAAGAAAGACATTATGGTGAAAGTTGCAAGTGTGTGTGTGTGTGTGTGTGTGTGTGTGTGTGTGTGTGTGTGTGTGTGTGTGTGTGTGTGTGGGTTTGTATTTCTGACCTCCTGGGGACCAGTTTCCTGACTTTTACTATCTTTCTGGGGTCCGAGGGTTCTTGTGGGGACTGAAGCCTGGTCCCCATGGGGAGACTCCCCTTTTTAGGGTTAGGGGTTAGGTTTATAGGTATGGTGTGAATAGAGTTTTAGTTAGTCTTAGGGTTAGTTATAGATCAGTAATGGTTAAGGTTAGGAAAAGGGTTTGGGTTAGGTATAAATCTAGTTACTAAAATCAATGGAAGTCAATGGACGGTCCCCATAAGGATACCAAAACACACTTGTGGGTGTGTGTGTGTGTGTGTGTGTGTAAACATATGAATGACACTCTCGTCTCATGCAGGAATTATATTGAACTTCTTTCCTTTTCAACTCACTTCAACTCTTAGTAAATAATTCTTCCACTGCACCTTCCTGTGAAAGAAACCATGACATTCAGAGAACTCCATTCTTTTCTCAGCACCGTTTCCATCTTTAAATGAAAATGTTCTGGCTTTTGATTATTATTAATATATAGATTTGATTTTATTGTTGTCATGGTGTTTTTTATGTACTGAAGTGTAGTTTAACCTCTGGATATATGAATATTGGTTAGAGTTTCACATTGTTGTTAGGAATTAAAAAGAAAAAAAAACAATTAGATGTTTAAAAATCCAAATTAAAACATTTTTTTTTCAATTCTAGAACAAAATATTTTGTATAATAACAACAGGGCAAAGCTGAATAGAATCAGATTTTTTTAAATAGCTGTCGTTACGGCACATTGTGGATGTTACATGAAATTAGAAACAGCATTTCGGTGGGGAGTTTAAAGACGTGACCAGTAAACGTCTCACTGTTTGGAGGTGGTTTGCAGTTACATTATGTTTTATTCAGAGTAGTAAAAAGCCCCTTACAGTCAACCTTTAGTGTTTCCTTTCTCTGTTGGGAAGTTACATAATATTAGACACAGTACAGATTTTTAAAACTGCAGTTTCTCCACAAAAACTCCCTGAAACAACTAGACAGTCTCCCTGCAACAAGACAAGAGTAAATGAGGACTGTCACAGCTGCACAGCTGGGGGGTGTTTTCACCAACTTTCGTCCAGCCATGTTCTACTCTCATTAAAATCTTTCCATTCTCATCTCCATCACCAGAAACCACCTTGCTGCTCAGTTGTCATCCCCAACAACTGGCTGTCTGAGAGTCAGACTCAAAATAACAAAAACAAACAAAGAAATGTCAAGAAGAGTCAGAATGCAATCTTTGAAGAACCAGTATTACTTAACAAAATGTCCAATTTAATCAGGAATAACATTCTATAAGTTACTGTGTTGTTAAACGTAGTCAAAAATTGTATTAAACTGAAGGATGTTCCAATAAAAATGGTGGAATTTTAGGGAAACAGGTGAGAAGCTCCGCCCCCTTTGGAGTTCCACAGCTCAGACTTACAGCAGAAACATCACTGAGAGTTTAAATGGGTCACAGAAAGTTGGACATCAGACAACTGAGCTGGTATGTCTTTTCTGATTTCAACACATTTCAAGGTTAAGCTTTATGATTTTTGGTGATAACAACCAGGTGTAAGTTAATAAAAAATAAATGTAGTAAAGTAAAAGGAGTTTTTGACCTTTTTGTGGTGTTTTTTTATCCAGTTTCAGCTTGACCTTGAGCAGAAGTAAAAGTTACACTGTGGTTGTTTTTCCCGAGTGTTGATGCTCTCTGCCTGTAGAGTCTCAGGTCTGGTGTTTTTGCTCTTCAACAGACAGTAAAGTGAATGCTTTCTGTCCCTGAGGACACTCAGAGCTTCTCTCCTGCAGCACTTTCTGAAGATGTTTCCATGGTGAGGAATTCAAAAGATGAAGTTTAGACTATTTCAAGAAATGTGTTCTAAAGACGTTGATGCGAAGGTTTTTGATATTTGGGTATTATGAATCAAAAATGTAACTATTCCAGCTGAAACACCCAAGAACCGAAGATAAGAATAGAGAAAACTCTTCTTTAACAATGACTTTTATCTGTTTTCTTTAGAAAGTCGATCAGAATGAGTCACAATTGATTTTAAAAGATAATTTTAGTCATTTATTAAAAAGACAACTGGTCTTTTCTCTGTTCCTGAAGACGTTTCATTTATCATCCGAAAAGAGTTTCAGCTTTTAAGCTACAGATCCCCTACAAGAACCTTCAGTTTTATTTTCACACAGTCTGAAACAATCTGACCTGAGGGACGTCACTCATGTTTTTAAGTTAAAAATAAAACAGCTTTCTTGTTTCAGAGCTGATGTTTAATAAATGTATGTGTGGGAAGGATTTAGGAGGTAATTCCACTTACTTCATGTAGCTGGTTAAAGTTCAGCTGTTTGCAGTTTAATTGCATCTCTCTGTATTTGATGCATTTGTTTATGACTCCTGTTTAAACTTTCAAAGAAAAATTAATTAAGTAAACTTCAAATTCAGGGCCACATGATACAATATAAGGAAATAAACTGTAGAGTGTAAGAAAGTCATTGCGATCTTCACGTTTGTTGTTTCTTTCTCTTTTCTGTGATTTACAATCTTATTTTGAGTCGTGCTGCAGATCGTCCACGAGGGACTCTGTCTCTGCTGTAAAAACAATCATGAAATAGTTGCACTGAAGATGTTCAGACACTGAGTAAAATCCTTAAACGCATATAAACTTTATCTAATATTAAATCAGGAGCGTCTTCACTGATGCTGTGACCCAAAGTTAAAGTGGCAAACAGCAGGTCAATATTTTATGATTGAACAAATATCTTTGCTGGTTTGATCGTAATGCTTTTGATTTCCATGACAGATAGAAAACTGAAATGTACTGAAGGAAAACAAATGAGAGTTGATGTCTGCTTTGTGTGTGAAAGCCTTCGATGTGTGTGATGAGACTCACACTTCACTACCAGTTTATCAGTGTGTGGGTCAACAGCAAACCACCAAACACTGAAGACAAGATCTTTATCTTTTTAATCAACCTTCAGCCTTTTTTAGTGTTTAAACGTCATCATTATTGTAGATTATCTATTAATTTAAACCAAATTATTTCAGGTTGTTGATTCTGTCTGAATGTTTTTGTTCATGTTGTTTAAATTTTCAGTAAATTTATAAGATGTGACATAATTTGTACGTGAAGCACCTTTTGCATTAGTGACTTACACTTATCCCATCTTCATGGTACATGAATGATTAAAACTGTTTTATAATAGAACATACGGTAACAGTTTAGAATTTATTTCACCTCCAGACATGAAATCAACCGCATTAACAATAAATAAATGTTTAAATCTCATGTCTGATTTTAGTTTATTTTACTGAATTTGGTGTAAATCTTTCATGTTATATAATTCTATAATCTTGTGAAAACTAAACTGTTGAGGCAAAAAATTAAAGTTAATTAATTTGTAGATGTTTAGGACTAAAATGAGGTTAAATGTCATCTGTTGTTCTGGTGAGACTCTCCTGACTTTACCGGGTCATTTTTTAGTTTCTGATGGTTTCTATCCTCAAGCCTGAGACTCACTGTTTAAACTCCATCATCTGCCAGCACTGTCCGTTCTCATCTTCAGCCATGCTCTTCTCATGCTACCCCCCACCCACACCATTCATCGAGCTCCAGCTCTCCTCCAGGCTCACAAACATCACGCCAAGTGAAATGTTCTCCATGAAGGAAAGTCACTGGCTCAACCAAGACGTCTCACTCAGAACTCTGAACGATCTTCAGTTCTTCTGTCCCAATAAAGTTTAGTTTTCTGAAATTGTTGAGCCATTCCAAGAAAGTGATTTCTTCATTTTGCAGAGTGTTATCATGAAAAAGAGAAGTACATTAGAATCAATGAGTAGTATAAATCTGCTGTTTGAAAACCTGAAGGTTTTCTGGACAAAAATAAAAACTTTGAACACATATTTTCCCCTAAACATATTACAGCCTGTGAGGCTGATGGGGTCATAAAGTAAAAGCCAAAGGCTTCTCCATCCCGTCACTGACCTTTCCTTAGACTGGTTTTAGTAATCTGACATTTCTGCTCAGTTTCCTGCCAAACCCGAGAGAGCGAGCGAGAGAGAGAGAGAGAGAGAGAGAAAGAGAGAGAGAGAGAGAGAGAGAGAGCTCATCCCTTTGAGATACGTTGAGTTCATGTTTGTTTGATTAAACTTGATCATGAAGAACTTTCAGTTATGGAAGTCCTCGTGTGTTTGAACAGAGGCCTGTATCACCTCTCATTGTATTTGTTATTGTTATTCACCCCTAAACAGATTTCTCTATCAACTTTAACAAGTCCTGAACAGGAAAGTGAACCTAAAAATTTACATCAAAACAACCTATTTGGTCATGAATGGTGTCGTTTTTTTGTAAAGTTGGCCAAAGTTACCATGGTGATAAAATTTACTAAAAACACAGCTCCACTTACACCACATCACCAACAGGGGGATCTTGTCACACAAATTTTAGGTCAAAATCCAGAATACAAACCAAATATAATAATATATTAACATAAAATAATAATATATTATTATTTGTATATATTTTAAAGCCCTTAAAATCAGACTTTATACAGTGAAACATGATGATGCTTAATGAGCGAGGAGAGATGCTAAACTGAACAACAAAATCAAACAGAAAACAGTGAAGCTGAAAGAGGTCAAACTAGAAAACAAGGTCAGCCTTTATAAACAATTAGATAACTAATCTGTTGTTACACGGTGACTCACAAAACCAAGAACAAAGATGCAGAAAAATCTGACAAAAGACTCAATGAAAACAGAAATGAAACACAACTCAGACCCGTGACAGGACTGTGGCTCAGGTGCTTCTGGATAGATGGGTGTTTCTTAAAACCATCATTATTTATGTTACATCAGGTTCTGTGGAGAAGAGTTGCTGTTTAAATGACACAGCATGACAGCAGTTTTAATTACTAATCTTTCCTTCTGGTGCCTCTCGTTGTGATTCTCTGTTTTAAAGTCATCACACTGTCAGAGCTTTGAAAGCTCAACATTAAATGGAATTATAGTTTCACTCATCATGAGATGTTTTTTTATGTTTTTAGTAAAGAATGTTTGGGTGTGTTGTGTGGCTGAGCTGTGTGTGGGTGTGGTTGTGTGCGTGGGTGTACCTTCTCCTTTTCAGAGGTGGAGCAGCCCTCTGGAGCGCAGGTGTGGCTCATCTCCTCAATCACCTGGGTCGAGATTTAAGGGGAGGATCAACAGGAGACGGATGCCAGATTGTTCCACTTCCTTTGTGGTAGCGTGGCTTCTGCAACTGAAAATTGCAAACCTTCCCGAGTTTATGCTCCTGATCCCTTTACCTGTGCTTTCCAGGATCTTCACTTCTGACCTGACGCCTTCCCGTGAGGTCCTCACCTCTCCTCCCTGGGAGCGGTCCTATCCACGGTTTCCATACCAAAGTCTGGTTCCAGGAACTGCTCTCAGCCCGTCTCTTCCTCTCCTGAAGTCGCACCTGCTGGAGACATCCAGAAAGAACCTGAGTCGGTCTGTCCACCCTCCATCCTCCAGCACCAACGCACCAGCCACGGACTCTCACCCCAGCCTCAGCCTCCAACCACTCCTCCTCCTCAGAACCGCCATCATCATCCTCATCTTTGTAAGAGCTCTTCTCCTTTTATGCTTGTTCCTCCTGCTGCAATCCAGTTCGACACTAACCTGTTCTCTCCACGCCTAGATTCCCCTGCTCCAGTACCAGTGGGGCTCGGTTCCAGTCCAGCCTGCAACACAGTACCTTTAATACCAGACTGTATATCCGAACTAATTAAACTTTTAAAACTGTGCTGGGTCCTGGAGTTGTGCTTGTCAGAGGGTTCTAGACAACCGGAGGCTGGTCATGACAGGGTGAATGTTTTCTTGAAAAGCCATCTTTATATAAAAGGAGTTACGTGATGTTTTAATGGACCTTTTTACAGCTTGATCTTGTTCTTTTCTCAGATTAAATAAAACCAAACAGCAGTGAAGGAAGCAGCTGACCCTGTGGATGACCTCCAGGACACACGCAGACATCTCGTCACTGTCTCTGGTTAAAGTTCACCAATTAATGACCAGCATTGTGTCTGCAAACTGAAATCTGTCCGATTAGGTTAAATGCTTTTCTGGTACTGGACGAATTCAGTTATGTTTAAATGGACTTTAGCAACATGATACTCAGAAACTCTCCTGCTGTCTTCACACTGTAACATCATTAACAGAGATGGTCAAGGTTTACTACAGATTTAAGCAGGTATCTCACTGTGACTGCATGCGACTGAAACAAGAACGGATTTCCTGTCAGAATCACACTGAATCTGAACTCAAGGTAGTTTTATTAATGTAGGAGAAATCTGAATGTTTACCTCTTTATTTGTTATTACCAGGGGCACCAGCTTCTTCAGAAGGAATTAAATATTAGAATATTATAATTGATTAAATTATTTCAGTCTCATATTCTGAGGCCGTGTGTCTTACTTCTGTCAGGGACTCAAATCACACACAAAAACTCACTGAACATAACATAATAAATCCTGTAACATAATTAAACAAAGCATATTGTTTAGATATTTGAAAACATACTTGATTACTATCAAAATTTTACTGAATATAGTTTTCAGACACATAACATTTCATCCAATAACACAATATGTCAATTAGTTAAATTGGTGGAACATTACCTCAGAGCAAAATGGTTTTATACAGTTTCTGCAAAGAAACAGTTGATTACATTGATCATTAGAATTCAAGCAATAACAATGTCTTTGGGTGTAAATATCTTCGTCTCCTGATGAGGGTACTGTTAGGCTGGTTAACAGGGCATTTCTTTAACCCAGGGTTCACTGAGTTCCAGGGGTTGTAAAACTTAATTAACATGTGCTCTCAAGTCCTTTTGAAGTGGCATCTGTTTTAGTTGAGACAGGAAGGGAGTATTTGACTCTATAGAAGCATCTTTCCCAAAGCTATAGCTTTTGCTTAAAGGTGTCAGAATCGACTTTAATGGTTGACATTATAGGATTGTCTCTTCCAGATATCAACAAATGTTACTTTGGAATCCTTTAGAAAAACAAAAAGCACAACAATGGGTAGTCCTGCATTGAGTTGTCTTGGGGAGTTGACACAAGGTCGTGATCACGGCCAGAACCTGCATTTAAGAGCAGTTCTCACAGAGGGAGTATGGTCGAGAGCGGGTCCCAGCCATGAAGGTGTCGATTTTGACAAAATCCAGACAGAAGTTGAATTCCTGTGGCTTATTCTCTTCTGCAGTTTAATTCCTCAGAACTTATTGGTTGACATGCACTACATTTATATGCAGGTCTCTTGGGTGATATGATGCAATTGTCCCAAGGCCAAACCGAAAAGCTGAAACCCCCAAACAACTGTAAAGAAGATTTATTTAAAAAAGCAGGTCAGTATAGAATCACAGGAAATTGACCTGAATAGGAGCAGTGAGCCAAACATGGTTCTGGATGATGTGATAGTGGATGGCAGGAAGTTTGTTTGTTTACTTTTCTGTTGTTTGCAGGATTGTAGGAGCCAAAGCAACGAACCAGAGGACAGCGGTGGAGGTTGGTAATAAATGGTGGAGAGCAAGTAAGGCTTTGATTTAAGGATGTCTGTTTCATCCAGATTGAGATTCCAGCTGTCAGATTAAGCACAAACCAGGAGCTGCTGCTGTCAACAGGAACCTGTTCACATTATGGGAAGTGCAGATTCTTTTCTAACAGAAACCACAGAAGAGGTTAGAGGAGTCACATCCAGGATTACTCTGAAGGGAGGATCACAAGGAGAAGGTTGGTACAAAATCCAGAACAAAATCTTCCGGTTACTCAGGGAGAGCTAGTTTAAGCCAAAAACCCCCAGTTACACCACAGTGGTCGGGCATTGAGTCACACAGAAACCCAGAATTATTTCTCATGAAGAAAAGCTCTTCAGGTGTGACTACAGACAAAAACAAAACCCCGCCCACAGATGGGAACGTTAACCCGCCTCCAGAATTACCTGCAGAGAGAAAATAAAAATAAGCAGGGAGGGACGAGCAGCGAGAAAAGAGAAAAACAAACCCAGAACTCAGAATCCTAACGAAGTGTGACAGTCATGAAACTGTTGTGTAAATGTTCATACTACAAATAATTCAGTGTGTGTTCATTATGTTTGAGTTTGTTTGCTGTTTACCCTGATTTGATGTGCAGTTTGGTCTGCGATGTCTCTTGGCCTTTCACAGAGACAGAAAACAAATTAAATTCAAATCCAATTGTGATCCAGTTCAGTCCAATTCAATTTATTTTATCATTCTTTATAGTCTGATTTACATTGCAGCAAGTTGTCATGGGAAACATTAATTATCTCAAATCTGCATAATTATCCATCTGAGTGTACGGAACAGCTTGTTTCTTCTTCTGAGATTTGCTGGAATGCCAGATGGTCAGTGCGTCGCTGTCTGATCCCAGATCTGTTTCCTAAACGAACGCTGCAGTTCAGCAGCTGACAGTTTTACATGTTTCCCTTATTTTTTTCCAGCCTTTAAAAGATCTGTTGGTCTCAGCTGAAGTTACGCAGACGTTCGTTCAGGCATTTAAAACTGCAGCTAAATGGATCCCTGAGGGGGATGACGCTCGATCGCTGAGTTCATGTCTAGACTCTTCATCACTGTGATGCACTTTTTGAATTGTAAATGTTCTTCAAACTCCCATCAAACATATTCAGATGAGCTCTTCAGTCTGATTCATGTGAGAATAAACTGTTCCTACAGAAATACATTAATTAAACAGGCGTCTTTAGATCAAGAACTGTAGAAACATTTGCAAGTAATAAGAAGTCAAATTTAGCAAAATAATAAAGTAGAATTTTAGCTTTCTATATGCAATACATGGCCGTAGAGGTGAAAGTATTAGGATGATGCTGGGAAGCTAAATGTGATTATAATGGTCAGTGACATTAAATAAATCATAATAAGCCACCGTCGTGTTAAATAATGCTTTTCTGACGCACATCAACTTTACTGAAAGGAACAGGCAGTAATTTGTTTGTGTTGCTGTGATAATTAGCTGGATAATTTGATTTAATTACGTTCCATCTGTGGATTGAATGTTTTACATTCATTGGATCATGAGGGTTCATCAGAAAATGGGCTCAGTGTGTGTCTCAAACTTATTCTTAAAAGTCAGGATTGTTATTTAATAAATCCTTGTTTTGTTTTCAGCTCCTTCTTCAGTTTGATGGTAGCTGCTGATGATACACACTCCCTGTCATTTCCTCACATACCACTTTGTCACAAACAGAGTATTTATTCTGCTGAGTGCTGAAGATAACGATTTGACAGATCTAAAATAATGTCTCCTGCAACAACAAGTTGATTCTCAATGAATGAGAATCTTTCATTCCTCTCCGTCACTCATTTCTCCTCAATACGTCATTAAATTGAATAAAATTGTTTTTTTTTTAAACTATATGTGACCTGTATGTGACCTGTATGTGACCTGTATGTGACCTGTATGTGACCTGTATGTGACCTGTATGTGACCTGTATGTGACCTATATGTGACCTGTATGTGACCTGTATGTGACTTATATGTGACCTGTATGTGACCTGTATGTGACCTGTATGTGACCTGTATGTGACCTGTATGTGACCTGTATGTGACCTGTATGTGACCTGTATGCGACCTGTATGTGACCTGTATGTGACCTGTATGTGACCTGTATGTGACCTGTATGTGACCTGTATGTGACTTGTATGTGACCTGTATGTGACCTGTATGTGACCTGTATGTGACCTATATGTGACCTGTATGTGACCTGTATGTGACCTGTATGTGACCTATATGCGACCTGTATGTGACCTGTATATGACCTGTATGTGACCTGTATGTGACCTGTATGTGACCCCTATGTGACCTATATGTGACCTATATGTGACCTGTATGTGACCTATATGCGACCTGTATGTGACCTGTATGTGACCTGTATGTGACCTATATGTGACCTGTATGTGACCTGTATGTTACCTGTATGTGACCTGTATGTGACCTATATGAGACCTGTATGTGACCTGTATGTGACCTATATGTGACCTGTATGTGACCTGTATGTGACCTGTATGTGACCTGTATGTGACCTGTATGTGACCTCTATGTGACCTATATGTGACCTGTATATGACCTGTATATGACCTGTATGTGACCTGTATGTGACCTGTATGTGACCCCTATGTGACCTATATGTGACCTGTATGTGACTTTATGTGACCTGTATGTGACCTGTATGCGACCTGTATGCGACCTGTATGCGACCTGTATGCGACCTGTATGTGACCTGTATGTGACCTGTATGTGACCTGTATGTGACCTGTATGTGACCTGTATGTGACCTGTATATGACCTGTATGTGACCTGTATGTGACCTGTATGTGACCCCTATGTGACCTATATGTGACCTGTATATGACCTGTATATGACCTGTATGTGACCTATATGTGACCTATATGTGACCTGTATGTGACTTATATGTGACCTGTATGTGACCTGTATGTGACCTGTATGTGACCTGTATGTGACCTGTATGTGACCTGTATGTGACCTGTATGTGACCCCTATGTGACCTATATGTGACCTGTATGTGACCTGTATATGACCTGTATGTGACCTGTATGTGACCTGTATGTGACCTGTATGCGACCTATATGCGACCTGTATGCGACCTGTATGCGACCTGTATGTGACCTGTATGTGACTTGTATGTGACCTGTATGTGACCTATATGCGACCTGTATGTGACCTGTATGTGACCTATATGTGACCTGTATGTGACCTGTATGTGACCTGTATGTGACCTGTATGTGACCTGTATGTGACCTGTATGTGACCTGTATGTGACCTGTATGTGACCTGTATGTGACCTGTATGTGACCTATATGTGACCTGTATGTGACCTGTATGTGACCTGTATGTGACCTATATGTGACCTGTATGTGACCTGTATATGACCTGTATGTGACCTGTATGTGACCTGTATGTGACCTGTATGTGACCTGTATGTGACCTGTATGTGACCTGTATGTGACCTGTATGCGACCTGTATGCGACCTGTATGTGACCTGTATGTGACCTATATGCGACCTGTATGTGACTTGTATATGACCTGTATGTGACCTGTATGTGACCTGTATGTGACCTGTATGTGACCTGTATGTGACCTGTATGTGACCTATATGTGACCTGTATGTGACCTGTATGTGACCTATATGTGACCTGTATGCGACCTGTATGTGACCTGTATGTGACCTATATGTGACCTGTATGTGACCTGTATGTGACCTGTATGTGACTTGTATGTGACCTGTATGTGACCTGTATGTGACCTGTATGTGACCTGTATGTGACCTGTATGTGACCTGTATGTGACCTGTATGTGACCCCTATGTGACCTATATGTGACCTGTATGCGACCTGTATGTGACCTGTATGCGACCTGTATGCGACCTGTATGCGACCTATATGCGACCTGTATGCGACCTGTATGCGACCTGTATGCGACCTGTATGTGACCTGTATGTGACCTGTATGTGACCTGTATGTGACCTGTATGTGACCTATATGTGACCTGTATGCGACCTGTATGTGACCTGTATGTGACCTATATGCGACCTGTATGTGACTTGTATGTGACCTGTATGTGACCTGTATGTTACCTGTATGTGACCTGTATGTGACCTGTATGTGACCTGTATGTGACCCCTATGTGACCTATATGTGACCTGTATATGACCTGTATATGACCTGTATGTGACCTATATGTGACCTGTATGTGACCTGTATATGACCTGTATGTGACCTGTATGTGACCTGTATGTGACCCCTATGTGACCTATATGTGACCTATATGTGACCTGTATGTGACCTATATGCGACCTGTATGTGACCTGTATGTGACCTGTATGTGACCTGTATGCGACCTGTATGCGACCTGTATGCGACCTGTATGCGACCTGTATGCGACCTGTATGTGACCTGTATGCGACTTGTATGTGACCTGTATGTGACCTATATGTGACCTGTATGTGACCTGTATGTGACCTGTATGTGACCTGTATGTGACCTGTATGTGACCTGTATGTGACCTATATGTGACCTGTATGCGACCTGTATGTGACCTGTATGTGACCTATATGCGACCTGTATGTGACCTGTATATGACCTGTATGTGACCTGTATGTGACCTGTATGCGACCTGTATGCGACCTGTATGCGACCTGTATGTGACCTATATGCGACCTGTATGCGACCTGTATGTGACCCCTATGTGACCTATATGTGACCTGTATGTGACCTGTATGTGACTTGTATGTGACCTGTATGTGACCTGTATGTGACCTATATGTGACCTGTATGTGACCTGTATGTGACTTGTATGTGACCTGTATGTGACCTGTATGTGACCCCTATGTGACCTATATGTGACCTATATGTGACCTGTATGTGACCTATATGCGACCTGTATGTGACCTGTATGTGACCTATATGTGACCTGTATGTGACCTGTATATGACCTGTATGTGACCTGTATGTGACCTGTATGTGACCCCTATGTGACCTATATGTGACCTATATGTGACCTATATGCGACCTGTATGTGACCTGTATGCGACCTGTATGTGACCTGTATGTGACCTGTATGTGACTTGTATGTGACCTGTATGTGACCTGTATGTGACCTGTATGCGACCTGTATGCGACCTGTATGTGACCTGTATGTGACCTGTATGCGACCTATATGCGACCTGTATGCGACCTGTATGTGACCTGTATGTGACCTGTATGTGACTTGTATGCGACCTGTATGTGACCTGTATATGACCTGTATGTGACCTGTATGTGACCTGTATGTGACCCCTATGTGACCTATATGTGACCTGTATGTGACCTATATGCGACCTGTATGTGACCTGTATGTGACCTGTATGTGACCTATATGTGACCTGTATGTGACCTGTATGTGACCTGTATGTGACCTGTATGTGACCTGTATATGACCTGTATGTGACCTGTATGTGACCCCTATGTGACCTATATGTGACCTATATGTGACCTGTATGTGACCTATATGCGACCTGTATGTGACCTGTATGTGACCTGTATGTGACCTATATGTGACCTGTATGTGACCTATATGCGACCTGTATGTGACCTGTATGTGACCTGTATGTGACCTGTATGTGACCTGTATGTGACCTGTATGTGACCTGTATGTGACCTATATGTGACCTGTATGTGACCTGTATGTGACTTATATGTGACCTGTATGTGACCTGTATGTGACCCCTATGTGACCTATATGTGACCTATATGTGACCTGTATGTGACTTATATGTGACCTGTATGTGACCTGTATGTGACCTGTATGTGACCTATATGTGACCTGTATGTGACCTGTATATGACCTGTATGTGACCTGTATGTGACCTGTATGTGACCTATATGTGACCTGTATGTGACCTGTATGTGACTTATATGTGACCTGTATGTGACCTGTATGTGACCTGTATGTGACCTATATGTGACCTGTATGTGACCTGTATATGACCTGTATGTGACCTGTATGTGACCTGTATGTGCCCTGTATGTGACCTGTATGTGACCTATATGCGACCTGTATGCGACCTGTATGCGACCTGTATGCGACCTGTATGTGACCTGTATGTGACCTGTATGTGACCTGTATGTGACCTATATGTGACCTGTATGTGACTTATATGTGACCTGTATGTGACCTGTATGTGACCTGTATGTGACCTGTATGTGACCTGTATGTGACCTGTATGCGACCTGTATGCGACCTGTATGTGACCTGTATGTGACCTATATGCGACCTGTATGTGACCTGTATATGACCTGTATGTGACCTGTATGTGACCTGTATGTGACCCCTATGTGACCTGTATGTGACCTGTATGTGACCTGTATGTGACCTGTATGTGACCCCTATGTGACCTATATGTGACCTATATGTGACCTGTATGTGACCTATATGCGACCTGTATGTGACCTGTATGTGACCTATATGTGACCTGTATGTGACCTGTATGTGACCTGTATGTGACCTATATGTGACCTGTATGTGACCTGTATGTGACCTGTATGTGACCTGTATGTGACCTGTATGTGACCTATATGTGACCTGTATGTGACCTGTATGTGACCTATATGTGACCTGTATGTGACCTGTATGTGACCTGTATGTGACCTGTATGTGACCTGTATGTGACCTGTATGTGACCTATATGTGACCTGTATGTGACCTGTATGTGACCTGTATGTGACCTGTATGTGACCTGTATGTGACCTGTATGTGACCTGTATGTGACCTGTATGTGACCTGTATGTGACCTGTATGTGACCTGTATGTGACCTGTATGTGACCTGTATGTGACTTATATGTGACCTGTATGTGACCTGTATATGACCTGTATGTGACCTGTATGTGACCTGTATGTGACCTCTATGTGACCTATATGTGACCTGTATGTGACCTGTATGTGACTTATATGTGACCTGTATGTGACCTGTATGTGACCTGTATGTGACCTATATGTGACCTGTATGTGACCTGTATATGACCTGTATGTGACCTGTATGTGACCTGTATGTGACCCCTATGTGACCTATATGTGACCTGTATGTGACCTATATGTGACCTGTATGTGACCTGTATGTGACCTATATGTGACCTGTATGTGACCTGTATATGACCTGTATGTGACCTGTATGTGACCTGTATGTGACCTGTATGTGACCTGTATGTGACCTGTATGTGACCTGTATGTGACCCCTATGTGACCTATATGTGACCTATATGTGACCTGTATGTGACCTATATGTGACCTGTATGTGACCTGTATGTGACTTATATGTGACCTGTATGTGACCTGTATGTGACCCCTATGTGACCTATATGTGACCTGTATGTGACTTATATGTGACCTGTATGTGACCTGTATGTGACCTGTATGTGACCTATATGTGACCTGTATGTGACCTGTATATGACCTGTATGTGACCTGTATGTGACCTGTATGTGACCTGTATGTGACCTGTATGTGACCTGTATGTGACCCCTATGTGACCTATATGTGACCTATATGTGACCTGTATGTGACCTGTATGCGACCTGTATGTGACCTGTATGTGACCTGTATGTGACCTATATGTGACCTGTATGCGACCTGTATGTGACCTGTATGTGACCTGTATGTGACTTATATGCGACCTGTATGTGACCTGTATGTGACCTGTATGTGACCTGTATGCGACCTGTATGCGACCTGTATGCGACCTGTATGCGACCTGTATGTGACCTGTATGTGACCTGTATGCGACCTGTATGTGACCTATATGTGACCTGTATGTGACCTGTATATGACCTGTATGTGACCTGTATGTGACCTGTATGTGACCCCTATGTGACCTATATGTGACCTGTATATGACCTATATGCGACCTGTATGTGACCTGTATGTGACCTGTATGTGACCTATATGTGACCTGTATGTGACCTGTAGACCTGTATGTGACCTGTATGTGACCTGTATGTGACCTGTATGTGACCTGTATGTGACCTGTATGTGACCTGTATGTGACCTGTATGTGACCTGTATGTGACCTATATGTGACCTGTATATGACCTGTATATGACCTGTATGTGACCTATATGTGACCTGTATGTGACCTGTATGTGACTTGTATGTGACCTGTATGTGACCTGTATATGACCTGTATGTGACCTGTATGTGACCTGTATGTGACCCCTATGTGACCTATATGTGACCTGTATGTGACCTGTATGTGACCTGTATGTGACCTGTATGTGACCTGTATGTGACTTATATGTGACCTGTATGTGACCTGTATATGACCTGTATATGACCTGTATGTGACCTATATGTGACCTGTATGTGACCTGTATGTGACTTATATGTGACCTGTATGTGACCTGTATGTGACCTGTATGTGACCTGTATGTGACCTGTATGTGACCTGTATGTGACCCCTATGTGACCTATATGTGACCTGTATGTGACCTATATGGGACCTGTATGTGACCTGTATGTGACCTGTATGTGACCTATATGTGACCTGTATGTGACCTGTATGTGACCCCTATGTGACCTATATGTGACCTGTATGTGACTTATATGTGACCTGTATGTGACCTGTATGTGACCTATATGTGACCTGTATGTGACCTGTATATGACCTGTATGTGACCTGTATGTGACCTATATGTGACCTATATGTGACCTGTATGTGACTTATATGTGACCTGTATGTGACCTATATGTGACCTGTATGTGACCTATATGTGACCTGTATGTGACCTGTATGTGACCTGTATGTGACCTGTATGTGACCTGTATGTGACCTGTATGTGACCTGTATGTGACCTGTATGTGACCTGTATGTGACCTATATGTGACCTGTATGTGACTTATATGTGACCTGTATGTGACCTGTATGTGACCTGTATGTGACCTATATGTGACCCCTATGTGACCTATATGTGACCTGTATGTGACCTGTATGTGACCTGTATGAGACCTATATGCGACCTGTATGTGACCTGTATGTGACCTGTATGTGACCTGTATGTGACCTGTATGTGACCTGTATGTGACTTATATGTGACCTGTATGTGACCTGTATGTGACCTGTATGTGACCCCTATGTGACCTATATGTGACCTATATGTGACCTGTATGTGACCTATATGTGACCTGTATGTGACCTGTATGTGACCTGTATGTGACCTATATGTGACCTGTATGTGACCTGTATGTGACCTGTATGTGACCTGTATGTGACCTGTATGTGACCTATATGTGACCTGTATGTGACCTGTATGTGACTTATATGTGACCTGTATGTGACCTGTATGTGACCTGTATGTGACCTGTATGTGACCTGTATGTGACCTGTATGTGACCTGTATGTGACCTATATGCGACCTGTATGTGACCTGTATGTGACCTATATGCGACCTGTATGTGACTTGTATGTGACCTATATGTGACCTGTATATGTGACCTGTATGTGACCTGTATGTGACCTGTATGTGACCTGTATGTGACCTGTATGTGACCTATATGTGACCTGTATGCGACCTGTATGTGACCTGTATGTGACCTATATGCGACCTGTATGTGACCTGTATGTGATACCTGTATGTGACCTGTATGTGACTTATATGTGACCTGTATGTGACCTGTATGTGACCTGTATGTGACCTATATGTGACCTGTATGTGACCTGTATATGACCTGTATGTGACCTGTATGTGACCTGTATGTGACCCCTATGTGACCTATATGTGACCTGGTGACCTTATGTGACCTATATGTGACTGTATGTGACCTGTATGTGACCTGTATGTGACCTGTATGTGACCTATATGTGACCTGTATGTGACCTGTATGTGACTTATATGTGACCTGTATGTGACCTGTATGTGACCTGTATGTGACTTGTGACCTATATGTGACCTGTATATGACCTGTGACCTGTATGTGACCTATATGTGACCTGTATGTGACCTGTATGTGACCTATATGTGACCTGTATGTGACCTGTATGTGACCTGTATGTGACCTATATGTGACCTGTATGTGACCTGTATATGACCTGTATGTGACCTGTATGTGACCTGTATGTGACCTATATGCGACCTGTATGTGACCTGTATGTGACCTATATGTGACCTGTATGTGACCTGTATATGACCTGTATGTGACCTGTATGTGACCTGTATGTGACCCCTATGTGACCTATATGTGACCTATATGTGACCTGTATGTGACCTATATGCGACCTGTATGTGACCTGTATGGACTGTATGTGACTGTATGTGACCTGTATATGACCTGTATGTGACCTGTATGTGACCTGTATGTGACCCCTATGTGACCTATATGTGACCTGTATATGACCTGTATATGACCTGTATGTGACCTATATGTGACCTGTATGTGACCTGTATGTGACTTATATGTGACCTGTATGTGACCTGTATGTGACCTGTATGTGACCTATATGTGACCTGTATGCGACCTGTATGTGACCTGTATGTGACCTATATGCGACCTGTATGTGACTTGTATGTGACCTATATGTGACCTGTATGTGACCTGTATGTGACCTGTATGTGACTTGTATGTGACCTGTATGTGACCTGTATGTGACCTGTATGCGACCTGTATGCGACCTGTATGTGACCTGTATGTGACCTATATGCGACCTGTATGCGACCTGTATGCGACCTGTATGCGACCTGTATGCGACCTGTATGTGACCTGTATGTGACTTGTATGCGACCTGTATGTGACCTGTATGTGACCTGTATGTGACCTGTATGTGACTTGTATGTGACCTGTATGTGACCTGTATGTGACCTGTATGCGACCTGTATGCGACCTGTATGCGATGTAAATTCAAACTACTTGCCAGTCACAGACATTTTCTGCTTCCTGTTCTCTGATTGAGGAAATGCAGAACAATGTACCTGAAAAAAACCAAACTCATCTGTAATAAAAGAAGTAATACAAAAATGAAACTGTATTACAGTAAAGTCAATTTGTATTTAACACTTAATAAAATGCTGCTTTCAAGGGAAAACAGTCACAGAAAGTCACTCGATATCGTCAATATAAGAACATTTGTAAAAATGTTGGAAAAAGAAATAAAACCTTTCAAAATAATATTTAAAAAAACGATTAAAGATTTTTCAGATTATTGGCTGTAAATCTGAATGTAAACTTTAATAATAATTTTGTTTCATGAGAAACTTTTTATTCTCGTTTGATTGTTCCAAATCATCCAGTCTGATTCTGTGTGAAATATTTAATAAATAAATTTATTTTTACCAATTAAATAAAAAAAAGTTTGAATCTGAGCATCAGAGGAAAAAATGACAGTAAATTTTTGTTCAGGAACTGGATGACTGACGTCTGAAAACTTGCTTCTTGGAGTAACAAACTCAGATTTGAGGTTGTCTGATTTCTAATCAAGTTTGGCATGAGAAGCAGAATAAAATGTGTCATTTACTAATGAAATATATAAATATAACAAGAAATCTGAAGGCATCATTTCTGATATAATCAGCATTTTATTCCAAACTCATTTACATTAATGTGCTTATTAACATTAACAGCTTTTGTGTCTCTCACATTACGGTAGTTTTTTTTACTGAATTTTGGATCTTTGCTGCAGGGATTTGGTCCAACGCAGATGGCGACCCATGAGCTCTGGCTCGGTCAGTGATTGGACGGGGTGAGTTCGGGTCTCGGTACAGGCAGGTTATCCCCCTGCAAACTGGAGACAGCCATTTCCTGACTTTTTACAGGATTCACGTTCAAACAGATGGGCCAGACACAAAGATGGAAGTCAGTCATTTAGAAATGTGAATCATGTTTCCAGGTCTGGAGCAAAACCGTAAAGCAGTTGCTGCTTTCTGTCACTGCTGGCCACACAGGTCTTACTCAATGGATTCTTTTAGCCTCTGAAGATTTAAGTTGCTTCTCTGAAGTTTAAGATTTGATAGTTTTAATCAAAACAACCTTTAAAAGTAAAATGTCACAAAATATAAAAGTTTCAACTCACATGAGTAAAGGTTTAGTGTCGAGCTTCAGAGAATCGACTCAGTCTGATGTTAGTGTTTGTTCGATCCAGAGACCGTGTGACCTCTCTGGAGGTCAGATCACCTGCTGCTCTTTTAGTGCTGAGTGATTCTAATGAGACGCTGGAGACACATTGATGCTGACCAACTGAAAGCGTGTCAACAGTCGGGCTTCTCAGAAATAATCAGTTATCTGCCCAAACACCGATCACCGGCAGGGTCTGAGCCCGGTGCACTTCAGCCTTAATCTCTCTTTAATTCCCAGATCGTTTCATTAAACTAAGCAGATAAAAGTTTTTACATCTGTTTGTCTTTCAAGCTTTTGCAGAGAAACTGATGAAGGATTTCACCTGCAAAATCAACCATCAAAGTGTTTTGAATCTCAGGACTGAAAACAAATCTCTCACTGCTACAACACAGTTTGACTTTTGGTTTAAGATTCAGTGGTCAAAGTTCTGATGAAGGTGGAGTGAACTTCCCAAAGTGATGCTACTCCCTGCAGAAATCTGCTGCAGCCCTGATGTCCTGGTCTGCTGCTTCTTTCCTGGATTCACATTTAAATTAAAAAGATTCTCTTTGGTCCTTCAGAATAACAGGAGATAGAAACACCACTTAAAGCCAACAAGCATGACTACAAAATTAATTATCTTACTAAATTTATGCACCAAACTCACAAAAATATGTAAATTTTCCAAACAGATAATTATCTGAAGTGAAATAGTAGCTGGAAACAGCCACAGGGAAATTCCACGTCTCCATTATTTATCTAAGAGGAGATCTCAGAACTATCTGGATGAATATTCAGAATGCACAGACCGGGAATAAAAAGATGCTCTTTACCAATAATCAGATGAAACTGAACTTCTTCGACTAAGAGCTCTGAGAAGTGTTTATTCCCGTTTGATTTTTTGTACGGCGTCTTGTTTTGACTGCGTCATGTTAAATAAATAAACTGATTAGATTTGATTTGATTTAGAGTTTACATCCTGTTGGCCTGTTTCACATCTTCTTCTGAACTTCCTTCAGGTAGACCTCACAGAGCTTTAAGATTTAACACCAAACATCCTAAAGTTCCATTATTTTCACACATCTGGAGTCCAGAATATGATGAAATACTTCTTCACAATCACAACAATTAGGATACAAACATGTCCAAAATGTTAGTACATGAACAACAAACCATAAAAACTCGACCATCTCTGGCCACAAAGTTCCAGTTTGGTCTCATCCATCTAAAGAACCTTCTCCCAAACACCTTGGAGTTTATCTGGATGCATGCTGGTAAATCCAGTCTGGTTGTTGATGTGTGTTTGCAGTGTGTGCAGAAAGGGTCAGTTCAAAAATAAGTGTTCAGTTTGAAAAAAGTCAAAGTTGTTGAATAAATGAATAAATTATGATGGAGCTGCTTAAATCTTGTCTCAAGTTCAAGACTTTCCACATCTTAAAGTTGTTTTAAACCAGCTGATTTTGGAGTTAATCTTTAAACGTGAGTTGATTATCAGTATTCTGCTTTCTGGTATTGTTTCCATCCACCTGTTGGACTAAACGACAGGTAGCTGCTCCGTGAATCTGAATCCATGAAGATGTTCAGAGATGTGAAGAAATAAGGAAGCTGTTCTCTGACAGGCTGAAGGTTGTTTTTTTATAAACTTCTGCTCATGTAGCGGTGAAGTTACACAGAAGCCCTCAGCTTGTTCTGGTCTGGACTTTGACTGGACAACACTTGGATTCTGTTCTTCTACCATCAGTCCTCCACCGCCGTCCTGACAGCTGGGATGAGCTGCTTATGACAACATGCTGTATTTGGGACATTAGTCTTTCCTCCTGCTGCTCTTCCAGACAAACCAAATTTGTTCTGTCATGAACTCTGACCGTTAACCTGCTTGCTGGGACCTTCACTCCTGGCAGGGGCCTTAAATACGTTCCACTTGTGATTAATCATCTCTCGGTAGATTTATGGACTTTCAGTTGTTTGTAAATGACCTTTGACCCTTTCCAGACTGTTGTATAACACACCTGTGTACTTCAGAGCAGCAAACTGGTGATCAGTTAATCAATACATCTGATTAGATTCAGACACCCTTTGAGCCTGTTTCCTCAGATTCTGGGTCACATGATCACTCAGATCTAACGTGTGTTTGAACTCTAACTGTTAGATGTTCAATCATCTTTTTCCTCTGAGGACTGGGGTCCAAAATATTTGTTTGGGATAAAGGAATACCGTCTTTATTCTCTGTGCAGGTGAAAAGATTTTTCATGTTTGGTGACACAGAAGGTGACAGCTTTACTTTCAGTGTAAAGGAAGGTGGTGTTGTTGTATTTATCACCACCTCTGCTCTGTGGAGACCGACAGCAGGAAACCGGATATATTAAACAACAAAAATATCAGTTCAACACTTGAACTATAAACCGAGGCTCTCTGCAACCCTGGAACAAAGCCTGCTCACAACAGGTGTTAATATCTTTTTATTTATTAATATTTTTATCTCGTGGACACAAAGGTGCTTAACTTTTCCTTTATTATGCATCAGGGATTTTATATTTTTGTGTGTTTTCAGAGCTGCTTTCAGAAACTGACCTTTGAAAACATGAAATATTTAAGTCTTATGTGAGTAAACAGACTGAGGCCAGCGTCATGGTGAAACGCATGGCAGTGAAAAATGGAGCCAGACAGATAGAGATAATATCAGATTTATTGTCTGAAGTTATTTCAGTGAGATTTTTCCGTTTGTTAATCTGTTGAGGATTAAACATAGTTTCAGGCAGATTTTGTGTCGTATCATTCTGCTGAAGATAAAAAGGACTAAAACTGATTCATAAAAACATTTAATACATTGTTTCCTTTGTTTGTTTAAGGCTTGTTTAACCTTCTTGATGCTGAAAAGTTTTTACTGCATTATATAAATTCTCAGCAGAGTTTTCAGGATAATGAAAACATCAGGATGTATTTCTTTATGCCAGATTAAGGAAATCTCTTTCTTATTAAAGTGTTTAATGTTGTTGGTGTTTCCTTCGTGTTTGCAAACTCCAGAACGTTCATACATCAGCTGCACGTTTGGTGACGTAACGCTGACTGTAGCAGTGGATATTTCCAGCTGGTGTGTATTTATATCCCTCCTGCTTAACTCCAACTGATGCTGCATAACCAAATATTTAAGGCTTCTGTTTATTTTCATGCCCACAACAGAAATACAGTCAGTTCTTTGTGCATTTTTTAAAGAATCTGTTTTTGTTGGAAGAGAAGAAACTCGACAGATCAGACTGACTGATCATTTAGATTTTTTAGGCTGCACTAATTCAGGGTTTAATCCATCAGAGTAGATCAGTTTTCATCAGTAACTATAATAATGTGCCATGATTTAGAGCCAGTTAAAAGGATTAGCATGAAAGCTGCCAGACAGAGTTGTGTTTATCAGCTGTTTGAGCTGATAAACAACCCAGAAAGGAAGCAGACAAACTGCTGCAGAAGCTGCAGATTACTTCTTCATTCTGACTGAAGTTTCTGATTAGATGGATCTCCTTCTGTGCTCTAAAACCACTTCCTTTTTAGTTTATTTATAAATTATTATTTTTAGCTTTTTAGGGTTAGTAATGAAATGGGACCAGAGTCAGAAATCTGTATGTTTTAGATCTGAATTCTGAATCTGAATTTCATTTTACTGATGGTTTTAGTTTTATTTAATTTATGAGTTGAATCTAGATTTAAATCCTGACATTCCTTAAAAGATGCTACTTATACAGAAAGAATAATAATGACTAATCGTTCCTTCTGTGTCCATGTTCCAGCTCACCATCAGGCATCAGTGCACAACCGCCTGTTTCACAGCTGAGCTCCATAGGAGAAGATAAACAGGACAAACAGAGTCGAGTCTCCATCCAATCACTAATGAGACACGATGCAGCATGTGGGGCCGATGTTGGAGGGTCAGTCAGGGTCAAGACGTGACTTCCAGGAAGATGTTCGAGGTCTTCAACCTGTTCAGTGGAGTCCTGATGTTAAAGATGGAGGTTAAACTGGCTGCTGGCATCAACGTCTAAAAACCTTTTATTTTCCATCATTACAACTGAAGCATTGAACAGAAAACTGATGTTTTCTGGAAGCTGCTTCCTGAAACACCAGGCTGAGCTAAAATAAACAATATTTTTAACTAAAATCATTTTTCCTATAAGTGTAAGAAATAATTTGTTATAAAGCCGCTGTGAATGTTAGAAAAACACCTCTGATATTCCAGATTTACTAAATGGCACAAATTATTTTGTTGTATCTCAAAATCTCATTTTATCTCATGAAGATCACGACGAAATGTTTAACTAACATGTATGACCAGTAACCATTAATGTTAAACCCCTTCAGTGCATCAGTGGTATGATGGGTCAAACCTTTTTAATATTTTTGCTCTTTGAAGACCTCCAGCTTTATTTGCAGATTAAAATCTGAGAGTAAAATAGTTTTAATGTAGATTTTGATTTGTGGATTTCTGGAATGATTTGATCTACTTAAAGTCTCTAGTTTGTTTTTAACATAAACACTTTTATTTAGAGAATTTTCTAAAACACAATGTCACTTTTGTTTCAAATAATTGTTTTTTTATGTTTTTTTTTCTATTTATTGCATTCAGTTCAGTAAACATGGGTTTTATTTCTATTTTTAATCAACAAAAAGTATAAACTTCAAAACAGAACTGTCCATGTTCTGCTGCAGATCTTTGTCTCCTGCATTCTACAAGCACACACACACACACACACACACACACACACACACACACACAAGTGTGTTTTGGTATCCTTATGGGGACCGTCCATTGACTTCCATTGATTTTAGTAACTAGATTTATACCTAACCCAAACCCTTTTACTAACCTTAACCATTACTGATCTATAACTAACCCTAAGACTAACTAAAACTCTATTCACACCATACCTATAAACCTAACCCCTAACCCTAAAAAGGGGATTCCCCCCCATGGGGACCAGGCTTCGGTCCCCACAAGAACCCTCGGACCCCAGAAAGATAGTAAAAGTCAGGAAATTGGTCCCCAGGAGGTCAGAAATACAAACCCACACACACACACACACACACACACACACACACACACAAGTGTTAACGTCTCCTCTGCTGGAAATCATGAGTCAGATAAAAAGTTGCAGGTGTGTTGAAGATTTCTGACTCAGCATCCTTAATAAAATCTGTTTCAGTCTTGCAGAGAGATAAGGAACAAGTATTTTTTTTCTTTAAACGGCAGTTTAATGAGCCAAAAAAGGAAGAAAAAGTTAAACTTCATCATCCTGGACAATGTTACATCATATTCAGAGGCATCATGCTGCTTTCATCATGGGTCATCAGTAGTTTTTATGTTGGAGGTGGAACAAATCCTCCAAGCAAATGTTCAGCTGTTCTGTTTCCATTATGTTTCATTTAAAGTTTATAATTTGATGAACAACTTTATTTTGAAACCTGTTGAGTTGTGAACTTCCTGTGGACTTCCAGCACACGTCTCTAAAACACCTTTTGAACCCTCGTTTTGAAGCATTTTTTGTTAAGTGTAAAGGTCACAGGTTAAAAAAAGTTTCTGTGTATTGGAGGATGAAACTTTAATGCTCATTATCTCAGAGCTACAGTCAAGCCAACTGGAACCATGTAATTACAATGCTATGGTATGTGATTCTCTTCCTCTCCGTCTCCCTCAGATGGTCTCATCATGTCCTTGTTTTTACCGCTGACTGAGCACCAAACACTGGGAAGAACCGCCACACAAGTAGTTCAGTCAGAGATGAATGAGTGCATCAGCAGAAAGCATGTATGTGTGTGATCCAGAAAAAGGTCGAGTCCTGTAACACTCTGAGACGTTCAGACCGGCTCTATCTGATGCTCACAGTGACACGGATCATCTCAGAACCTTTTACTATCAACAATTAAACAAAACCTCAGAAAAATATGAAACATTTGTTATTTTAATGCAAATATTATGAGTGCATTAAAAACTTTATAGCTATAATATTTCATTTTAGAAGCACTTTGCTTACAGCAGGTGGCACCACTGAAAAAATATTTCCAATCTATACCAGTGCTAGTACTTGTTGATAAACAAATAAACAAACAGTTTTAACTTGTTTCATCATTCAGTTTTGAAGTTTTTATTACATTCATGACTAGAAAACACTCAGAGAGTGCAGATCTACTCCAAACAGCTCATTTCACTCACAATGTGATTCAAACAACAAGTTTCAGATCCAGATGATCAGCTCACTGCCAAAATCTAATTGTTTCCAACTCATCCTGAAATTTTCACCCAAAACAGATACAGAACTGTTCAAATTATTCTGTTAGTAGTCAAACACCAAAACCAGATCCTCCTTGACAGTTTGGTCCTGACTACAGACGCACCTCGTCACCTTTCCAGCTCATTAAAACAAGTCCAGCTCAAAGACCAGATGAATCTGTTTCTGCACACACAGTCACATGCTGAGCCATAATGTGCTCTAGGAGATCCAGGAGGTTCCACTACCCACAGAAAAACACTAAAAACAAAATACAGGTTGAAAAGCTTTGAATTTTTTTTAAGAAGATCATTTGGACTAAAACTGGAGCTTTTTGTCCAGAGATAGTTGAGTTATTTTGAATATCAGTTTTTCTCTCATGTTGCTGTTTGTAGTGTCAAGAAAAGAAAATATAAACTTCCTATGTAACAAACATGCTCAGAACTGTTTTATTTTTACCCTCCTGTCCAACAGGTGGCACTGATTTATCAAACTGCATATCCAAAAGATGTTTGATGGATTTTTCAGCATATGTTTAATGGAAAATTTAATTTAGTTTTTCTTTTTTTCTTGTTCCTTGAAGATGATTAATACAGATGTGAACAACAGAGAATTTCCCCAAACAGACGTTACGTCACATTTTCTTTAGCATTCAGTTGTTTTGAAACAGTTTAAATGTCTCATTATTTTCTGAGCTGAAGATATTTATCAGACTCATGAAGGAAGAATTTAAATTTTACATTTTCTTCATGTTTCTGTTCCATTATTTGTTGTAAATTCAGTGTCTAAAAGAATAAATGCACGCAAACCAAACAGGGTCACATGACTCATTTTAAGCCTGGTGGTGGTTCTGTATGTAGATCTGAATGTGTTGAAATTAATTCATTATATTAATCTTGGGTAAAATGTGGTTTTCATTAAATGCGGGTCTGTGTTGGATCGTTGAGTCACATTTATCTTTACAGTCAGAATTAAATCTTGAACTCATCGTAAAACATATTTTAAATCCAATATTTTTGAATATTCTTCACTTTATATTAAACCTCTAAAACTGTTTTTAGTGGGACATTTTAAATACCAGATGGATTTAATTACTTTTTAAAGAAGAAAACGAGTGTTTGGCTGTGACTGAGTCTGAGTTAGGGTTGTACCCCTGCAGCATGTTCTGGTTATGACAGATCATGTGACCTGCATGTGACAGACATGTGGCTTCTACCACCAGATGACAGTAGAGTTTGTGTAGAGTCTCAGTCTAATTTTAATTTCTGTTGTTTTTTTTAATATTAAGATTTCACAAATGAGCGTTTGCTTTTACAGTCGAGGTCGTTGTTAGACATTTAATTTTAAGAATATTTAAAATAAATTCTTAATAACACGTTTTATCAGGATAAAGCTTCATGTTTTGTTTGATTTGTGATCATGGAAACGTTCAGCAGAACCTCCAACAATGTAAATGGTGTGTGCTTGTATAGCGCTCTACTCTGGTCCTATGACCCCTGAAGCGCTTCACACAACAGTGTGTCACTCAACCATTCACACACACACTCACTGATGAATTACACACATGTTGTAGCCACAGCTGTCATGTGACAAACACTGACAGAGGCTACCAGACACCAGCACCTGCTGGACCCTCCGACCACCAACAAACAGTGGGTTAAGTGTCTTGCACAGGGACACAACAGTCAGGAGATCTTTTTCTCTGGGCTGAGCGGGGATTCTAACCGGTGACCTTCTGGTTACCAGATGACCTGCTCTACCGCCTGAGCCACGGCCGTCCACGAGAAAACAGGACCACCTTCATTTCATGTCTTATGCTGCACGATACTGCAGCCAAACATCCTTCATACCCATGAAGACACTTTATACTTATGTGTAAAATGATAAAAGAAATGTTAACGTCACCACCATCAGACGCTTACAGGATAAATCTTGTTTAAAGTTTTACAAGAACTTGGATCTGCAACATAATTAGTTTAAATTAGTTGTTGGTCGTGCATCTTCACCCTCCAATTTCCTACGAATTGATTATTTGCTTTTTAAGAGATTAAAATGTTTTAAGTAGCACCGACTGACCAACAACCGGTTGTCTGTGGGGATAAAAGGATGCTTTGAGAATACTAATGGTTCATTTTGTCTTAATTTAGAGATTCTAGGTGCTTAACCATTGTTACATTACCTCCTTAATGTTTCTGCCCTCTGAAAAGTTAAGGTTAGTTTCCTTTACCAGTGTTTCAGCTTCAAATAGCACTAACGCAACATTTTGGTTTTGCAGGTGTGTTGGCTGACTTCCATTCATCAGGTGTTGAGAGGTCAAACCACTGTGGAAACACAAAAGCCTTGTGAAAAGTCCACAGTGGAAAAGATTGTAATTCATCCTGAGTTTCATTCCCTGAGGAACGTTGACTCCCACAGTGCTTCCGTCTGAGGGAGATAAGAGGGAGAAACGAGGCAAAGACAGGGGCAAAATGAACACTGAAGAATCCAACTTGACTCGAGTTTATTGAGTT
Source organism: Pachypanchax playfairii (assembly GCA_006937955.1). Classification (NCBI taxonomy): domain Eukaryota; kingdom Metazoa; phylum Chordata; class Actinopteri; order Cyprinodontiformes; family Aplocheilidae; genus Pachypanchax; species Pachypanchax playfairii. Next base: position 3,393,829 of record SSNP01000006.1, on the reverse strand, counting down.
CACGCTTGGTGTCGTTCGTCGACTGAGAGTAGAGCTGACATTTGACCACTAGGACACATATCTCAGATGAGAGGAGAGCAGGATGTTGTCAAGTCAAGCCAGCCTTGGTCACTGATTTCTGAACTGCATTTGTATGTGTGTCTTCACTGCAGACGTGTGTGTGTTTACAATAGAAAAGCCAAATTATAGAGGAAATTCAGATTTTCATCCATGAAGTTTAATGAAGGTGTAAATAATCTGTATAAATCCAGCCTGATGAAGAACCATGATGTTCATACTGAACAGTAACAGACACATTTTGTAGTAAAACATCTGTTTTTGTGTGTTTACTGTGTAAAATAGGTCGTAGTGACGTTGTGCCCGCAGTCTGACGCTGATTGTGTTTGTTTAAATTGGTCCTCTGATGTTTGCTGGTGCCTTCGTTATCACTGTTGTATTGATTCTTCTTCTTTGGTTTTCCTCTGTGTAATTTGTGGTTTTGAGGTTTATATGATGAATAAATGCATGAAGGCTGTTTGGAATTTCCCTGTCTCGCATATTTTCTTCTCAGAAAAGTTTATGTTTGTCAGAACAGACAGCAGCATGAATAAGGTGCTAGAAACCTGTAATACATGAAACCTTTCAGGAAAGACCAAAGCTGATTAAAGAACCATAATTTGGTATAAAGATTGAATCAAGGGGGAAACAAACCAGTTGTTTTAAGGAATGGGGGGGTGTTATGTGTCAGTTTGCCTCCATGTGTTAATCAGAGCTGAAGAGGGAGATTCGATTGTGTTCTGAGAGCATCTCAGTTCTTATTCCAGATCTGATCCCGGGCTCTTTGCTTCACTGATGTGAGATTTTCTTAATTAAAGCTTTAAAACTGTTAAATTAATTCCAGAGCATGCTGAGTTCCTTTTGTGATTAAGGGAGAACCTGGTGATGCAGATCCAGTAATGGAGAAACTCCCAGCGGTGGAGCTCGTCTGAGAGCTCCATCCTGATCTTTCATCATTTTGTTGTGAGACCTGTTGTCATCTCCGGCTCACTTCAGAGGGTATATTTGGTCCTTTTAGCTGTAAATATTAAACTTCTTCATCCTCTGGTGGGAAAATCCAGAGTTCAGGTTAATGAACTAAATTAGTTTTGGTTGTTGCATATGAAAACGGTCTCTTACACTTTAGGGAGAAGGATAAGAACTCTCTGTCCAATTATTTACTTATATTTATTTGTCATTTTTGCTTGACAACAGTGCATTTCTATATCAAAGATTTAAATGCAGACCGTTCACTACTAATGTTTGTGAACTGAGTTTCCTGCTTTTTTATGAATAATTTGTAAATTTCCAGTAAAATTCTTCAGTAAACAAACGTTGTTCATGAACAGAAGAATAAATAACATTCATTGTTTCTGGGGTCTTTTAACTGATTGGATTGATGAAGATGAAACAAACTTTGCTCACCATCCTGAGACAGATGTTTCTTCTTCACGGGGTCTTCTCTGTGTTGAAAAGTCAGCTGTTTTACTCTCATTTTAAAAGCTGATGATGTTTTATTGTGATCACTGAAACTGAAATCTTTTTGAAAGTAGCCTGTTGAGTTGGTCCAGGCATCTGATTGATGGGCTTCCAGGCAAGTCCAGGACTCACTGGAGACCTTATCCTTCAGAGAGTTTGGGAACGTCTTGGAGTCTGGAGAAGGTTGCTGGTGGAGGGGTTGGAGATCTGGATCCCCATCCTGATCCCACATAACGAACACTGGAAGGTATGAAGCTGTATGGATGCTGTGTGAGTGGACTCCAAGGACAGACTGTCTGCTGAGAGGACTGGACAAAAGCTCAGGCGTGTCATGCTGCTGAAGCTTCTCTGTTTTCTCTGGCAGCATTAAAACAAAAAGCAACTGGACTTTTCTTGTTTTTGAAGCCCTTTTGTTTCTGGTCCATGGAGTTTCCTCAGCTGGGATTCACATGCAGTCACATGATGCCGTGCATGCCTGAAACCATAACCTTACACATTGATGGCTTCTGTGCCTGAAGGCTCTCACATGACCCACTCAGAATCAGTTTCCCAGCCTCCACTGGGCGAGTTGAAGGTCTCACAGACAGAGTCTGCCAGATGTTTTCAGATCACTTCACCGCTGGACTCTCCGGCAGATCTGACTCTTTTTTGGGGTTCATGCACAGCTCAGACTCTAAAACCAAACTCATGGAGATGAACAGACTCTCTGTGACTCTTATTCATTCAATTAAAAATAAAACCGTGCTCCTGAAACTTCTCCCTTATCTGGAGGGAAAACCTCACAGCGCTCAGCAAAGCCAAATGATTAATTGGTGGTAACTTGATTAATTAAAAGATAAAACCAGCAAACAGAGAGGTGAAGCAGAATGACTCCTTATGATCAGATCTCTGGAAATATTCATCTCTTTTCAACACGTGCACAGAATAAATCATTTCTAAGAATGTGTAGATGCTGTTTTACATGATCTTATCTAAACTTTGATCAATGTAAAGATGTTTAATTTAGTTGAAATACATCTGATTATTAACTTTATATTTGTCTATCTGCTGATCAGAGAGGTTTGCAGCTGTTAATGTATTCACCTCGTTCATGTGTGATTAATGTGTTGCCTGTTCAGTTTGGACATTTTGGACTCAGACATTCTAAAATCAGATATATTTTAAGAAACAGCTCATGCTGCGAGTGGAGGAGTGACTAACTGCAGGATCGCAGACATTTCAGCCTCTTATTTATCCATATTTTAATAACATATTTTATTCATAACACATTGTCAAGTCAATCAAAGACACTTTACTGTAAGAGGTATCTAAGAAAGCTCTGGATCTTTTATTCTGTTCTTGGTCCTGAGTGTTATTAGACAGGAGCTCAGTGATGAGGAGAGGATGCTGGAAAGAATGTGATGATAAAGGTCTGCTTCTCAAGTGTTCTGTGAGTGAAGAGAAAACCTTTGAAATGGATGAGTTATAAAACATAAAGGTATAAAGTGAGTGATTACATGAGTTCTGGATGTTTAAGGCTTTTTAATGCACCACAAGCGGTAAGCTGCAGCTGTAATTCACCCTGGAGATGACGAACCATTTCAGCTGCAGAAGAAAGAAAGTGATGGACGCAGAAGACCTGCGATTTTCAGACCGATCGAAGACACGCCAGGTAATTTGATTCATAAGCTGTTTTAGAGACTAGGATGCTAAAAATATGAGGAGGTTGTAAATGTGTGGAGGAGATGGATGGATGAGCTGCCACAGCGACGTCTCTCCTTAATCTCAAAGTTACGCGCTATTGTTTCAACACACTCCCAGCAATAAAATATGGCCTCATAATTAAACATCGTCGTGTTTTTCATGTCATGTAGGTTAAAACGTCCTCCTAATGTTTAAACTTTAATATTTTATTAACCATCCAGCCATTCTCTGTACTCACTTGTTGAGCTTCACAGGAGCTGGTGTCTGTCTCCAGCTGTGACTGGATGAGAGGCGGGGTTACACCTGGACAGGTTGTCAGTCCATCACAGACACAGTTAAATGCAGAAATTGAAAAAAATAAATAAATAAAACATGATCATTTGGATTAAAAATAACTGGTGGTGACAGCAGTCAAATATAAAAAGAGTTTTTCTGCTATTAAAGGTCTAATATATAACATACATGTTTTATTGCATGTTTGAGGTTTCATCCTACCTTTGTAGAGAGGTAACATCCCTATTTTTCATCCTCAGGTTGGTTATTAGTGATCCGGTCACACTATTCCCTCCAAACCTGTTCCAGCTCTGAAAGAGCATCAAAGAGAAGGAAAAAAAGCCTCAAACCTTTCTAAAGTGCTCGCTCGCTGCGTTAAGTGTGATTTCACTTTGATTTAGCTGAGGGGAGTTCATAGGTTTGAGAAGTCATCTCAACATTTACAGCCATTTGAAAAGCGGCGGTGCTTCACATTTACAGTTCAAATTGGAAAAGAGTGAACATTAAACTGGATATATGAAGTGCTTTATCCCCTTTCATTAGATTCAGCAGTCCAGCCAAAACAGACTTTATTCATCCAGGCAGCTGTAGCATTTCTACACAAACTCTTTTACAGGGTCAGTAAAAATGTCTCTTCTTGTTGACTCATTGTCACGTTGTTTTAAAATCCCATTTTAAAATGTGATTGGATCGCTGTGGGTTTTGGAACAGAAGTCTGCAGGCAACATGTCAGCAGATGAATCCTTTTGTCACTTTAGGTTATTAGATCTCATTGGAAGAAGTTTCCATCAATGCAAAACTCATCATTTCTGTTTGAGAGTTAAAATTAAGTATCTATCAATGTGCTTCCTCCTCTTTAATTAGGAGAGTTGTTAGTTTAACAGCAGTTCATAAAATGCAACACAGAGTTTGTGCATTTTACTGACAGGAAATAAACACCTGTTAGTCGGCTGCATCTGGTTTTTGTTCAGCATGACCTCTCTTAACCTCCTGCAACAGTTAAGTCCATGTATTTACCCTCAACTAGTGACGGTCTGTTGTTAATAAGTGTGAGTTACTGCAGTGAACAGAAACAGTAAATTGTGCAATTGAGGGGAAATTGAGTGGGTGTAGATGCCATTTATGCAGCATGTGGCAAACAGAAATATTATTCCTTCTGATTTAATATCCATGAATGTGAGAGAGTTTTACATCCCTGCTGTAGAGACCAGCTGTCATCTGAACACAGTCCACAGATTCCCAGGAACGATGAGCTGGAGCAAGTCTGAACAACGGAGATTCTCACGCTTTTCCTTTAATAGAAATTCACTGACTGTGAAGATAAAACACAGAGTCTTAATATGTTATCAGACTTTTAACTTACTGTTGTTGTTTCTAATCTTTAGAAAAGTATCAGTATTTTGAGTAAACAAAACTGAACTTCCCCCTTTTGTTAAATAAAAAAAATGTTCAGCCATTTGAAGCAAGCCAGACTAGCATGATGTTCTCAGTGAGATGAGGTTACCAGGACGGCGGTCCCCAACATGCTGATTGATGATCTGCTCAGATCAGGGTTGTAGGGTTCTGAAGAGGTTTCCAGGTGATGATGGATCCACAGTGGTTTCGAGCCTAAACTTCTACAGTGTGGTTGAGGTGGTTTACTCTCCTGGTGGCATCATACTGAAGTCCTTTGGTGGAGCATGGAGGGACATGATGTCAGTGGAAGCAGCATATCTATGATGATGAGATTCCTACACGACCAGTCCAACTTTTCTATCACACCAAATTCATTCTAGGAAAAGATTCTGTTGCTACAATGTGCCGGTATGTTTCTCCTAAATCACGGGGTTCGTTTTACTTGAGGAATACTGATCGGAACAGGACAATATATAAATACTGATCAGGGTTTTTTCAGTACATTAGGAGGAGACCCTGGGAACATATTTCAAACCACTTTGAAAGGATTTCACTTTGAATCTGTTTTTTATTAAATTACAGACTGTAGGCTGTTCAATCTTCAGCTCTGCATAATAACACCTCATCGAGACCATTTTCAATTTTTGTCAGGGTTAGCCATGTTGACCTGCTAATGTAGGTCCGCTGGGGGCCACTGTGATCCCAGATGTTTCAGATAGGAATGAGTGAGTATATTTTTAGCATTTTTCTTTATTCTCCAAATCCTCTCAAAAGTCTGAGACATGTTGAAAATGTGAAGTGATCCTGTGATTTCTGATGATTTGATGAAATAAATCCAGATAAAAGAGAAGCTCTGAAATTATATATTTTCTTCATATTTCATTCAGTGTTTAAAGATGACCTTTAAAACCAGATAACATGGAGGCAGGTTGGTGAAGGAGTTGTAACTCATGAGCTGAAGGCCTGTTGTCAGCTGTTTGACACACTGCTTTATGATTCTCTGTAGTTTTGAGCCGTAAATGTAAAAGCAGGAGCGAACAGTATCACCTTAGACATGCTGTATTTTTCCTGTTTGAGGCGATAGTGGCATCATGGAGGAGTAGGTTCTTTTTTTGGTGATGATGCAGACCAACTAAGCTGGTCTGTGACAAGCAAACCAACCATACAAGTAATCATTTTTAGTACTAGTTAAGCAGAAATAACTCCTACAGTTATAAAAGCTTCAAAGGATCTCTGACTATTGTTTGTATCGACTTCACTGGAAAATGTCTGGGATGGAAATGGAGTACAGTCTTTTCTCTTCAAGGGCACAGAGTACATATGATTTATACAATGAGACGCTAGATAAGGATGCACACTCCCATCTGTAAATCCTGTGGCCTCAGGGACTGAAATCTGTGTGAGGAGATGGAGTTAACTCACTGCAATTTATTAGGATTATACAAGATGAAGCTACTAGAGAATAAATCAATACACCAGTTGGTTATAGTCATTCCTGTGGGGACCAAAATAAAAAGTCACAGTAGGTGGTAGATGAATAAATCATTGAAACATGAGCGATACAGAATAAATAAAGGCCAAACGAGGGTTTTCCAACATCTAAAAAAAGATATTTGTGCACTTAAATGTTTCAGCATGTAGAAATGTCTGTGTGTGAATCACAGGGATTGGTCATATCAGTTATATCACAAACAGGAAATGAGAAATATCTGCATTATGAAACAAGGCGTTACGGAGGAAGAGCTGCAGGCGCTGAAGAGGTTCAAAGTTTTTCAGAATAAAAACAAGTCCTCAATAAGAAACAAACATTTTATTGAACTTTTTTATTCTTCAGTGACTGTATGAACTTCTTGGAACGTAGATATTGTAATGACTAAACTTATATTTTTGTAAATGAACATCTTTATCCAGGCGATTTATTTAAAATCTAAAGATATTTTAGAAATTTTCAAAATAAAGTTAGAACTAAATCTTTTGTTACTTGTGTTGACTGTTTATCTAATTTGTAATACCAATTTCCAAATACGTCCTTTTTTAAGATGATTTAAAATACAAACTGAATAAAAATGATAGTAAGACAAGCAGAAGGAAATAATAAACATCAACAACTAAAGAGAACATGATGGTTTGTTTATCCATAACATAAATCACTGGATGAAGCTAAATGCAGCATGAAATGATCAAATATGCAAAAGGTGTTTGTTTTGTATTAAACTCAGCTTTAATCTCTAAACTTGGTCCTTACACACCTTTAAAGGATGTTGTAGATGTGTGTTTTACTTCTACCACCTGGTTCGGGTGAATAAACTGTGTGGTGCAGTATAACAGCTGTTATATAGAAAACTGTGTTTCTTATCTGAAAACAGAACCTGGAAGAAGAAAGCACAAAGAAAATCTCTGATCTTGACCAAATGCATCAAGTATTGATCGTTTTTACTCTCTAGAAACAGAAACGATCAATAATCGTGAGTCATTTGTGCAACATGTTTACAACAGATTCTCAGTATCACATGATATAAAGTATAAATCCTGTGAAATTGAATCATATGGTTCACACTACAGGCTTGCCAGCTCACCTACACATACTGCTGTCAGTATTCCTCACCTACACTCTCATTATGTTGTAGGGAAAGCGGCACCTTCTGTCTTCATCTCATCACGTAACAGAAGCCGGCGCTGCTCGAGAACAGAAAAAAACAAGCGTTTATTCCATACAGAACATGCACTTTCCTGTTTCATGGCTGCTAATGTGTTAGAAGCTGCTTCTGACAGCCTTTAATTTACACCTGAAGCCTGGAGTGTTTGTGGTCAGATGAGATGAAAGTAAAGCAGGTCACATCCAGGGAGGAACTGAAATAGCAGGGATTCGGTTCGTTGAGTTTAATTAACATTTATTTTTCTAAGACAAGTGAAGTCAGACATGTTCAGAACCCTGAATTACTCTAACGGAGCTGGACAGAGTTCAGGGTGGGCGGGGGGGCTTGATTCATTAAATCAGATCAAGTGTTCATGAAGCGAATTATAAATACATTCAGATGATCAAAGATGAACAGGTGACTTGTCCAGGTGTGTCTTCGCCTCTCGCCCAGTGACTCCTGGAGACTGAAACCAGCTTGCTGTGAGAAAATCAGCACAGTGTTCACTGTTATATGAAGAGGTTTATAGATGCAGAGCAACTTTTTCTTATTCAGTCTGAAACGTTGCAGATCGACTCGTTTAGTCCTCTGAGACCTGGAACATGAAGAGTCGATCACTCAGGTGTCTGCTGACCTTCAGATGCTGAAACTTAATTTTAGAAGAGCTGCAGGAGGCGCGTTCATGCAGCTCCCTGTGGAGTGTTTGATACCATGACAGTAAGTCCTTTCAGAGAAGAGTTTGGACAAAAACAGGGTGAGATAAATGAAGCCAGAGGGGAGAGAGAAAGTGACAGACGAGCTCAGATTCAGTTTGTCTGAATACCTGCAGCTCAAATCATTTCATCCTGAGAGAAACTCCCACGGAGCACATTCAGTCCGGTACCAGCTGATTAACGCTGACAGACACACATCAGTCAGGAGAGTAATTGAAGTCGTTCATACATTTTCCAAGTATGATTAGCTGGAGTCTATTGCTTACAGAAGGATAATCATTTTCATTTAAAGAGGTGAACATCTTATCCAGATGTGTGTTTGGAATATTAAAGACTTAAAATCTATAAAGGAAACTGAGTTAGAAGCATTTTAACAGTCACATTGTAAATAGTGTTTAATATTTAAGAACAAACTGAGTAAAACATCTTCATGTTCTGATTCATTTTACCGGAGAATTTTCTAGTTTTAACTTCGGTAGTTGTTGCAATAATTTTAATAATTAATGTTTTTTTCAGAACTGGATCTGCTAAAAAAAAAAAAACTTTAAATCCAGCTGCATCTCCAGTCTCCTGGTTATTAATAAGTTGACTTTAAAAATAGATTATTTGTGTTTTTGTCTCTGAAATTGTTTTAACTTATTTAAAGTTTTATTTTATTAGGAGAAACAGAAACAAACACAAGTTCAGATATTTTTTTACTTCATGGCTCATCACTTCTCCTGTTGGAAGCAGTTCACGTTTTTGGATTAGTCTCAGAATAAATTGTTATTTTTAAGGAAAGTAAACAGAAAATTTTACTCAGACAAACATTGAAAATTGAACGAAAAATGTCAACTTCCATCTAAATGTCCTTTTATCTTAATGTATTTCAAAGTCTGCACTAAGGGGACAAAGGCAGAGCCACGAAGGCGGAGTCACAAAGGCGGAGCCACGAAGGCGGAGCCCACCTGCGAAACACCCCAACAAGATAGTAGGTTTCTTGAGAAATACACTAAGGTTGTTTTTTTTTTCATTAAATCCAAAGTGTATTTAATTAGCAGGCAGGTTGGAATGCAGATTAAAATGTTTCTTATTCAAACAGTTACTGTGTGGAAACAGAGTCGTATTAACTGCCAGTCGTCCTGATCGTCTCCAGTACAGAAACTCAGGAGATGTTACAGTGTGGTAGAACTTAACCTCCCAATGAGTTTTATTCTGAAATGTAAGAATAAAAGAATCTTTATGATGTCATCAAACAAATCATCGGCAAACAAATCCAGAAATCCAAGTCTAACATCATCTCTGTATGTTTAGGTGTATTACTCTCTCTCTCTCTCTCTCTCTCTCTCTCTCTCTCTCTCTCTCTCTCTCTCTACTTCAGATTCTGTAACAGATGCACAAACATCCTCTGATTTGGGTAAATAAAGCATTTTCTTTACGGTGGATGTGTCAGACAGTTGAAATCCAGATGCAGCAGGTAGAAGGAACCACCTGGACCCCGAGCTGTTGAACTTCCTGCTCTCATCTCTCACCTGTGTTGCTGTCTGAGAGCAACAACGTGTCAGCAGACTGTTGAATCTGCTTTGGTTGTTTTTCTCAGGTAGTTGTGACACTTTAGTGTGATTTATTACACAATTTGTTTTCCAGCTGAGAGAGCAGTCTGTCATTTCGTCTATGACTACCTGAGTGACAGCTGATGGCTCTCCACGGAGGAAAACAAACCACTGACATTGTTTTCTTAAAAATGTCAAAAATAATTGGATTATAATGTGATTGTTGAGCACTTCTCTCAGAGCGGTCCCACTCAGGCCGCCTGCAGCAGCAGTGTGTCCACAAACACTCGTCTAACACAACCTCATCCAAACAGTTAGTTCTTACTACAGAACTGAGTGTCTGATAATTGGGCAACAAAACCTTTTCTGTAACAAAAGCTTCTCCACATTCAGCAAATGTGAAATGAAGGATGAGATCAAATCAAATGCTTTTTCAAACGTCCCACTTGTCAGTCATGGAAATAATAATCGCTCCATCTGCTATTTATTTTGGGGGAGCTTGCAGTGGTACCCCCTCCAGCATGTATTGAACATTGTTTGTTTGTTTTTTTGACTTATCACATTGAAAATGTCTGACTTACAGCAAATCAGCAGCTTTAGACTGTTTCAAATAACAAAAAGACATTTCTAAATTAAAAGTTGGGCCCCTGGATTGTCCTCTTAATTCTGAAACAATGGAAAGGCCAGTTGACCCCCTCTTATCGGTTCCCAGCCAGGCACAACCTCCACCGGCCTTTTGCAGTTGAGGCTCCTGACGTCATGCAGGAATGTGACACTGGTGGGAAAGCTGGCCATTGCTCCCCCGACCATCTTCCAAAGGGTCCAGTGTCCAGCTGTCCTGATGGTCCCATTTCTTGCTGTCTTTCAAGCGGTCCTGTAAATTGGAAACAGAAATAAGATTTATGTGGGTTCCAGGACACAGAGTTGAGGGAAATGAAATAGCAGATTTTATGGCAAAACAAGCTACAAAACTAAACTCATGGGTAGAGATTCCATATAGTGTGAAGGAAGTGAAAGCAATAATTAAGAAACAGATAATAAGTGAATGGCAGGAAATGTGTGTAGGAGGAGAAAAGGGAAAACATTTATTTCATATTCAGGGAAAAGTGGGTAAAATAAGAATGATGGAAATGAATAATAGAAATCAAACATTTGTATTGTCAAGGTTAAGGATGGGCCACACAACATTGAATACTATTCATTTAATAGGGAAACATCCTACAGGGCTTTGTGAATGTTTGTAAAAATAGGGAAACGGTAGAGCATGTGTTATGTCATTGTAGTAAGTATATAGTAAATAGGAAAATATTAAAAGAAAAGTTAAAATTAAAAGGATATGGGGAATTCAATTTAAGGAGTTTATTAAACGGGGATAATGGTGGTTATAAGTTGGTGTTGGAGCTTCTTAGAAAAAGTAGTTTAATTAGAAGAATATTGCTTTTTTTTTTTTGGGAAAATAGGGAACCCCACTCCGACTCACATTCCTACACACTAGGTGGCGGGAAAGCACCTTAAGTTAGTTGCCAGACGCCATTTACACAAAATAAGCATTTTTTTGTTGTCTAATTAAACTTTTAAAGTTTCTCTGAAGTTGCCGTTGTCATCTCCTGCATTTGGGTCCAACTCTCAAACACACACACTCGTAGCACACACTCAGTTTGAGGGACGTTAGAGGGGGAGGAGCCATGACTGACTGGACTTTCTGTCTGATGTGGTTTCAGATTCAGTCAGAGACTAAATGGCTTTCAGATCAGAGGAGGATCTCTGCTGTCCGGTCTGTCAGGAGGTCTTCAGAGATCCTGTTGTTCTGTCATGTAGTCACAGCTTCTGTAAAGACTGTCTGAAGACCTGGTGGAGAGAGAAACCAATACAAGAGTGTCCAGTTTGTAGGAAACGTTCTAAAAAGGAGAATCCACCCTGTAATCTGGTTCTGAAGAACTTGTGTGAGTCCTTCTTACAGGAGAAACATCTGAGATCTTCAGAGCCTCTCTGCAGTCTGCACTCTGAGAAACTCAGACTCTTCTGTCTGGACCATCAGCAGCCAGTTTGTCTCGTCTGCAGAGATTCAGAGAAACACAGTGACCACAGATTCAGACCCATCGATGAAGCTGCACGAGAACACAAGAAGAAACTTCAGGAAACTCTGGAACCTCTGAAGAAGAAACTGGAACTCTGGAGGAAAGTTAAAGATGAGTTTGATCTGACATCAGAACACATTAAGGTCCAGACCCGACACACAGAGACGCAGATTAAGGAGCAGTTTAAGAAGCTTCATCAGTTTCTAACAGAGGAAGAGGAGTCCAGGCTGGCTGCTCTGAGGGAGGAAGAGGAGCAGAAGAGTGGGATGATGAAGGAGAAGATGGAGGCTCTGAGCAGACAGATAGAAGATCTTTCAGACACAGTCAGAACCTCAGAGGAACAGCTGAGAGCTGAAGACGTCTCATTCCTGGACAACTACAAGGCTGCAGTGGAAAGAGTCCAGCGCTGCCCCCTGCTGGATGATCCACAGCTGCCCTCAGGAGCTCTGATAGACCAGGCCAAACATCTGGGCAACCTGGCCTTCAACATCTGGAACAACATGATGGACATGGTCTCCTACACTCCCATCATTCTGGATCCAAACACTGCAGGTCCACAACTCATCCTGTCTGAAGATCTGACCAGTGTGAGACGAGGAGAGAGACAGAATCTTCCTGATAATCCAGAGAGGTTTGACAGAAGGTTCAGTGTCATGAGTTCTGAAGGTTTTAACTCAGGAACTCACAGCTGGGACGTTGATGTTGGAGACAGTAAAGTCTGGACAATTGGTGTGTTAACAGAGTCTGTTCAGAGGAAGGGACTGATATTGTCTGGATTTTGGGGAATAGAGTTCTATAATGATAAATATTCTTCATGTTCATCACCAGCTGGTCTCAAAGATCTCTCAGTCCAGAAGAAGGTCCAGAGGATCAGAGTGAATCTGGACTGGAACGAAGGAAAACTGTTGTTCTCTGATCTGGATACAAACACACACATACACACCTTCACACACACTTTCACTCAGAAGATGTTTCCATGTATTGTTACTGTAGATAAACTAAAGCTCCTCCCAGTGAAGATCTCAGTGAGGAAACATCTGATTGGTTCTTCAAGCTGAAAACAAAGTGGACATTAAACCTTATTGGTCAGTTTGAAAGTCCGTGATGTGAAACAGGAAATTGGAGATGTATTGATCTGATCTGAACAAACTTCACACTGGAGACCAAGATTCATTTTGGCGTCTGTCTGGGACAGAGAGGAAGTCTCTCTGCCCACGAATCTCTCTCAAAACCGCCATTTTATTAAAGAGGCCATTTCACACAAATTTCAGGACTTTGTGGTTATTTAAGTATTAACCTGTAATATGAAACGTTTTATATCTAAAAAAACCTCAGGAAACACTGATTAACAGACCTTTCAATCTGTCTGCATTGAGGTGGGTCCGGCTCCTTCCGTCAGGCCTCGAGCAGCAGCTCGTTCATATTCAGTATTCGAATTTGCTGGACTCTGATTGGCTAACAAACTAGCCTATGAGAGCAAAGTATACTGTTTCCTGCCCCGCTGCGCATGGCAACGTCAGACGGCGTGTCTTCTTGTTTGCTACGTCTTATGCTAACAGCTTTTAGCCAGCAGCATGCTAGGCGTGGTTTCAACTGCGGGAGCTGATGAATACTAACAAACAAAGGAGTTGTAATGAAACAGATACAGGCCGTTCGGACTCGGGTTTTATCACCACCTGCGTAGTTTGAGAGATTAAAACTGAAAGAGAAGTTGTTGACCTGTTTTCACACCCACTATGAAGGTAAGAACACCTGTGGAGCTAAAATATTCAACAGAAACCTCAGAAAAACTGTTTTTAAGCTCCCAAGTCTTTCCAGATAAAGTATCATCTCCTCAGTCCTTGGCCTTCTGCTACTCTTTATAAAGTTAAGCTTAAAGAGGCAGCTTCTTTCTTATTTTTTCATAAAGTTCAGTCTTAAGTTGTTTAAACAAATAAATGATGTCACGTGCATACATTTATGTGCACGTGCACAGACTCTGAACAGGAAGGCAGAACTGTTCAGGAAGCACAAAGAGGCCCAGCTGTGTAGGAAGTGATTGCTAATTGGATGGTGGCAGCTTCTCCATCATTCACCGAACACATGAACAACTTTTCCTTCCTCTCAATTCTCTGACAGTTTGATTGAGAAGAAAACCAAAAAAGCCACATTGCAGATGGATGTGTGTTTATTTGAATTCTCAACTTTGCTTCCATCATCACTCGCTCTCACCTTCATCTCATTTATTCTTTGTTCCCTGTCTGACTCGTCTTCACACATCTTTTCTTCCTCCACGCTGGTCATTTTCCCTTCTATTGTCCCGTGATTCTGATGCTTCCTGCTAATGATGTGTCTGAATCCCAGTCCTCCGATGTGCACAGAGCAAAGTCATCACTTCTTAACTCTACTGAATGGAGGGTTTGTGACACAAAGGCACAGAAATTCTGTCATTTCCTGCCACATTCTGGTTCTTTAATAATCTGAATCCATCCAGTAAACTGACCAGCAGGTTCCTGTTCTCTCACTAAAGGAACATCTGAGACTCACATCCAGTTTGTGACTGAAACATCACGATGACGAGAGAAGATGAGACACACATGATGCAAAAGTTTGGACCTCCTCAAAGTTCTTTATGGCTTATGAGCAAATCTTTTCAGTAATCATTTATTGTTTTATTTCTCTTAACTACTTTCTTTAATCTGATTGTTTTAATTAGTGAGATGTTTTATGTATTTTTGAGCTTTTTATTGTTATAACTTGATTGTTGTAAATGTGGGGGGGGGATTTCTGGGTTTTGACACTGAACAGACTTGAGACTTCCTCCACAGTTAGTTCAGATTTGTGTGGTAAAATCAGCTTGTTTGTTGTTGCTGAAGGCAGAGCCTCGTGCTCGCACTCATGTATGAATTATAATAAACCTTCATTTTCAACTCATTTTGACTCACGTTAAATCATTTTTTCTATAACATATTCAGTCCGAGTCTCATCACCTGCCTGCAGGTGAGTAAACTGGAAGCATTACATACCAACAATCTCTCAGCCATCACACTGAGACCTTGTTTTCAGTTTATAGCTCCATTAACTGATAAAGATGGTGATCAGAAAAGTCCAGGCTTCGCTGGCCGCTGACATCAGCTGATCGCTCTGCTGCAGCTCTGTTAAAGCATAAAAAAGTTTCATTTAATGGGAAATCTTTGGCACAGAGCACCTTGTGGTCTTGTCCCTGCATTAATTTCTGCTTGTCTCTGCACACCATCAGCAGACTGGCAGAGAACCGGGCTTGACTTCTCAGATTTGATTAGTTTGAGGAAGTACTTACTTCATCCTGCATCTGAAAAACTCTTAACAGTCTAAAAAATGCTTCGTAAATGTTCTTCACTGCTGAATTTGTTTGATTTGTGGAGGAAGATCTGAGACTGGGTGGGCAGAGGACTCCAGGTGATGAGAAGGATAATGACTAAAGAGAAGAAGAGAATGGATCAGGGCTCCAATCAGGCTGAAATTAAAAACACGTGCACAGATAAATCATTTTTAACTGTTTGGCCTGAATGTTTCTGACGTCAGAAGAAAACAACATCTCACACTTTTCTGCTTGTGAACGAGCAACACCAGCCTCCCTCTCCTCACCAACACCTTCACGCTGAATACATAAGACTGTAAATCATGGAGCAGCGATGACGTGAGTGAGGTCAGAGTCTTCCTGTCCAACACTCAGCTGAGTGAAGAGGGCAGCAGTCTCACTGTAATAAATAGAATTAGCTCATTTTTTCATCTGATCTGTGTGAAAATTACAGCTCAAAGTGAAAGCAGCTGCACAGCGAGAGAACAAAGTGCTGCAACTCTGACTCCAAATGTTCTGAAAAGACACAAAGCCCATGAGTGAAAGAACAGGCTGCACAAGCTGAAACAAGTCGGGCTTTTATTTCCTGATTCTTTTGTTCTGATAGAAACTGAACTGGTTTTATTCACCGGCTGCAGGTTCTTCGTGGGCAGCTGTGATGTTTCTCCATCAGTTAAAACCTTCAGACTGTTCAATTAAAAGAACATTTTGGATGAAAGTTGTTGGTAATTTGTTCGCAGGTTTTTATCATCTCATCATTTTAAAACCTGACAGCAGATCCGACTCGGCGGCGATGGATCAAAGTAAAAGACTTTCAGGAGGAAAAACTCAATTCATCATGTTTACTGTTTTTTGGTTCCCGTGAAAGGTGTTGGAGGTTGCCATGGTAACCACAGGAAACATCTGAGTACCACGAGGGCGTGTTCCAAATGGATGAAAACAAATTTGAAACCCAGACATCGTTTCTGTGGCTGATGATGAGGCAGCATGACATGATTTAATTACAAACTGTAATCTGTTAGTTACTTTCAAAAATGTGTGTTAATCACTTCTAATTAGTGGGAGGAGTCTAATATTTAATGTGTAGATCACAATATGGAGGAACCAAGCTGCTTGGTGGAGGTCTGCAGTTTCTGAGAACTTTTCTAGTTTAAACTGATTCTTTTAGATTGAAATATTAATTTTAAGGCAACAGGAGAAAGAATAGACTAAAACTGGAAATTTAAGAAGAATCATTTTAATTTGTTGGCAACATTATAAAGAAAAAACATTTTACTGTAACATTCAAAAGAAAACCACTCAGAACCATCCTATAAAGAACACGTTGATCTGAAGGAGACTGTAAACAGGTAAATTATTCACCTGGTAAACAGAACAGATGAACACATCCTGCAGTCTTTAGGATAAATGCGTTTTTTTCATCTCAGACTTTTATTTTGAAGGAGATAAAGTGCAGCTGGAGGTAAAGTAGCACCTGATGATGTTACATTAAAAAAGATTTTTAACGTCACCGAGAGCTCAGCTCAGTTTATCAATGTTTGGATCTCAGTAGAACTTTAAAATTCACTGAAAACATCCTGAAACATTGATGTTTATTTTATTTTTACATTTCTGTCCGATCAGAAATATTTATACAAATTTCCACTTTTGAAGGCACAGAATTTGATTTTTTTTAATCATTCTAAATTACTGAATAATTGTTTTTTTAACTATGATCTAACTGTTAAACAAAAAATCTCTTTAATCTTTAAAGCAAATGTAAACAAATGTATAAATCACTCAGTAATTAAATTATTTTCTGGAGTCTTTTTGAGTGAAAAAACAAATCTCAGGTATATTAATAATTTTCAGATGTAAATATATTTGGTTAAAAGTCCCGTGAACTTTGAGAAGCGCCATAGTCTGATTGAAGAGCTGAAGATTTCTCTCTAAGGTGAATCAGTTACTACTTTACTGTCAGATTTTATACGTTTACACTAAATTAATAACCATTAAATTCAAGAAGTTTAAAAAGAATCAAACTTTTGCACGACCCAAAGAAACTAATTGCACATCGACTAGAACAGAGTGTATAAATCGGAGCGTTTAGTGCACGTGGAGGGATTTGATTGTGAAGATTCAGATTTACTGATTAAGCTGGTTTGTTCAGTTTCTCGTGTGTGGTGTCCTCTGATCCACCGCTCAGACTCACAGTCATTACTCAATGTTTAACTTCTTCCTCAAACGACGGAAACAAACAGACTTTGTTCAACTTTTAACACTAAATATAAAATAAATGAGAACATTAAATTACATAAGATGACTTGGATTTATAAAGTCAGTTAAAATCAGCTTGATGCTCCTTCATAAATTAAGACAGTTAAAATAAAGTGTAAAACTTTATGAAGGTTTATTATTTAGGTGTTCTGGAGCGAAGGCGCCACTTGAGGATGTTATGGTCGCTCTCTCGTTCCTCCGGTTCTCGGTTGATGATCTGAAACAGAACACACATCGGATATTAGAACGTGTCAGAGGACATAAACCTCAAGAAGACCAACCAGATGTTGGACCACGTAAAGATCAGGACTTAAACCTGAATCTGAGACCATGGAAAGCTCCTGTCATGTTGGGTCTCACGTCTGTGAGGCGTTCAGGTACCTGTTCTACTGGACCGGGCTCTCAGGTCCAGCAGATTTTTTGCAGTGAGTGTTTAATTACTGGCGGTTCTGATTGGATCAGGACCTCATAAGAACCTGAAACCAGCTGCTGCTGCTGCTGTTACAGTTTTCTGCTTCTTACTGATGATTTCTCTTACTGCAGGTTATTGATCAGTGATCAAACACCTGAACATTCTTTTAGCTTTTTTTCAGTAAATAATGTTTTTAACATTGAAACTGAAATTTGAAGTAAAAAGTTTGAAAGAATTTATCAGGATAAAGATTAAATCAGAATATAAAAACTTTACAGATAGTATTTAGTTTCCTGCACAGAGCAGGTGTGAGGAAGGTGGGACTTCCTGTTTGATACTGGTGAACTGTGGGGTTTTTGTTGGGACGGACAGGAACTCACTGGGTGCGAGGGAACTTCCATGGGGCAGGAGATTTCAGGCACGTAGAGTTTCTTTTTGTTCTTCTTGACTCTCTGACGGAGGGAGGAAGAGGAGGCTGAAGAACCTGCATCCACCCGACCGCTCACCAGACTCATCATCTTCTTGGCTGCAGGAACAAGTTTTTACTGGAAAAGTTTTGCCTTAAATATGATTTACAGAACTTTTTAAACACTCTGCTACATATTTGTTATAAATTCATTTTCATAACAACCAAATACCCACAATGCATTTCTTATATTTCACATCAGACACACGAGTGGAGTGAGCTAACTGTTTTATCTCTGAAGATAAATAAAACTCTTCATAACATATGATTCATCCTGACATGGTGGAACATGAGTGTTCCGACAGTGAGCGCTTCTGTCTCATGGTTGTTATAGTCTGTCTCTTTCAGCAGAGTCACTGTGAACCTAATGAATGCATCCAGGTGTGACTGTTAGAGAACAACAGGTACAACCTGGTTTCTTTCTTCTGTATCGATCCAGTTTAGGATTTTCAGATAAACTTTGTAAAATCCTGCATCAGATCCTGGATTCGTTTCTCTGGACTTTGACACTGACCTTTAGATCCGAGCAGAGTCGGCGAGCTTTGCAGGAAGTCTCCGATCTTCTGCAGCGTTCCCTCCTTCCTGCTGTGGGAGTCGCAGGAACCAGCTGGGGAGGATTTCTGATCACAGAGCAGAGAGGCGGAGTCAGGCTGCAGGTGTGCACTTTTAAACATAATAAATGATTCTATCTTTAAAATCAGTGACAAACTGACGACCCTTAGCAAAGCAGCGACGGATTTTGGGATTTCCATGAGCTACAGTGTTTATTAGCATGCGTGACCTTCAGAACACGCGTGTGCTTGTGTGTGTTACCTCCTCTTTGTGCGGGGTCAGTTTTGGTGTAAGTTTGGTTTTCGTGTTCCTTCTGTTCTCCGCCTCCACTTCTTCCTGTTAACAGACAGATTAAAGATAAAAACTCAACGAGTCACCGAGGACCAGAGAGATTACACAGACGCTAAAATGAATTGTTTTCTACTGCCATGATGTTTGGATGAGATGGACGTGTTCCAGCCTCAGGGGGAATGAAACAGGCTGAAATGAATTTTAAGGAGGAAAGTCGAGCTGTAATAGAGATTTATTTGCCTGGCAGAGGAATTAAAACACTAACGAGGTTAACTGCCACTCAAAACTCTCCAAACACAGAGTATTTGCTTCAATCATGCAGCTGAAACCACAAACCGCCGTCCCAAAAAGCAGTGATCAAAACAACAACCCTGTTACAGACAGCACTGGGTTTCCTTCAGTAACATACCTGCATCAGTTTCTGCACATCACTAAATAAAACTGACTCACAGGAGCCCGCAGGGGACGAGGCCGACCTGGGAATCAGGCTTATTGGTGAGGCAGATGAGTGGGCGTGGCAATCGAGAAAAAAAGGTCACAGCACACGGACTCATCAGTGAGTCAGACGAGGTTTATAAAAATAACCGGAGGATGAAGAACGATAGTAAACCTGCAGGGAGCGAGTCGGACTGGCCGAACGGAGCGAAGGACAGAACCATGACCAGAAACAGATAACGTGTAATTAGAGTATGTGGAAAGTAAACAGGTGTAACGTGAGTGTGTGTCCGAGTCGGAGAACATGTGGGCTGATCATGTGAACACAGAAGATTCCCGAACCAGATGAGATCCAATGGTTCATGTTCTAAGTGTGTTCTATGGTCGGGAACCCTTTCATCCAAACCCATCGTTCTGTCTGACAGACAGGAATGTTGTTTTTAATAAATTCATGGTCGACTCAGGAATAAATATTGGTATTTTGGTATTTTATATATGTGCTCCATACTGTAAAGTCCTGGAGGGATGTTTGACTTTCACCCTAGAAGGGTGAATCTGTCAACATGCATGTGCACATTAAACCAGCAGACATGCTGTGGAAGTCAGCGCGACCTCGCGGTGCATCACATATACTCTGGTAACAAGAAAGGAAAGAACTCTTAACATCATAAAAGCCCAAAGCTTTCTGGGACAGCAGTGATGTCTCTTCTAAAAATAAACCATTGTCAATAAATCATTAAGAACTCATCTGCAGAAGAGACGGACATCATGGGCTGGAGAGGAGACACAAAGAGAGGAGGAGGAGGAGGAAAAGAAGGGCTACAAGGTTAGAAGAGTGAAACAAAAGGAGAGATAAATGGAGGACGAGAGAAGGAGAAACCAGTTTGAAGAACAAGACCCGAGGCAGCTTGTTTGTTTGTGCACGTTCACTCTGAGCCAGTTTATTTGTTCCAAGCTGCTAATGCTGGATTCTCTCTGCAGCAGATTGAAAGGTGTGTGAGTCTGATGAAATCAGCTGTGTATCACCGCCTGGAGATGTCAAAGCCTTCTGATAAGAATCCACTTTATTCTGCCACGGCGCCACATGATGGATTACAGGTTCTGCTTTGAAGAACTACCAATTAAATGTAAATGATTCCATTGATTTTGACACTCTATAGAAGATGAATGGCAAGAAAACTGGAGGGACAGACTGAGCAATTATAAATCTTAGAGTCAGGACTCAAGATCAGCTGATGAGATGAACTTGGAACGAGTGGTTCATCTTAAAATGAAGCTGAACTAGAATTAGAGACTCAAATTAATAATGTAAGTTAAAAAAGTGCATCTTTAACGAGCTCCTCCGTTAGCACAGCAACAGAAACCATAGAGCAGCTTCACAGATGATTTAAACATCTCTCTGACATCAACGCTCCACCGTGGACAGGACTGACATCTTAAATAATCAGAACTGTTATAACACGCCATCTGATTGGCTGGAGCTTAAAACCCGACAGGTGAGAACGTTTCTGCTGCCTTTCAGGTGGAAACGAGTATTTAGAGTTGGTCTGAGTTTCTGGATGAAGGTGACAGTTTACTTTGAGAGGAACCAGGTCCACTGTAGGTCTGATGGTGCATCACTAGAACTACATTAATGCCTCCAGCTTGTAATCAGATTACAATTTCCATCAGTCAGAATGTAGATTTATAACGAGGGAAGAGACCATCAATCACTCCATTTGAACAAAAACTCTTGAAATAAAATGAACAGAAAGAAAAATAATATAAAATGATTTACAGCATTTTAAATCCTAATCTGATGTGCTGAGATGGAAGATTTTCTTCATTTTAAAAAGATAAATATGAAACAGTTTCTTTAAGTCTCATCCTGGTTTCTGGAGTGAAGAGAAGGTCTGTTGTCCTCGGGCGACACCGTGATTAGAGTTTATTCTACAACCTGGAGTTTTTCCACTCGAGTGTCCTTGAATAAAGAAATGAATCTCCACAGCGTTGCCCTGCAGCTCGACCTCAGCTCCGACCTCCCTGAAGACAAGAACCAACTGCTGAAGAATTTACTTCTCCAACACATAACGCTCAAGGTGACGAGGTCAACGTGCCGCCAATAAAATCAGGAAACTTCAGTCTGAGTCTCTGAATGCCGACAGTCAGGTGGACGGGAAGTGTCTCAGGTCTGAAAGATGTTCATGAACCTTCAGATGAGATGAAGATGCTGATGATGATGAAGTGGGATGATCTGAACGGTGAAATGCTTTAAATATGAGTCCGGATGAAAAAACTATTCTAAAATAAAAAGAACTCGATACCTCACGTGTTCTTCGTTTACTCCTCCTGAATATGAAAGACTTCAAAAAAAAGAAAAAGAAAACAAATTTATTTAAAAAAAAAAACAAGCAAGTAACATGTTACATGTTAGAGTTTTAAGTGGAACACGGTGAGATTCAGAAAAGCGAGTCAGACGTCTGACACGGAACAAATCAAAGTAAAACCAACAGAAACCAGAAGCAGAACAGGTCCGACTTGGACTGATTTAGGATTTATTCCTGAAATTCACTGCTTTATTACAAATCTTTTGATTATAAAGATGTTTAATATGAGCTGAAATATTTTAATATTTGTTTAGTTATTGAGACTTTCGTACTATATTATTATTATAATTCAGCCCCTCATGCAGGTGTTTCAGGTATGTATTTAATCTATATCACTGCAGTAACACAGATTAGCTTTATGTTACTTTATAATCAATTAGTAAAGTCTGTAGAGCCCCCCCCTCCCGACAGAGCATTGTTTTATATTTACTGGATATTTATTGGATGATTTGTGTCGAGGAGCTAACGGTGAAGCAGAGCGAGATAAAAGTGGTGTTTTCAGCTGCAGCTCTAGTTTCAGGACTGGAGGATGTGGCGGTGTCTGTCTGTCCGTCCGTCACACTCTCTGACCTCTCAGAAGCGTTTTCCCATTAATCAATGGCAAACCTGCTCTGTGCCTGAACTTCAGCTGAAAGTCAGCTGGGATCACGGATGGGCCGAGATCCTGCTGGCAGACAGAACCACAGAGACACAAATTGGAGGTCTGAGTCACTTCAAGTCTGAACTGCAGTCTGACTAACGAGCTGCTCGTGTTTTACCTCCAATCAACACGAGAGGAGATTCGGGTGTTAATGTTGTTTAAAAATCTTTACTGTATCATTTCTATCAAGGCTGAATTATTTTCATAGGAGATAGTTCTGCGGTAAACGAGCTGGTACGTTCTGCAGGTTCGTGTCCAGCAGCTGCAGGTCAGCGAGGTTCCAGTCGTCACCTTCTCCATGGCAACGTCTTTCCATCCAGTCTTCTGTTTCTACTTGTCATGTTTTAATAGAATCACTGATTTATGACCTTCAGTAAAAAGGGTGGGGTCTATTAAAGGGGGTGTGGCGTGTCCCTTTTTGATTAATGGTTTAAAGAGTGACATGAAGTGACCACACCCATCTTCAATCCACCCCCTCCCTTTAATCAAGGTCATGAATCCGTCACCTGATTAAAAAGAGCTGGAAAGTGTTTTTTCCTTGAAACCCAGCGGAGAAGCAGGTGTTCCCCTCCGTGGTGCGTTCAGGTTCAATCCAACTCTTTATCTCGTCTCACTTTCATCCTTCCTGGTTGACATTGTCTCCTCTAACCTTAAAGCAGTTTATCCTGTCAGAGCGGTCTCCACCCCTCTGCATATTCTTTAATTCACACTCAGTCACTTCCCTGTTTGTTTATTTTAACACCTAGTTTAAAACCTTTATTCTGTTACCAGGTAGAAACACAGTGACCTTGTCAGAGAACATCAGGTGATGTGTTGACATGTATGACCTGTAAGTTCTCAACACTTCTAACCCGCTGAATGTTTTTAGAGCTCTTCCAGCAGGAAGTGAGTCATCATCTTCATCATCATCATCATCATCATCATTAGGAAGAGCAAATACAACCGAAACAAGAATAAAAAATGATCTCATTGTTTCTCTGTCTTCTCAGATGTTTATCTTTAGAAAAGTTTAGTAAAGTACTAAAACCAAATATTCAGTAAATGAAATCCAGTCAGAAGAGAGATCATGTTTATCAATCTTTTTACTTCTGTCTAGGGCTGGGTTTAAAAATCGATTAATCGATTTAAATCGATTTAAGAATAAAAAATCTATAATCGATTCATAAAGCACTAAATCGATTTTTTAAAATATACATTTCCTTTTGTTACAGTTATGCCACATGCCACTGCTTCTGGATATTTTTAATGAAAACATGAATATTAAATGTATATAAAATACGCTCTGTTGAAAGGCTGCTTCAGCATTTCATAAAAATTGCCATCTACGAATGTCTGATATTCAAGAAATACTAATGTGACAGAAATATCTGAAAAAAGAATCGATATTGACTCGAATCGAAATTAATCGAAATCGAATCAATTTTTGCTCTTGTGAATCGAATCGAATCGATTCAGGAAATTAGGAGTGATACCCAGCCCTACTTCTGTCTGTTTTAGTTCCAGCTGTTTAACTCATGATTAACGTTCCCTCTGCTAGGGTCGAACACAGAACCCCTTCAGTTTACGTCTGACCATTTCGGAACACTTTACAACACGATGATGCAGATTTAAACTTTCATCCAACCGCCAACACATCTTGTTTGTAATGAAATCTGGAGAGCGACGCTAACGGATCAACACACTTTTACACGCGTGTAAAAAACAGCCAGACGTTGTTAAATGAGGACCTTCTTCTTCTTCTATCTCAGTAACTCACAGTAATGATGAAAAACAGGTGAAATGTTTCAGAGTAACAGAGTCGAGTCATTCAGTTCCTAAAAGATCATCTTTTATTCATGGGGCCTGAAGTCGAGACGCACCTGGAAGATCTCACCTGAAGCACATTTACATAAACTAAGTAATTACACCTCACATTACGTTTCACGCTGTGGCTTTGTTTGTAGAAATTTCCTCCTCAATCAGTTTCCTGTTTTTTTACAACCAAATGTTTCTGCTCGTTTCCTTTCAACCCATTTGCTTTTTAAAGCATCAGAGTTTACTCAACGCTGCAGGAAGTTTCACTCTGTTTGAATATGTCTGATAAATCCCAGAAATTGAGAACATCATTAGCGTGTTCTGCAGAATGAGCTTCCACAGCCTGCTGTGTTCCGTCCACACCGTTAACTCAGGACTAAAGTTATGCAAAGAATTGAATCTGTTGTGAGTGAAGCTGTGAACGAGTCAGACTGATGCTCATCAGCTGGACTGAACTACGACGAGAAGAGTCTCTTAATATCATCAGCTCAGATGTCAGAGTTGAAACGACGGGACTCCGTTACTGAAATGACAACATGTGTTTGTAAGGGAGACGGAGTTCACGGAGAAAAGAGACGAGCAGCTACTTTAACAGAAAACTTCTAAAGTGCCTGAACAGAACTGAACAGTTTAACCCCGGCACTTAAAATGATCTACATCAGTCTGTAGTTTGTAATCCAGATGTTATCTTTAGAATCTCCGGCTGTCATTACAGTTTTTCATGCAGAAAATTGGGCACTTCACACACGACTCGTATCAGCGGCGCCGTATCGAGTCTTAAACACGACGCGTGTTAAACTTGGAGCTGTTATGAAGCATCTTCACACCCCTCAGGACTGACAGGATCAACTTATGCTACTGCTTGAGATTACATCAGATTAATATACCGTTTAAACAACTAACCATCAGAAATTAAGCTTTAATCCCAATAATTATCAAATAAAAGAAAAAAGATAGATTTTTTAAAATTTCACTCTATCTGCAGTGCAGTTCTGAATAAATTGATTCCAGAGTCCAACTTCCTGTTTACAGACTCAGTCTTTGTCTTTTCGTGTAATTAGGCTGCCGAGTGGCTGCAGGTCTCCAGTTTTTCACTCTAAAATGATGGAATTATAAAATGTTTCTGCTGAAAGGGGGCATATTGGTGAACAGTTTGTCCTGAGTTTAAAGTAAACAACATGATAAACTGGATGACTGTGTTTTTTATAGATTAGTTAAAGAATAAATTGGTGTTTTATAAAGTCAAACGTGATTATTTATCCTAATTAGCCCAGTGATTTTGTTGAACCTGCAGCCTCGTTGTGTTTAAATGTTCATTTATTAAACGTAGAACATGTCGTGAGTCTATTATTCTATATGATGATGTCTCATGGAGGATTCACGTGGATCAGGTTCCTTTGGGAACCGAAGACACCAGAGGCATTAACTTCCTCCTGTAATAAATAACAAACCACAGCAGCTGGTGTGTTGCATCTAATCGAATCCAGCGAGACGGTGACCTTAAAACCTGCTTCACACCCCCCAGTTCAGACTCACACTCGACCTCACAGCTGCTTTCTGAATCCTTAAATCTGTTTTCAAGTGTTAAAGCCACCTGTTTATTCCAGGCTGTGGGTTTGACTTGCAGTTGGGGAGCAGCTGTTGTCAGAGATGTTTCCCCCTTTTGTCTGGGGCTTTTTCTGCCTATGTGATTTAAACTAAACTTGATTGACTGTGGTAAACTTTAGTATGTTCTAGATTTTGTGGATTGTAGAGTTTGTGGATTTTGGCCTTAGTTTATTGAGTTTATAGTTAATTGAGTAAGAAGTCTGATTTAGTGGCCTCAGGTTGGGTTTTATTTGTTCACTTCAGTAGTAAATTATTTTACTTTGTTCTAATTTGCCCCCTTGTATTTTGTTTAAGGCTTCCCTTTGCCCATCTCCCCATTTTTGGGGCTTTTTTTTAATTATTGTAAAAAAATTCTGTTGTAGTCACTTTTGAACTTTTTGTATTCATTAAAAATTGGTACTCCTTCCATTTAAAATCTGACTCAGGAGTTTATGTTACTTCTCGGGTTTAAACTGATCTGAGCCGAAGCAAAACGTTCACATGCAGAACTCATGTTGGCATAGCAACAACATGTTCACAGCAGCAGTAAACCTACTCACACCAGAAAAGAAGAAGGTTGTTTGGAGCTCGAGGAACAAAGTGGCTGAGCTACAAACCAGTAAACAGAAGATTTACAACACGCGTCTCTGTTCTCAGCTGAGCTGGAATCAGGAGAGATGAACATCATTTGTTTTTCCAAAATGCAAAACACCATCCAGAACGTCTGCACTCAGAACACCTGCAAGCTGAAGTATCTTTTGTTTGAATCATCATTAATAAAAAGAGTGAAGTCTTCAGGAAATCCTTGTCAACGATCAATTCAACATGAAGTGGAGCTCTGAAACATCTATCGAGTCAAGAACCCGGCTGTGGTTCGTGTTGCAGAACAAGCGAGTGACACGTTACTGAACAAGCGCTACTTGAGGTCGTTCCTCAGCATCAGACCAGGAGTCTGACTTGGAAGGATTTTGGGGTTTTTTGTTTAAAGTTTTCCTCCATTATAAACATCTCAAAGATGAAGGTTCTTGGATCTGCTGCTGTGAAGGAACTCAGAACGGATTCTGAACTGGATTAACAGCAGCTGGAAGGTTTCATTTTAATCCTAAAAATGCTCATTTTTACTGATTTTAGGAGATTTTAGTGTGTAAACGGATTTCATACAAGATGTTTCCATGTGACTCATTGTCTGAACACTGAATGGATGTTTTCATGTTCCCTACCTTCTCCATCTCGTCACTCTTTCTCTTGCGTGTTGTTCGTGTGATTTTGACGGTGACGGCGCTCTCCTCCCCCTGACGCCGCAGAGCCATTCTGTTTGGCTGCAGAGGACTGAAGGAGATCTCCAGCTCCGGCCGGGGGAAGCGGCTCGTTCTGCCGTTCTCTGTGGAAATCTCTGAGGACTCGAGGACTGATGGAAACCCTGATGATCCCTGCGGGATCACACATGAAACTGAGGTCAAAGGTTGCATCGCTGTCACTTTGTCACAGAGAAACGTGTCGAGACTGAAGGACAGAGGCGAGTCTGCCTGTTGTTACAATACAAAATAATTCACACCTGTCTGACAAGGTATTAAAATGATTTAGAAATCCACATCTGGAGTCTTATAAAAACAGAAAAACTCAAAACCTTCTGCTGGAAGTGTTTTTATATGAACTGATTTAAAACTAATGTTTTACTGAAAAGTTTCAGGATTGTAAACCCATCATGCACTCTGCCTCCAGACCTCAGAATAAAAGTCCGACTCATTTTTCTTCCCATCAGTCACATGATTATT
Source organism: Pachypanchax playfairii (assembly GCA_006937955.1). Classification (NCBI taxonomy): domain Eukaryota; kingdom Metazoa; phylum Chordata; class Actinopteri; order Cyprinodontiformes; family Aplocheilidae; genus Pachypanchax; species Pachypanchax playfairii. Next base: position 3,366,132 of record SSNP01000006.1, on the reverse strand, counting down.
GGAATATTTCTGATAATCCCATCTGTAATTTAATCCCAGATTTTACCTGACTGCTGACCGACGCTCTGGGACTCCTCCTTTTTGCCTTTGTGTTGACGGTTTGACTCTCAGGTTTCCCAGCGGATGAAGCAGGACTCACGCAGCTTTCAGTCTGATGAAAAACAAACATATTACATCATGGTTTCTGTTTCAGATTCTGGATGATCACATCAGATAGTTCAGGTTTTTCTTCTGTGATAATTTAGACTTTTAAAAGATGTTAGTTAGTCAGTATGTTGTAAATATAAAAGTTTCAGTTCTGAAAAAGAGAAAAAATGTTTTGCTTCTGGATTCACATGTATGTAAAATTTTATTTCTACAGCATCTTTCAAGATAAAAACCACCAAGTGTTTCACATTAAATCAACAGTATGACATAAAAACAGATAAAACCAGGTAAATGTAAATTTAGAAAGATGAATTTTTAGCTGCTTTTTAAAAGTGACTGCTGAGTCAACAGATCTCAGGCTGAGAGGAAGTGGATTCCAGAGAGAAGGAGCCACTGCTGCAAACGCTCAGTCACAAACCAATAATCAATAAGTCAGTGAGGAAATACAGGAAGTGCATTTTCACACACCTGATTATATTATTTATAAGGTGGAACTGAAGGTCCTCACTCATTTCTAACTGAGACAGATGAAAGGAGGAGCTTCTCCAGGAAGCATTACAACCAGGTGTGTAATGACACCTTATTTAGGACCAACCTGTGTGACTGTGGAGGTCATCAGCGCCTCCTTCAGGGCCTCCTTCAGCTGCAGGACTTCAGCCTCCCTCTCAGTTAGAGCAGCCTGCAGCTCTGCCACACTGGGACCTCCATCATTCACCTGCCACACAAAGTTCAGATACTCACTCACTTTGTTTCACTCGTTTCCATCTAATGAAATCAGCTGCATCTCTTTCCTCCACAAAACTTAAACTGCAGCAAATTCTCAGTGAAGACGCCAGAAAATCTGATTGAATAGTGAAGAAAATCAACTCAACATGTGAAATGTAATTGTTTCCACTACAGCATGACGGAGCCGCCGTCTCCATCTCCCTAGCTGCGCTGCGTGGCTAACAGAGCAGCAACAAACAGGAAACTATAAAGTATTTTCAGAAATTATTCTGTCACGTTAATGTGAAGCTTTCAAAGAACCTCAGTGTTGATCATATATTCTACGCATGTGTTTCTCATTAGAGTCTGATCTTAAACCTGACAAACGTTGTTCAGCTCAAATCCTGCATCTCATACAGCTGGTTATGCAGAACTGTGGGAAAATACATGAATATTCAGCTGGAATCCCGCCGTACGGTACATGTATGATGCTTCTGTGATGTAATTCCAAATAAAATGTGACAGTTTGTCTCAGTTTAGTCACAAAGAATCTCAATTACTCTCATTTTTCTGGTCACTCAGTTCTTCCAACATTGTCTCACATTTTCAAAATCAGGGAAGTGAGAGCGAGTTCCCTGCGAGTCGTGCCAGGAAACTGAGACCTCTCATTAGTATTTCAGATATTTTGGAAAAATCTTTTTTTAATGTCGTATATGTTGGCAGCAGGCACTCAGTCCTCTCTTCGTGATGGAAGCTCAGATGTTTCCAGCTGTGGAAGATCTTCACACACATCTCATGTCATTAGGGTCTTTTCCGTCACCGTGCCGCCTGCATAAACCCACCTGCTGGTCGCTCATAGTTGCCAGATTCATATTTTTAGATCAATATAGCATCGATTTGATTTGGTGACTCAGAGCTGTCTGCTTTCTGTTCTCCACTCACACTGACGCTGCTGCATCACATTATTACTAACTCTGTAGTAAAACACAGACATCAACCATCATGACCCACTGACAGGAAGGAAAACCAAACTGGATCAAGCAAAGATCTAAAGTTTCTAAGCTAGTTGGAGTTTCTGGGTTCCTCTGATCAACGTGTTCTACAGGGTTCCCCTTCTTCTTATTGTGTCATTATTTAGGACAAATAAGAAGATTGTAAATTGAGTAAAATGTTGAATTTAACGTTGTCACCTTTTACAACTTGTGAAATATCATCACACCACAGGTGTGTTAACTGTACTCAGCACCTGATTGGCTGTAAACAGTTGTAACTTTTTGGTGATGAAGATTTCACTGATCACCCTAATCGTCTGTAAACCCAGAGCTGTTGGACTCTGTGACTCAGGTCTCACATGTGGGTCCAGATACTTTATGTTACACTGACCTCCTGTGGTGGCTGTGAGTTCTGCTCACGAAGCTCATGGATGACTTTATCTTTTTGTGCTTGACTGGAAAGAAGCTTCTTTAGCTGAACCTCTAAAGCTGAAACCAGAGTGTCTCTGTCCTTCCTCCAGGTCTCCATGGTCTTGTCCTTCTCTACCAGCTGGGATTCCTACAGAAGAAAGGAGGAACTGTACCTGGACGATCTGACCCATTTTCATCCTGCATGTCTTTAACATGTTATCTTCTTACCAAGCAGCTCTGCTGACGAGTGTAACGTTCTCTGTCTTCTGCAAACTTCCTCATCTCCTGATTCCTCTTGTCCTCAGCCTCTTTAGCTTGACCAATCAAAGACAGCTTCTCCTCCAGCCACTTCCTGCGCTCAGCCTGATGTTTCTCTGTTAACGTCTAAAAGAAAATATACACTTACATGGATTTATGTGATTAAACTGGCAGTAAATTATTTATGAAACAAACATTTAATCTTAAATCTACCTGTTAATTTGTCCTTCACATGATGATACATGATGTAAACTGTTGAGTGGTACTTTAAGTAAACAAGTAGAAGTAACATGTATTAATACCTTCAGCTTTTCATGAGCTTGTGAAGCTTCTTCTTTAGCCAGTTTCAGGTCTTCTGATTGGCCGTCTACATGCTGCAGTGTGTCGTTTGCTCGGTTCTGCTGCAGTAACATCCCTTTTAATTTCGCCACCTCTGAAAAACAAACACAGCAGAGGTCAGAGGTCACGCTATTGCATATGCTTTATAACTCAGTGTAAACAAAGATTCAGTTCTCATGTGGAGCTTGAAGATTTCAAAGAATCTCCAGCATCTTGTCTAAAAGAACCAACATTCAGGAGCTTCTCAGTTCTGAAGCAGGTGAGATTCCAGACAAGGAATCCAAACAAACAGCCACAAGAGCACAAACTAAAATCCCTCCAGCCTCTCGGAGCAGCTCAAGTCAACACAGGTCATTTTCCATTAATCATATGAAGATTTAAAGGATGTTTCTCACCACTGGAGAGCTCCTGGATGAGTGAAAGTTTCTCCTCGAGAACCTGCTCCATCTGTTCCTGCGTCTCCTCCTGCTCCGTCAAAGCCAGACGCATGTCCTCCAACACGCGCTCCTTCATCTCCAGGTCTAAAACCCACAAACAGGAAACGTAAACCTTTACAAACGTCATCGAACGAGACATTTTAATATCAATTCAGTCATTTCTAAAGCTCTATACAGAGGGAACAAGTCCAGGTTAAAGTGAATTCAACACAACACTTAAATCCAAATGTATTTTGATCTAATTCAGTAAATTCTAAAAAAGTTTTATCTCAATGGAATCTTTATTTCAACTCTCTCCATCATCTTGATCATTTCTGAGTGAATGAACAGGTATCGAATCACCTGTGTTTTACATTCAGTTAGAAAGAAGCTTGAACAGGTCTGTGTTACCTTTACAGGCCTTCTGGTAGAGCTCAGGTGAGTCTTCAGACTTTGTGTTGGATCGTTCCTGATGAGAGGAGAAAAGAAATAAATAAGATCATATAGAATTTGGATAACTGTTGGATTTTTTAAACAGCTGTGAAGTGTTTTACTGCTCTGAGCTGCTGGATGATCGTGTCTCTGCTGAGGACGTCAGACTGAAGCTGCTTCTTTGTTTTTTCCAGATCAGCAAGTTTCTGTCTCAAAACCTTCTCTTCTTCTCTCATGGTGGAAATCTGAAAAAACAAAAAACAACCAGGTTGAAGAAAAAATTAAACTCACGTCCTGTTTCTGTCAGTGTCCAGATCAAAGAGAAACTGAACAAGTTATTTAATAAACTGCTGCAAGCACCTTCTCGTTAAAACACCCAGCTGTGATAAATATATTACTCTGTTTCAGAAGAACTACAAAGGTGTGTCATCAAATTGTTACAGCAGATTAAATTAACACTGAACTACACTGAGAAAGTTTGTATGAAGTCTGTCTGCGTCCAGACCTGCTGGATCTGTTTCCTGTAGTCAGACAGTTTCTCTCGCAGGTCTGAAGAATCGTCTTCTTTCCTCTGAAGCTCAAGGCCGAGACTCTTCAACCTCTCTGCATCCTGCTGGGAATTCTCCTTCAGTCTGGAAACGAGACAGAATAACAGAAGAAAATGTGTTTAGATCTGAACATTAACATAATATGATAGATGACATCTGATCCCACTCGCTACCTGCTGATCTCCTCGGCTCGCTTCTCCAGCTCGGAGTCCTTCTGAGCGATAGCTTCATGAGCCACAGCCAGCAGTTCTCTGCGCCTCTCTACCTCCCTGCGTCGAGCCTCCTGCACCGCGTGGCTCTCCTCCTCTTCCCGTTGTTCCTTTGCTTCCTGCAGACTCTTCTGCAGAGACGTGACCTGTTGTTCCATCTCCTGCAGCTTCTTCTGATGTTCTGCCTCTCGGTGAGTAGATGTTTTCTCTAACTCGGCCAACTTCTCCTCCATCTGTCTCTCCTTTTCTTTAATCATCTGCTCCCGTTCAGTCCTGCTGGAGTTCTCCTTTGCTTCCATGCTGGAAAGCTTTTCTTTTAAAGATGTAACTTCTCCCTGGAGCTCAGAGTGTGCCCTCTTTAGGTCTTCAGAGTGAGAGGAAATGGTTGTGTTGTTATGTTGTGCTTCTTTTAATTCAGCCTTCAGTATCTCTGCAGCTTGTTCTTGTTCACTGAGCTTCTGTCTGAGATCATCTAACAGTTTGCTGGAAGTTTCTCTCTCTTGTTTCAGTTTGAGTTCCAGCTCCTCCAGCAGCTGATTAGATGAGACTTCTTGTTCTTTCAGGTTCTCTTTGAGCTGCTCAACCAGCTTCTCTGAGGCTTGAGTTTCTTCCTGAAGTTTCACTCTCAGCTGTTCCACTTCCTCTTTGGACGTTTGCAGCTGAGATTCCAGTAGAACTCGGAGCTCGTCCAGTTGTTCCTGCGACGTCTTTTCTTGCTCCTGAAGCTTCTGTCTCAACTCTCCTGCTTGCTGTTTTGAAGCTGCTTCCGCCTGGTTGAACTGCTCCAGCTGCTGGTCTGAAAGCAGCTGTTTGTTCAGCAGCTGATGTTTCATTTCCTCCAGCTGACACTCCAGATCCTGGATTTGTGTTTGCCTGCTCTCATTTTTCTCCTTTACCTCAGCCAGAATCTTCTCGAGCTCAGACGCTTGTTTTAGCTCAGATCTCTGAACTTCCTGCTTCAGAGCGGCGATCTCAGAAGATTTCTCCTGGACCTCCCTGGATCTTTCTTCCAGATGAGCCTGAACAGCTTGTAGTTGAACTTTAGCTTGTTCAGCAGTTTGTGTCACCTGTAAGTAAAAACATTTCATTTGTTCAGCATAATATTTATAAAATAAGCCAATATTAAATGTTTATAAAGTCCCACTCAGACTGACCTGGTGCTCCGCAGCCTCCAGCCTGTCAGTCAGTTGTCTGAGTTCCTCAACCAGCCTGTTAACCTCTCGTTGCTCCACCTCCAGAGCAGACTGAAGCTCGTCTTTGCTCCTCTTCACCTCACAAAGAGCAGCGTGCTCCTCTTCCCTGTGTTGTTTCTTCTGTTCGAGTGAAGCAGCAACATCCTCTTTGGCTTTCCTCTCAGATTCCAGGACTTTCATGGCCTCTTCTTTGAGTCTTCTTTCTTCTTCAAGTGATGCTTGTATCTCCTCTTTATGTCGTCTCAGCTCCTTAAGAGCAGCATTAGCCTCTTCCCTTGCTTTCCTCTCCTCATCTAAAGAAGCCAGCGCCTCCTCTTTTCCTAGAGTCTGATACTCCAGAGCAGCGAGCATGTCTTCTCTCTCTTTCCTCTCTTTGGAAAGTGCAGCCAACACTTCCTGTGTGATTGAAGTTTTAATTGATTCATATTCTAATGCAAAACAGTAAATACAATGTTTTAAAAAGTTTGAATGAGGTCTAAACTCAGAATCTTAAATGTAAGTTTTCCTGGTTCTTCAACTAGTATTTATAATTTATTGCACCTGAAACAACAGGAACACTGAGATTTAGTCTTTTTAAGGAGGATGAGTCAGTTTTATCTGCACCTTGTTGTGAAACCAATCAAGGACTCACTGAACAGCAAAAACCTTCTTGCTTCTTCCAGCAGCATCTTCAAACCTTTTAATCCCAGTTTCTTATTCAGATCATCTAAACACGACTGTATGTTCTAAGAGGATCCCATTAATACATGTGAATCACTGCTACAGAACTTATAGAGTAAATCCAAACAGCCACTTTGTGAAACCAAAACAGCTTCTATATTATTACAGCTGATACTAAATGTTCTACAGGATTCTGAGACAGTCAGATGTCTCTGCTCAGGGAACCTCCTCCTGAGTTTGGCTTTACGTTCTTTACCTGCAGCTGATTTCTGTCATGTGAGCGTCTCTCTTTAACCAGCACAGAGCGGCGGTGAGAGTCCAGCTCCATCATCTTCTGCAGGTCTTTTATCTGCTTCTCCAGCTGGATGACGTATGAGGATTTCTCTTGCAGATGAAGTCTTTTCTGCTCTTCATCCTCTTCCTCACCAGCTTTACCAGCAAAACAAAGCAGAAACTCACCAAACAGAAGAGCATGAGAACAGCTATTTATATAAACAGGTTTCTCACATCTCGGTAACTGCAGCAAAGTTCAAATCTTTTTATTTCACAAGTTGTTGCAGAAATGAAACAGAAACAAACTTGATTAAGTTGTTCTGTTCCTCCTGATGACTTCAGGTGTTTCTACCTTTGTGCCTGCGGGCTTCCTGCTGCTCCTCATCACTCTTCATCACCATCTCTACAGCATCATTTCTGCCGGCCTGATGAGCAGTTTGGACTGATTCTGGACGTACGACAGCTGCTTCAGTAGAAGCAGAGTCCAGAGTTTTGTCCTGACAGATGAAAAACACGTTTGTTATCAAAAATACGAGTCAAATCACTGCAGAACAGACTGAGGAGAGCACAGTGATCCCAGAAGGACCAGTGTTACCATGGCTTGTTGATCTTGGCTGGATTTAGCAGCAGACAAGTTGTTAACTAGATTCTTGAAAATCTCCAACCTGTTTTCTGCCCTCTCCTCCAGAATTTCTATTTCCCTCTCCAGTCGCTCACTGACAAACAACAACAACAAATTCTTTAGTTTTGGAACAAAGTTCTGCCAGATCTTATGTGCAGTTTTAAATCATATTTTAAATTTAAGTCAGTGAGAAAAGTAAATGAAACAAGGCAACATTAAAAACTACACATTTATCATTTCTAACACTTCTCTGGATGGAAGGAGAACTCAGAAGTGTCTCACTTGTAGTCACTCTGCATCTCAGAGAAAAGCTCTGAGAACTCTTGGCTGACTGTCTCTCTGACTCGAGCCTCCAGGAGAAGGTTCTCTGCACGCTCCTTCTTCAGCTGGACCTGGAGCTGCTTCAACAGCTCCACCTGCCTCTGCAGACACAAACACAAGGCTGTAAACAGAACCGCTGTTCTGTGCTGTGTGTCTGTGGAGAACAAACCAACTCACCTGATATGTCTTTTTACTGATGACAATATTCACATTTTTATCACTTTCTCCATCATTGTTGGTTTGATCCATTGTGTCGTCCAGGAGGCTGAATTCTTCCTCGTCATCTTCATCCTCCTGAACAGAAAGTGTCACAAGCTAACGAAGGTTAAAATCAGGTGCAGAACGTCTGCATTTATAAAGGTTTGATGATGTCATCTCACCTGTACATCCTCCAGACTACTGTCACAGCTCGTCAGGGAGCTCCTCCTGCTGCTCATGAGAGTTTGTTTTTCAGTGGTTGTGATGGAGGCTGCGTCGCTGCTGGATGTGTGAGGCATGATGGGAGGAGGTCTGGAGGCCAGAACGACCACCTGGAAAAAGAATTCATGGTCTTACTGTTAAATATGAGTTTTAATACGATCCATCACGAGTATCACCGAGTTAAAGTTTAGTATAAACTACCAGCTTGTCTATCCAGCCTTGTAACACTGATAAGATTTACAGACACTCGTATCCGGTCCTGGAGGACAGTAAGAGAATATTTCTGAACCTTCTGTGCCACAGCAGAGAACTTGAGAACGTTGAGCGTCTCGTCGTACATGGAGGCACATTGTTTGATGTTGACGATCATGCAAGCTTTTCCTCGACCGCAGAGAAAACTCTGCAGGTAGTGGGTCAGTTTACTTTCTCTGAAGGGAACATGCTGAAGCAGCCTGAGGACAGAAACAGACCCAGAGGTTGACGGTGCTGATATCTGAGGTGGGGATGGAGTTACAACAACAGCTGCAGTAAAATTACATTAAACAAGTTAAATCTCACTTCATCTGTTGGTTGTGTCGCAGTGCGTTGATGCATTTTCCTAAAATAAGCAGTGATGTGTTGATGTTTCCAGCTTCTTTCAGACGTTCTCCTTTGTTCTGAGTCTTTGCACATCGTTCTGAACCCGCCAGGTCACAGAGACACAACCTGCAGAGATATTTTGGTTTTTCTTCAGCTTTACAGCTTTATATTAAAACCCAGATGTAGGAAGCATCATGTTACTCACTCGCTGATTGTGTGGACTCTCGGAGTCTCAATATCTTCAATCGTTAAAATTCTGATGGAGAAAATACTGTGACTGTAAAACAAACAGAAAGAAAAGATTCTGGTCAAACCAAAGAGTCGGTGAACAGCAGCGTTTACAGACACGGCTGATTCTGGTCTTTACCTTCTACTGGAGAGCTGATTGAGCCGAGTGGAGGAGAAGCTCTGGTTCTTCTTGCCTAGTTTCACTACTTTGAAGGCCTCTTCAGCACTGTTCACCTGAACCCAGCGCAGATCTAAAAACAGGCAAAAACACAAGTAGCAACAGGAAGTTTCACTTTCTATTTTGAGCTGAGAGCGTTTGAAAAAACGAATTAAAACTTTTATTAAAAAACACTAAACGTATGTGATAAATCTGTGTGTAATAAAATGACTATCCACATCTTCAGCATTCAAACCTTTCACAAAGGCGTTGCCCTTGATGTCCTGCGACAGCCGTAGAGCGGTTCTTCTTGGGGCCCCGTTGGGGGCCACTTCCAGGAGGTCATGAATGTTCTCATTATAGATTTCACAAAAAGAAACCCAAACAGAGAACTTAGTGTTTGTTGCAGCATTCAGACTGATTCTGTCTTCTGTGACATCAGACGTCATGGTGGAGCCTGCAAAGGTGTAAAAATCACAATGTTTGTGAAGGAGAAACTTGTATGACTTCAGATAAAACTAAACATCTGGGATAAACAAAGTGCCGTCAATCAAACCAATAAGATCAAAACAGGAAACACGTTTAAACTTACCTTCTAGGTGAGTCTGGTTGGTCCCGTTCAACACACTGGCGTTGCTTCTGTCATTCTGAAACATACGACATCAGACATCAACAGGACAGAAGAATCACAGACCAAACTGCTGGTTCTGATTTGATACCAAAGAAAGATGCTTGTTTCTCAAGAGGAAGATCCCGTTTTGATTTAGTTGTATTTAGAGATATCAGACACACGGAACCATCGAGACACCTGCCTTCTACTATCACATTCTCCTTTTGACCATCTGTTTTCAGGGGGGTCATGGAGTGGGCGAAGCTGAGCTCAAACCAACAACCCTCCAGCTGGAGGTGGGTCAGTCTTCCCCGTGGCCACACCTCCACCAACACTCAGAAGATATGAAACAAATTACCTCTTTAAACATTCTCAGGAGATTTTTCTTGAAGAGCGCTTCGTCAGCCTGCTGCTCTCTGCTGAGTTTGGTGAATTCTCGGCAGCGCTGAGGTTTGATGCTCATACCAGGAAAAACCTGCTGATCGATGGTGTTGAAGATCACATCAAGAGACCGGGGCAGGATTCCAGCATCAGAATCTGGACCTTCAGAAACACAAAAACCCGTTTATCTCAGAAGGTCACATTAGGACTTGCTGAATGATGTTTACTGAAGAGCCAGAAACCCTCGTAGCATCACTACATTGTGACCAATAGGAGCACGTCTCTGAATCATTCCGCAGTCTACATGTAACTACTCAAAAACACCCAACATGACAACATTTTAAATTCCCGAGGAATCATCTCTTACCCAAGAACGTGAACGTTTTGCCAGAGTTGGTGACACCGTACGTAAAAACCAGAGAGTTTCCTCCTTCAAGAACATCTTTTACTAAATCTTTCACTGTTCCTTCAAACAGCTCCTTCTGTGATGTTTCAGGTCCATACACCTGTAGTGGGAAAGTAACTTACTTTCAATAATGTGCTAAACTTAAAAAAAAAATCTAAATATTTATTTTCTATGAAATCCAAAGGTTTTAGATTGATTTTAACAGCTGGCAAACACTCACCTTGGAAAACTGGAAGCGCTGTCCCATCGATGGAAATTGTTTCTCACAGCTGTGTCTCACTGTGAGGGGCAAACCAGGATGCTTCAGAAGAACTGTGTCTGAGGACTCTATGGTCACACAGTCCTGTGCAAAGCAAAAGGAACAAACAAGAGATGAGTCGATATCCTCTGGATTTTCTGCACAAGGATCTTCTGATAGCACCTGTATTTTTACCTGCGAGTCTCCATTGCTGCTCTCTGCTGAGGTGAGAGGTCGGATTCTGAGGTAGACCTTCAGGTGTTGTCTTTCATCCATGCAGGAAGGCTGCAGAACAATAATCATTTCAGTTAAAAAATAATGTTAGCATAGAAATAATCCCTATTTTTAGGCTTGAGCTCAGTGAGGGTAAAATGAACCTGCTTGTGAACATACACCACAGTACAATGAGCATGAGTGCTGGTGAGGGTTTAGAACCTCCACTGAGCACAGACGGCATGACCAAATTTCCTCAAGAGCCGCAGGAAGAATAGTCACTGCTGGGTCCTCTTGAGGATGATGCTGATGTTTTCCTTGAAATTGGCTGCAGCTTCAAAGACATTCCAATCAGTGGTGTCAGAGCAGTTTTGGAGTGTTTGTTTGCTCTCCTCTGACCACTTCTTCACAGATTTTATTACAGGTTTAGTAGCTTTTAGCTTTGACCTGTAGGCTGGGATAAGTGGATTAAACAGTGATCAGAATATCCCAGAGCAGCACGGGGGCAAAGCTACACACACGAGTACAATCTGATTTCATGTTCTGCTGCAGGCTTCGAGCGCCCGACAGGCACAACCTGGACCCTCCAACTATACAGTAACTCTCAGTAATGACCATCAGTCTGTCATCAGTTCTCATCAGATCCCACCACAACAGGTCCATCTGGTTAAAGTTAAATATATCTGATTAGTAGCATCTGACTTCACTGACCTCCTTAATTCCTGTGGAACCAGTTAGAGTGGAACACCTTGTCCACGTGCTCTGGATACCCTGACTAAAAGAACTAGAGTCTTAGTCGTACCTGAAGTTCCAGTGAGGAGCTGAATTCTGAAGAGAGAAAACTCTTTACATCATCCACTTGCTCCGGTTTGTCATTTAGACACGACTCCATCTTCTTTCAACAAAATAAAGACACGTTAGAACAAAGATTCAATCTCTCTCTCAAAAAAAAACTAGCATGAATAAATTAAAAACACATTTCTAAATCGTCATTTTTGTTTTTTTTTTTGAGGCGCTAAACGGAGAAGTTTTGTTAACGTTTTAAACAGAAAACATGTTTGTTATCATTAATTCTACAAGCTTCCTTTTCGGTCGAATTTAAAATGCGTCTGTTTGAATTCGTCAGAATGATTAAAGTAAACTTTCCAGTTAGCAGTTAGCTTGAAAGTTTCACTTGACAACGGCAAAATGCAGAAAATTTAGAAAAGTTTAAAAACAAGAAGACTCGGTTTTCATATTTACATCAGCCTGCTATCACTACAAAGATCTGATATAGCCTAATCAAGATGTAAAATCTAAAAATACTCACCAAGTCGCTGTAAGATAATAACTCCGTGTTTATTTCTCCTGCTAAGCTAAAATACAATAACACTGTCCCGGGCTGAGTTTGAAACGGTCCAATCGGATTGAAGCGGACGTTTTACGTCATCCCACTGAGGCATTCAAGAGAAATATTTTAGCTCGGAAATCGGACAACAGAAAAGTACACAAAGTTGGAAGAAGCTACATCAAAACACTTTGTAATGTTTATTGTGTATTTTTATTAATTTACCACTGTACGTTTTTGTTTTATAAAACAAAGATTTTTTTATAATATTTAATGGGTTTTTTGCAATTCAGGTTCACATTTATCATAATTTAGATTTCTTTAAATCACAATTTAATGACAGTAGAATTTATTCGCCTTGGCTCTAGCTGTGATAGAACCTGCTCTGTTTGACAAACCGGAAAACATATCTGTAATAAAATAGAGAAAGATGCATTGTTGTGTAGCAGTGATAAATACTGACCTGTGGGCCAAGTTTGCACCTGAAAAGACAAGTTCTACATTCTCATGTAGAATAAGTGATGAGCAGGGTTCCACCAGGATGACGCTGCACATGTTATTGCAGCTGTATATAAGAGACAAGTTGTGGATACTGAATAGAGACTTGTTTCAGTTGATGTTAATCCTGATCTATATTTATATAATTCAGATAACAGATTGTGTCCCTGCACAGTTTAGAGCCTGAAATTCATGTCGACTACCTGCAGTTGTTTCCTAACATTACAAAACCAGTATTTGCCAATTTATAAAGTAAACACAGCCATCCCAGTAAAGATGAAGAGTTTTCTTATTATCATTTTTTCCATGAGACATAATATTAAGAAAAGGCATAATTACACAAAGTATTCTGAAAAAAAAAATCATTTTGTCCAATAATACCAACTCATATGGAATAAAACAGAACAAACCACACAGATGATTTTGGAGACCATTTGAAAAACTTTACAATAATTAGTAACATTTACAACATTTTAACATTTGCAATATTTTATGAACAGAAAAGACTCTCAAGAATAAAGATTAAAGTCTATTATAAAACAGCTACTATGTTTTTTTAATTTGTCAAATGAAAAAAACATCTGAATAAATGAAGCACTTTTATTATTTATTATTTCATCAATAAATACAAATAATAACAAACGTATGAAAACATTCATATCAAACATGTTTCCACTTTGAGTCCTTCTTCAACATCCACCAAACCATCAACAACATTTTGGCTCCTTCACTCACATATTTTGTGTCATAGAGTGTGTTTCTGTTTTTAAAGTGTCTAAAGATTTTCATTTTAGCAAAGGGGAAAATATCTTTGGTCATTTAGTCGCAGAACCAAGGAGAACTTTATCTAGATCATAGCTGCTCAAACTGTCTCTAAAACTGGTTTTACTTCTGAGTTTGTTCAAACAAAAAGCTCTAGGAATCAGCTCAGAGTTCAAAATCAGTTTCTTTAAAGAACGTTTGACTGAGCTGCTTGAAAGCTGCTGTCAGTTTGCAGGATTTACTTAAAATAAATAAAAAATCATCCACAAAAACAAACAAAAAAACAAATGAAGAGATTCTTCTTAATGTGGATCAGTAACTTCCTTTGACTGATTTGCTTTCATAAACACAAATCCGTGAGATCTGGTTTAACGCTCCTGGAGACCGACTCACAAGCAAATACCCACTTCTTGTCACACTCATCCTAATTCAGTTTTTATAAATTACTCATTTCTTTAAACCCAACTGAAAACGTTGTTTACTTAACCTGTTTCCACTCATTAGCAAGTAAAAATATAATAAGAATGTGTTCAAACAGCATCAAACACAAGACAATCAGTAAATCTGACGATGAGTTCAAGTCCCACTGATCAGCACGTTAATCATCTTCTCGATGCATCTTCGCTGAATTCAACTCAGCTTTAAGTAGAAATATTGTCCAGCAATATTTATTCATCAGCTCAGATAATAATTATAATGTTACACAAAAACATCCTGTTAGATTTCACATTATTGATTAAATTTCCTGATTGAAGTTTCCTCACTGAAATGGTCATAAACAAGACGACATCGGATTTCAACACAACCATCAGCCTGATGTATGAACCAAGAGGAAGTCAGCTAAAAACACCTTTGTTTTATAAAATAAAAGCACATAATTCTTCCCCAGCAGCCGAGTATCAATCTGACTGATCAGATTTCTCCTCACTGAAGTTGCACAGGAGGCTCTTGGCTCCGTTCTGCCATGAATAAAGTGTCTCCAGTGGAGTTTTTCCTTCCTGCACAAATAAGAACAACAAAAGAAAATGAACGAAAAGTTGAGAGGACGAATCTTCCACATGATGCAGCATGAATTTAACTAAAAGCTCCTAGTGTCATCCATGAGCAGGTAGAAGACATGCTGATCAGTCATGTGACCTGTTTTACCAGGATGGGTCAATCAAATGGGAGGTTCAAAGGAAAGAAGAAGCATGTAAATCCTAGACAGTGTTCTGTATATATTTGCCTTTTAAATCTAAATAAACTCTCAAATTTAAGTGTAATGCACCATTTTTAAATACCTGGTTAAATAGAATCACTGTTTTCCACAATAACTGGTGTTAAGATGCTGCAGATGTTCATCAGGGAAGTTTAGAGTTGGTCTGCAGCATCAATGAATTTCTTCATGAATTAACTTTTTAGGAATATTCATCAAGACTTTTCTTTACAGGAACAAGGACAAAAACAGACCTGAAAACTGTCTCATGACCAGATGAAATACAGTTTTCTGTGTTTGTTCAGTTCTGTACTTACATGGTTCTTTGTGCTGAGACTGGCTCCGTACATCATCAACAGCTTGATCATTTTGAATCTGTTTATCCTCACGGCATCGTGCATAGGTGTGTCTCCATCCTGCAGTCACACAACAAAATGTTTTCAATCAGAATTCATTAAAAAAAGATAAAAATGCTCCTCCTGTGAATTGTATTTGATTGTTGATGATGTTTTTGGGTGATGGAGTGTTGCAACACAGCCTCTCAGAACTCACTCTGTCTTTGGCGTTGACGTCAGCTCCACAGTGAATGAGATGCTCAGCGCACTCGCAGTGTCCCGTCCTCACAGCAACATGAAGAGGTGTGCTGTGCAGCTAAGAAAACACAAAACATCCATCCTGAGTGCAATGAAAGCAGAAGGCTTCAAAAATCCATCCTGAGTCTGAAGCACATGCATTAATATGTGTCACCACAAGATGGCGCCAAAGACCCCAAATGTAGAAACCCAGAGAAACTCATTTCAGTTTCAGATGGAGGACTCACCTTGTCTCTGCAGGTGAACTTGGCTCCCTGGTTGAGGAGCAGCTCCAAGGCTGGCAGGTTTCCTCCTCTGCAGGCCCAGTGGACCGCCGTGGCCTCCAGCTGAAACACACAGTGAACCATCAGGTTTTGTGAGACGCACTAAGAAAAGCAGTGACCTGTTTGAATGTCTCACCTTGTCCTTTTGTTCTATCTCAGCGCCGACCTCCAGGAGTCTCTTCATCACCTCCAAGTGTCCTTTGAAAGCAGCTTTGTGCAGCGCCGTCCGATGAAACTGGATATTATAATAAAAACAAAATCATTTCTGAGGACATTCCAATCCGGTTCAGTCAACTCTGATCTGAGTTCAGATGAAACATTTACATCTGGATGAGTTAAAGAAGAGTAACTTTCTGTGAGTGATGTTTCTACTGTGACGTCTGAGCTGTGGAGCTCCACAGGGGGGCGGGGCTTCTCACGTATTTCACCCAAACCTCATTGGGAAACGTCTCAGTTTTCTTTTTGCATATTTCATCTACTTTATACAAACATCCCATCATACTGATCTGATCAAACTGCATGTTTGGATGCTTATTTTTTAAATCTGTAGATGTTGAGATGGAGAAACGTGACATAATAACAAACAGGGCTGTAATAAGAGGTTTTTCTGCTCGTGCACCTTGAACCTCAGTCTCAGTCTCAGAGTGAAACTCTCAGTGTTTTTGGTTAAAAACAACGTGTTTTAGACTTTTGTCATATAATTCTGTATGAATCCTGTGTGAGCCTTACATTGTCAGCTACATTGGGGTTTCCTCCCTCCCTCAGGTACTTCTCCAGCACAGGTAGCTTGTTCTCCATGGCAGCTGTCAGAAACAGCTGCTCGTCCACTGTCTCTGGCTGAAACACACAGATGAGACTTTCACTTCTTTTCTCTCACACCTGCTTCAGGTTATTTATTCATGCAGCATGTATAAAACTAGAACGATGAATGTGTTTTTGAAAGGCTCACCACGGTTTCTGGTTCGGTCTGTTTCTGCTTGTTGACAGGACTCTTCCTCTCCCTCCTCCTCTTCCTCAGCTGCAGGATGTTGAACAGATCGTCCACCGTCTCCAACTTCAGCCTCCCACTTTTATCCGTCTGAGAGGATCAAGAAAAGAAAAACTAAATCCAGGGCTGAAACTCAATGGAATCCCAAGCGTGAGAAAAAACTACAGTCACTGCAGGTGACCTTTGACCTTCAAACGTTTACGTCACTGGAAACAGATCAGATTGTATCAAATATTTACAGATTATTTGAATGTTTGCAGTTTTTTTATATTGTTCCTTAAATTTTGGAAACTTCTGAAAAGAAGAGATGAAATCTGGGAAAATTCTGTACATGATGCATTTACAGTTATAATCCCAGCAGAGGAGGCTTCATTTAACTGGTTTAAAAAACATTAAAACTTAATTGATCACATGAATCCTCAAGTATGTTGACTTAGTATATTTAAAATGAGTCTGTGTGTCTCTGATTGTCTCCGTGTGTCTCTGATTGTCTCCGTGTGTCTCTGTGTTGCAGCTCTACACGTTTCAGCAGGTGAACTCACGTTGAGAGCCACCACACTGATTTCCTCCTGCTCGCTGCTGCTGTCAGTCTCCTCTGATGCTCCTCCCACTTCAAGCTCCTGGTGCGTCCTGCAACCATCCTGCTTCTCCTGATTGACAGCTGCTTCGTACACGCCTCCCTCGAAGTCTCCAACCTCTTTGCCCTCTGACCGCTTACTGGTCACCTGTTGAACAGAGTAAAAAACCTTCATCAGATTGAATCAGAATACTGACGTGACCTGAGAACCATGAAGGGACCGCTGAAAGAACCCAGCTCAGATGTTCTGATTCAGGATTTAGCTTCTCAAAACTGATTGTAAAAACTGTTTTAAACACAAGTAACAAAGTTTTGACATGAAACATGCAAAACATGCATGAAATGAGACGATGGAAACAAAACAATCAGTTCTTTTAAAGATGTTTTTAACAGCAGCCTCCGTTTAAAACCAAGTTCATACGAACTAACACAAAAATAAGTGATTTGAAGGATAAATGATAATTTGAGCCTTCACTGGTTTGAATTATCTGTTTCTATCTTTAATATGTCCTGAAATAACATCAATATGTTTTATTCATGGGCTGAAACTGGATTTAAATATTTATGATGTCATTTTATTAACATTTGAATTAATACGATCACACTACGCACAAGATATTCTGAATATTCAGCAATAATTTATCACCAGCAGCATGTTTTTGAATGTTCAAATCTCTAATTACAAGAAGAAGATTCTCTTTTTCTGGTTGGAATAGAAACACAAACCCTCCTTTTTCAATTCAGATTTACATACAAATGAAAACCTGATGATGCTGCATGTTTCTGTTCTGCTTCCGATTTATTTACAGAGCCAAACAAATCCTCCCTCATTCATCATCATCATCACCGTGACGTTACATTTGTCCATATCAGCAGATCTTACCAGCTCTTCAACACTGAGTAGTCCCATTCTTCTGTGTGTGTGTGGGAATCTGGAGGCAGAGTGAAGTCCACCGGTGTCCTGCAGGGACTGAACGTCTCTCTGTTTGTCTCCTCTGCAGCTTCTGATGTTTTTATATCTCTGTCAAACCTCTGCAGGAAAAAAAGCTGCTGTCAGATCTGATTACAGTCCTCATGGATTCGTGTGGTCACTGCCGCCTGTGTCTCAACATATAACCCCTCTCACCCCCAACCTGCCCAGTTTGGACATCAGTATGCAAAGCTATGAGAGAGGAGAGAGGTGCCACTCTGCTTGAAAAACTGATATCCATCAGTAAAACGCTCTTATTATATTGTATTTGAATCACAATAATAAAATGATGAATAATCTCTCAGTAGCTGAGAATTATTGACTGAAACAAAACAAAGAAGAAAAGAAATAATTTAAATTTTCGTGTTTATATGGTCATTTATACTTAAAAATATTAAAACATCATCTCACAATCATTAACCTCAAATAACACACTCTTTCAAAATAAATGTCTTTTATTTTCAGGCTAAATTATGTTTTCTTTTAAAAATTTTTGTCTCTAAATAAATAATTTAAATGATGGAATTACATGAAACCCGAAGAAGCAGATCATGACTAACATTAGTGACAATCTGAATTTAAACTGCATTTCAACACGTGTTTTAGAACCAGAGTCTGTCCTCTTGTGTTTATTTATACTGTATATTTCTGTTTGACACATGTGATGTGAGTCACTATTAATAGAAATCTTTTTCTGTTGTTGTTTCCAAGTAAGAATGAAGCCAGACACAATCAAGCCAAGTTCTATCGCATCAAAACACAAATCTCACGCAGTCAAACAAAGTTATTCAAATTAACATAAAGAATTAATCTGCACAGCTTGTTTTAAGAACCCAAAATATAACTTTTAAATATTTGAGTAAGTTTAAAAACACGCAGCTTAACAGTAGCGATAGAATTAACATCACTGTAAAGTTAGAACTGAAACAGTTTTTAATGTGTTTACAGAACAGAGTGCAGAGTCGTTGCTTCATGTTTTGGTAATAAATGTCAAATACAGAGTGACACATCTCTCTATTAATGATCTTTGTCATGCTGAGCATGCAGTGAAAAATGTGGTGATGTCACTGTGAGAGACAGGTTTATGATGACTGAGGAATAAATAGTCACTCTTCTAAACATCTTCTCAGTCCCGGTCACATATGGATGTCGGGGGGGGGGGTCCGACGGGCGGCGTGTCGGGCACCATGATGGGTGGCTGTCAGTCAGATGACCTCATGGCAGCTGCCCTTTTGCCTAACGGGAAAATGTGTTCAAGATGCACATTACACATCACACAGAGCTGTACAGTGCATTCTCAGAGGGTGACAGATAAACACTCATGTTACATGATGGCAGCATGTAGCTTGAGGTCATTGTTGACCAATCAGAGGCCAGAGAAAAGAGGATGTAAAAAAAATATATATTTTTTTTAATTTAAAACTTTAATATAAAACAGATCTGCTGACAGGTGGTCCAAACACTGCAGGGATTATAAATAAATACTTAACATGTATTCACCTGATCCCTGCAGGTTAAGACAGGAAACAGGAAGTTTCAGAAGAAAAACAGGAAGTGATGCTCTTGAACTCCTTCTGTTTTACATTAAAATAAAATAAAATAAAATAAAATAAAATAAAATAAAATAAAATAAAATAAAATAAAATAAAATAAAATAAAATAAAATAAAATAAAATAAAATAAAATAAAATAAAATAATCTGAAACACTGTTGGAACTCAGACAGAGTGAATCACTAAATATACAGTAAAAATACTAAGAGGGGTCACATACTTTTACTGTGCTTCCTTGAAACAGAGATCTATAGCTGCGGGTTATTTTTGACTCTGACCTTGTGATTGAAATAGTGTGGATTGTAAAAGAGGAACAGTTTTAGATGGAGACCTTCACAGTTATTACACCCCACCAACAGATCACAGCAGCTTCACAGGTGAAACTGCATGAAGGGCAAGAAAAGTCAAACTGGATCTGCAGCTACCGGACAGACACTTTTATTCAATAGAATCCAGAGAAGAATGGACTCCACACCTGCTTTTATCTTATCTGTTGTCTTCAGATAAACATCTGATAAACATCTTTGGTTGTGGGTTTGATACCCCACCACTTCACCCTCACCCTGCACTTCAAACAGAATCAACAACCTTTAATACAGTTATTTTTATTCCATGATAAAGTGTGTGATTACCTTCCTGACAGCTCCACAGCTCTATCAGGAACTTTATTATCACACTTCTTCTGATCAACAAAACAAAACAGGTGAGATCAACCAAAATAACCTCTCTTCTTGGCTGCCACTCCTTCCTCTCAAACACACACTTCATATCACTCTCAAATATTTGTCATCAATCTTAGAGGAGTGTGAAAATGGCAGCTTCTTTATGGATGTATTTGTTTGTGTGTGCAGCTCGGTCAGCGGCGAACCGGTAGTCGGATTCGGCGTTAAACCCTGAGGGATGTATCATTGGATTCTGTAATTATAAATAGGCCCCTGCAGAATTTTTCCCTGGAAATATATCTAGTTTACTCTATTATTAGCAGCATAAATCCTCCTCTCACCCAGTATCCTCATTCAGAGGGGCGCGGGGAGGCAGGGGCTGCAGCTGGGAGATCGAATAGACGGTCTCAGAACTGTTTACGAGTGTGTCATCGTATGAAGATAATCCTTCACTCAGAGAGACAAACCGTCCAGTCGTAACTCACTATGCTGTTTGTCTTCTGTCAGGAGCCTGCAGGCTGTCCGCTGTAATTGTGTCTGAAAGAGCTGCATCTCAGATAGAAATTTAATTTAAAGGTAATTTGTTGTGCAGCTGCCAAAATGCACATGAGAGCAAAGAGATGTAATGAAGTCAATGTTGAATGACACCAAGACATTTACATTTCTTTAAACAGGGTTGGATCATTTTTAATAAAACTGTCTTGTTTCAGGAGAAACAAAAGAGTTTTACTTCAAAAAGTAACTCAGTAAATGTTTCTTTGATTTCATGAAGGATTCATAAACTAAAGATGTTTGTTTGGTTCCAGATGTGGAAAATTTACCAATATGTTTCCAACAAAGAGACGAGTATTAAATAAAAGCTTTATTTCACAATGTTGAGGTAAATATTATAGTTTTGCACCATGTTTTACATCATTAAAATTGTTGATAAACTTTAGTTTAGTAATGTGATTTTTATTTTTGCTGATAGGCAACAAACAAAAACCTGAAATACATCTGGACATTTTAATCAGACACAGTAACAGACTCTGCATGGTGGGTAGAAACAGATAACTAAAGTCTATAACAGAATAAAGTTTGCCTGCCAGCAGTTTATGATTTATTCTACAAGAATATAAAAACTCTTTACAACCTTGAGAATAAAGTTTATGACCACCTGCCTGATAAATGGATTCTTCTTTCCTTTTAAAACAGCCTTGACCTGTCGAGACATGAACTCAAGAAGACATCAGAAGTAGCACCAAGTCATAAAAACATCTGTGCATGTTGCTTGAGTTCTGAGACCTGACCTTCCTGGGTTACTTGCTGTTGTTGTTCTGCACATCTCTCAGATCCTGAGCTCAACATCTCAAACTGGTTGCTCTGTTTCCTGAACCACATGTGACAAAGAGTCTCATCCAGAAGTTTAAAAAGGGTGTGACAGCAGCTGCTTCCTGAAACATCAAATCTGTGATAAAAACATAATTTGAGCTCAGAAAAAACGCCTTGGTTTGGATGGAACAAGAGGAAAGAGAAGAAGAAGAACCAAGAAGAACTCTAGAACTAAAAGCAACCAAAATGCTCAAACTGCTGCAACTGGTTCCATTAGGCTGCCATGGTAACCACCTGCATGTGTCTCAGTAAGGTCACCATGGTAACCAAACCCCTGCATCTCATTAAGATCACCATGGTAACCCCACACCTGTGTCTCAGTGTGCTTACCATGGTAACCACACCCCTGTGTCTCATTCAGGTCACCATGGTAACCACACAACTGTCTCTCTGTCTCATTAAGAATCAGACAGGAACTCAGACTGAACAGTGAGACTCAGACAAACAGCTGCTGAAGACTCTGATGGTTCCACATGGAATCTGTATGTTCCTCCAGTGTTTCATGTTGGAGACATGATGAGTTAAAAACAGCCTTCACTCCCAGTTTAGAGGAGAAAAGTCAGTTAGTTATTATTGAACTCTGTTGAAGCTCAGCTGTAAACTCTCTGAACTCTGGAGGTCATGAAGCAACAACACGTCAGCTGGAGGAAGATGAAGAAGTCTTATTAAAACTCAAAGATGAGTTCAACACCCCCAAAAAGCTATAGGATGCATTTGTAGTACATTTTTCAAAGACTATTTAAATAAGAGAGTTAAGGTGAGCAGCAATAATTTTTAGGAAATTCCACAACATCCCTTGGCATCCCAAGAAGAACCGAGACATTCAAAACCCAAAAAACTCACAAGATGGACAACAAGGAACATCAGAGTCCTTCTTAGAGTCTTAAAATATACCGACGCTCATTGAGTTTCAGCCTGCTGTGAACACACAGAGACACAATTCAGGAGAATATAATTGTGTGTGTAGTTTGTGTGCATCTTGTGTGGTGTGGTTCTGTGGTTCTGTTCTAAAGAATGCCAACTGTCGGCCGTGAACAGGTGGAGTGGGTGCAGCGATACGGGCCATGTGGTGTAAAGGCTTGCCAACAGCAAACAACAGCTTCAGAGGAATCAGAGCTGATCCTCAGGTTCAAGTTTAAAGATGGAGGGGGTGGGGGGGTGACAGCTGATAACCATCCACATAATCAAGCAACATGATGATGGAGGAAAAGGTTTCTGAATGTTCAGCTGTTTTTATTTCAGAGCATGTTGTTAAATCCAAGTTGATTCTGGCTAAATGTTTGTTTGTTTGACAGCTGAGAAACTTATTAACTTCTTTTATTTATTCATCTTCTCCTTTTGTTACTGAATGAGTTGCAGTCAGAGGTCACGTTTAGAACATGTGGATCGTCTCATTCAGTGGTTCCTCATCATAAAGTCTTCTCTGTTCTGCTCCTCTTCAGCAGCTCTCAAAAAATAAAGCACTTGTAACCAGATGTGATTTTTAAAAACTCAAATAAATTAGAGCTTTTTTTAATTAATAGTTATTAATCCCACTTTAATTTTACCGTTTGCAGCCTTTTATCCAGTACAAGTGAAAGTGGTCTATAGTCCACTGTGATCCAGTTCACATGAGAGTTTATTGTCTGATCAACAAATGTAATTTTTTCCAAATAATGTTCCAACTGTTGGAAACTGAAATAAAGAACATGTGAAATTAGTTCAGTTTGTGTTTTGGGGTGATAGAAACTTATTCGAATTAAAATCTGATAACTAAATATTATTTTTAAATGTATTATTTTCTAATAAATTTTAAATTGTGTTTTAATTGCTTGTTTTCTTGAACTGTGATTAGACAGTTTCACCCTGCTGACAGTAAACCTGATGCTCTCTCTGACCTCTGACCTTTGACCTCGGCTGTCTGTCCCTGATTTCTGCTAGGGGTCGATGTCAGTGAGTAAATCTGAACTCCTGGTGTCTGACTGTGCAGAAAAACACACCTTGGTGTATATTCCAGGTGTAAACCTGATGATTAATGTAGTTCCTGTCTTGCTGCTGCAGGATTTTCTTCTACTTTAACATGTAATTAATTAATTGAATCTAAAAATACCGTCAGAAGGCGAGACGTTGAGTCTGGATTGTTCTTCACTCAACAAACCACTTGACGGACAAAGTTCTGATCTACCTTCCAGACACCATCCAGGTGATGCATCTTCCTCAGGTACATCACCTCCATCCTCCAGACTGGAGTTTACCATCGGTGTTATTGATGTACCAGAAATAAAAAAACTGAGAAAAACTGATGACATCAGCCGTTTTCTAACACCTTGTTTCTTCTTTCATAAATGAAGTTAATTAATTTATGCTTCAAAGTTCAAAAGTCCAAACAAATAAAAATTACAAACAACCAGAGAAGCATCAACAGTATGATAATACCGTGTGTGAACGGAGACGGGAGGAAGTGAACAGCAGGTGAAAGTCAGCATCCAGAAAAGGGAAGTGAGGACATCTAGAGACAACGAGAGGGAACCAGACGTTCCAACACCTTATAATGATTATTTATTCTGTCCTGTAAACCAACCGGATGTGAAATGAGACGTGTTTATATTTTTATCCTGATCTGCGGTCAGAGCTGCAGTGCTGACTGATGCTCATCACGCCGCGAGAATCCTCCCATTTTCAGACTCAGCTGCTGTTCAGCTGCTGCTGCCTAAGAAGGATTAGCCTTGAGTTAACACTTACTAATCCAGATGTTTCTCTAACCAAACACACAAACTGATTTCACATGAAAATCACATTTCTTTGGTTTAAAACTTCCCCCTCATGTGATCTGTGGAAGCTTTTCTGGCCACACCCCCTTCACTAGATGGTTTCTGGGCTCTTACAGCTGTTTTATACCTTAAAAGTGAATCCTTTGGTTTCATTCTTTAATGTCACAAAAAAGCCACAACATCACCTCCAAAGGAATTACTTCTAAAAGTGAGAATGATTCTCATACACAGAGAACAATGAGTCATTCTGAGTGAAATGAAAACAGGTTGAGTCAGTCGAACGGGAACCGGCCTCCAAGACAGGAAATGATGATGAGAGCTGCAGAGGGTGAAGAGAAGAGACCGACAGCATGAGAAGGTTAGAGATGGAAACAGAAATTATGAAGGAGGGAAAGAGTTTCAGGCCAGTGAGGAGAATGAGAAGAACAGAGTGCATCTGACTGGAAGAAGAGACACGCTGGTGGAGAAGAACTGATGAAGTGACTGACGAGTGAGAAGACAGAACAATTCCTCTAACGCTGGAAGCAGGACAAAGACTCCCCGAGATGGTCCAGGACCAGAGAAACCAGGAGGCGGGTGGTTTTCTCATCAGTGGATTACCAAAAACAGAATCATGCTTCTTAATGAGAGATCTAATAAGATGGGCTCTGGGTTTGGATGGGATTCTGTTTGTTTGACTCAGATTATTATTCCAGATTTGTCTTTTGGTTTCTGTTAATTTTGCTTAAACAGTTTTAGTTTTTGTTTCTTGTGTCACCTCAGAGAGTTCCTCAGATTATCTCAGTTATATCTGTTTCTTGTTGGTTTCTGTCCTTTCGGTTCTGTTGGATATTTTTACTGAATCTCACATCAGTTAGGAATTTTCCTTCTTTCTGTCATTTTTTCCAGGTATTTTTAGGTGAATTCTTGGTTCTAATTTTTTTGTTTCTATCCAGAGTTTGATTTTTCAGGAGTTGATTCTTACTGATTCACATTGTTCTTCTCCTGATGTTGTTTCTGCACTCAGATCCAGATGTTTGGACTACATTCAGAGTGGATCTGAGGCACATTAATCCACATGTTCAACAGTCTGAAGACGTTCTGGGTCCTGCTGAAAGACACAAGCAGTGACATTCTTAGGAAAGACACATTCCTTGAAAAGTAAAGTTTAATCTCCTGCTGAATTAGAAGCAAAACATTTAACATCATTTTAAATGATCTATTTATACATGCTGCAACAGAGACCAGATTAAAATAATCCAATAAATAAATGAAACGGCCTTTCACTCTGTGATTATTTTAGTTGTGTGTAAAAATAGTTTGTGTGTATGTAGAGATAAAAATACAAACAGTTTCCATCTGCAGCAGCTGAATGGAAGTCACTGCTTCTTTTATCCATCTCCTGGATCTCTTTGTATCTGTCTGCTTCTCTGTCTATGTTCAGCTCTCGTTCTTCGTCTTTTCCTTATCTTAAAGAATCATTCATCTTTTCCATCACAGTCACTTCCATCTTCTTTCTTCTCTTTCAGGTTAGTCTCCTTTCTCTCTGTTTTGTTCTTTATCGTTTCTCCTTCTCTCATTTCTTTTCGTCACATCTCCTCTTTGAGTTGCTCTGCTTGAGGTTTGACCCTAATTTGGACGTGAATCTCAGCACTCAGTTTGCACTAATGGGTCAAATGAACGCTGGATCTGAAGCACAGAACAACTCTCAGCACTGACCCAGAACCTTTAGAACTGCTTTTATTAGGTTCTAAATAAAGATGCAGTTTTAAAACAGTGTTTGAATAAAACATGTGAAATAAAGTGAAACTTATTCAAGTTATTTTATTCTGGAAAAGATGCAGAGCAATCACATTTAGTAACAGGAACTACCAAAGCACCATGTTGTCATTTCTGGGGGTATTTAACAGTCTGAAGGACTGTCCCACAATGGGAATGCAGTTGCCATGGTGATGCATTCCACTTCCCATAACAGGAGGTCAGATCCCACAGGGTGATGTCACTGAAGACTGAACTTTCCCTCCAACGGCCTCTTGATGGAGTCAGTGTGGATCAAAAAGTCAGAAGAACACAGAAACAGGAACCAAATTTTATTCAGGCTTTAATTCAGTTTGTTCAGATCAGCTGATTCTGACTTTCATCAACTGAAGGAATGAAGTGAAAATGTCACTGATGTAAGAGAACAGGTGAGCTTGATCTTCATCAGGAAGCAGGTGAACTGGGAGGAGGGATCTTCATCAAGAAGCAGGTGAGTTGGGAGGAGGGATCTTCATCAAGAAGCAGGTGAGTTGGGAGGAGGGAGGGATCTTCATCGGGAAGCAGGTGAGTTGGGAGGAGGAATCTTCATCAGGAAGCAGGTGAGTTGGGAGGAGGGATCTTCATCAGGAAGCAGGTGAGTTGGGAGGAGGGATCTTCATCAGGAAGCAGGTGAGTTGGGAGGAGGGATCTTCATCGGGAAGCAGGTGAGTTGGTAGGAGGAATCTTCATCAGGAAGCAGGTGAGTTGGGAGGAGGAATCTTCATCAGGAAGCAGGTGAGTTGGGAGGAGGGATCTTCATCAGGAAGCAGGTGAGTTGGGAGGAGGGATCTTCATCAGGAAGCAGGTGAGTTGGGAGGAGGGATCTTCATCGGGAAGCAGGTGAGTTGGTAGGAGGAATCTTCATCAGGAAGCAGGTGAGTTGGGAGGAGGAATCTTCATCAGGAAGCAGGTGAGTTGGGAGGAGGGATCTTCATCAGGAAGCAGGTGAGTTGGGAGGAGGGATCTTCATCAGGAAGCAGGTGAGTTGGGAGGAGGGATCTTCATCGGGAAGCAGGTGAGTTGGTAGGAGGAATCTTCATCAGGAAGCAGGTGAGTTGGGAGGAGGAATCTTCATCAGGAAGCAGGTGAGTTGGGAGGAGGGATCTTCATCAGGAAGCAGGTGAGTTGGGAGGAGGGATCTTCATCAGGAAGCAGGTGAGTTGGGAGGAGGGATCTTCATCGGGAAGCAGGTGAGTTGGTAGGAGGAATCTTCATCAGGAAGCAGGTGAGTTGGGAGGAGGAATCTTCATCAGGAAGCAGGTGAGTTGGGAGGAGGGATCTTCATCGGGAAGCAGGTGAGTTGGGAGGAGGGATCTTCATCAGGAAGCAGGTGAGTTGGGAGGAGGGATCTTCATCAGGAAGCAGGTTAGACATATGAACATGAGGAAAACTTCATCCAATGGGAAAGTCAAATTCCAGAAAAGGCAATCGTTCGTTAATTTGATTTTTTTTAAAACCTTTTGACCTGAACATTTTTCTGAATGTTGTGAAAATGTTTGATATTTTAAACCAGAAAACAAGCTGAACACAGTCAGACAAAACGAGTTGAGGTGTTCATCTCTACAAAAGCAGCTATTGCGCTCTGAGTGTGCGCGCGTGCGTGAATGTGTGTGTGTTGTGGGCCAATAGTCACTCTGTTACACAATCGCTTTCAGTTTCCGAGCCCTGCCTGGCTGCCTGGTGGCTCCCCGCCCACCGCCGCTGCTCTGCTGCCTGCCCGCCTGACTGGCTGACTGCTGGGCGGACTGGGGCAGATCCGAGCCGACCAGTTCCGTGTTCTCTCCTCACCCAGGACTCTGACGGACTGAACCGGAGGACCAGGCTGTGTCATGGTGGACGTTCTTGCCCGGCCGAGGCATCCTTAACTCCGGGGGTGCGTGAGGAAAGTGCGCGCGGAGGTGAGGAACGTCTTTTCATTTCTCCTTCGTTCGGCTGAAATTCGGCGGCCGACGTCGCGCGTTTCGGCCAAACTTTGACGCTGCTGGCAGGCTGAATGGTCCTCCTCTCCCCCCCTCACCGGCTCTCCCCCCACCGTCCTCACCGAAACGCAAAGTGCGTCGCCGCGCACACGCACATGCGGGATCACCGTACGTTCACGCGAAATGAAATGTGCGTGTCGTTGCGTTCAGAGGCCGTGACTTGAAGCTCCGGAACTTTTGCCGTCGATACGAGCTGCGCGCGTGCGCGGGCGTACGCTAATAGTGATATACAGTAAGGCGACCGACGCGTGCACGCGCCTACACAGGAGCGTGTGTCGTATGTGTCACATCGTCCGTTGATGTTGTTTTGACACAAGTGACGTAGAGCGTGACGCGCCATAACGATGAGATAAGCAGTTCCGCTCAGCGCACGCGCGTGACCGTGCGCGTATCAGTGACAGACAGGAGGATTTGTGAGCTGCGCACTTTGGATTCTTCTGGTAAAAAGAAAGAACCGGGACCGGAGCGGTTCATCTGTGCGGAGTTTAACCGAGCTGCAGGGAAAGTGGTTGAATCCAGCTCTGC
Organism: Pachypanchax playfairii; assembly: GCA_006937955.1. NCBI lineage: Eukaryota > Metazoa > Chordata > Actinopteri > Cyprinodontiformes > Aplocheilidae > Pachypanchax > Pachypanchax playfairii. Next base: position 3,337,586 of record SSNP01000006.1, on the reverse strand, counting down.
ATGAGGCTCACGCACCTGACACACGCACACACTCACATACACACCTGCCACATACACAGACACACCTCACATGCACACAGATACACTTGACACGCACGCCTTGACACACACGCACACCTGACACATTCAGCTGACACACACATGTGCACCTGACACACATGCACACCTGACGCACACCTGACACACACACACGCACACCTGATGTGCACCTGACACACACGCGCACACCTGACACACACGCGCACCTGACACACACGCGCACACCTGACACACACGCGCACCTGACACACACGCGCACCTGACACACATGCACCTGACACACGCGCACCTGACACACATGCACCTGACACACATGCACCTGACACACGCGTAACTTCTCCAAATTATTTCAACTTCCACCAGAACTTATTTACGTACTTATAGAACATTTTTACGCCAGACTCTGACTCCCATGATGCATCACACCTGACCACCAGTAAACAAGCAGGGCAGGTGAAGCGTCTTGCTCGAGGGCAGAACAGCAAAACAATCTTGTTTGGGCGGAGTGGGGATTTGAACCAGCGACTCTCCGGTTACCAAACAAGCTGCTCAACCTCCCGAACTACTGCTGCCCCTTTCAGTGTCACACTTAACAGTGCAGTGTAGAAAAACAGGTAAACAACAACAACAAAACAGGAAGTAGTAAAGATCCAGCTAGAGAACATGAGTCTGGATTTAAAAGGGATCGTTGGGAGACCAGAAACGTTCTCGTCTCACTCGTCCTTCAGCAGGTGAAACTTTTTAAACTTTCACTCAATAAAAAGTGAAACACCAGGAAGTGACAAAATAACAATCAATTTTTAATCAGCTGATGCTGTTTAAATAGCAGAAACATGTGAAATCAGATTACGTGATTATTATTCAGATTAAAAGTCTTTAATAGGTTGATGGATTACGGATGTCTCAGTTTATTCGGGACTTCTCGGTCGGTCTAACGGGTTTGGTTTAACGTTTCTGAACAGAGTCTTACAGCAGCTGCAGGATTTGTCGGGTTTAAGTTGGACGTTTTAGATCAGGTGAGTCTGTCTCCACCTGGTCATGACATCATCGATCAGTACCACCTCCAGCCTGGGTCACCAGCTGGTCCTCATTGGCCCGTCCTGCAGCTTTACATGCGTCTCTGCTCCTGATGATGACGATGAGTTGGTTCGGTTCTTTGAATCGAGTGTTGGAGCAGCGAACCACAAGCTGCAGGATGGTGGAGGACTGGACCTGGTTTCTGCTGCTCCAGAGGGTGGATCTGGTGGTCCTGCAGAGTCCACCTCAGAGATGTCAGAACTGACTCGTGTATCTGAGGTTCTGTGTTCTCCTGATGAATGTTTCAAACATCTGATGTAAGAAACACAGTTAACCTGCAGGTTCTGTTGAATATCTTTATTATAGATTAACACCAATAATCTCTTGAGATTATAAACCTTTTGACTTTTAATGTTAAATGTTTTTCATTCAGTTTGGTTTATTTACCTGTTTATCATTATTATTCAACACTTTAAATAAACTAACTGCTGCATCTTTATCATTTATATTTCTTATAACCTGAGAACCGAGATTATAATCCCAAAATTCAACAGATTTTCGGTTCAGGAAGTGCAAGTTAACATTTACTGTCTGCAGCCGTGAAGCTTGACCTGGATCAATCAGCTGGAAGGAAGAGGGTCGATCTGCAGGTCAAAATGGATGAAGATCACACCAATAGACTGGAAATACAATAATAATAATAATCCCATCAGATTAGAGTTAGAGAATAAAACACCAAACAGACACAAACTAAAGTGGAAGTTTAGAAATGTAGAATAATCCAGCTGTGAAACCAGATGTTTGTCAACTGGATGTTCCACAAATAAAAGAATAAAAATCTTTAAACTAATAATATTTAATCTGAATGATTTACTCTGAACTTCCACTTCTCTTGTTTAAACCTACAGTTTGAGACCAGGACCTGGTCCATCACAGTCCAGAAGGACTCAGTGTTTGGGTCCGAAAGTCCATCTTGAAGTCTTTCACCTGGTTTTCTGGGATTCTTCAAATCTTCTGCTCAAACTGACTTTTATTTCCTTTTATCCAGATTAAGTGACATCACTGTGAGGTTAAAGGTCATCTGCTGGTGTCCCACCAGGCTGAAGATCTGACTGGGAGGACGGCCCATCTGTAGCTGACCTTTGACCCTTCATGGATTAAAAATGGCACCTTGGCAGAGACGGGAAGGAAGTGGAGACGTTTTACCTTCTGAGGATCTTTGTGAGGAGTTTGTTTGAAAGAAAACTGAAAAGTTTGAGTTTAATGGCCTCCATGTTGTTAAATGAAGATGAAATAACTGCTGAGCGGGAAACTTTAGTTCAGAAGAAACGTGTTTAAAGGTTCAGGCTGAGAATGGAGCAGGACTTCACACAGTAGGATTATTTGTGCCGTCTGTCCTGAACTCGTTCTTCACCCATCCAGCAACTTTCTGCTGCAACGTAACTGCAACTCTTCAGCTGTGAATGAACCTCCAACTGTCCTGAAGCTGCAGGGAGACATTTCCCTTCAGCTCCACCTCTGATTCTGTGCAAACCTGTCCAAAAAAAAAGACTCCCAACATGGCCGCTACAGGAAGGAAACACCTGGTGAGGGATTTCAACCATTTCATCACGTGTTACCTGTGCCGAGGTTACCTGATCAAGCCGACCACAGTCACCGAGTGCCTGCATACCTGTAAGTGAAAACAGTCTTTTCTTTTTTTAAAACAGCAGCTCATCTACAAGCTTAACAGGTAAACATCAGCTGTTACCTGGTTAGAGCTTCCTGCTTTAGTAAGGAGAGGCCAAAACATCCACGTACCTGTATGATCTCATGTCTCAGGTAAAACACACAGATTAACATCTAAACAAACAGTTCAATCACATGCAGTGGGATTTGATTTCTAACATTTCCCTATTTTGGACCAAACAGGTGAGAAAGCCCCGCCCCCTTCGGAGCGCTACAGCTCAGAGTTCACAGTAGAAAAGAGCATTTTAATGCAGAAAGTTGGACTTTATGTGACTGAACTGGGGTTTTGATCTATTTTATAGTTGTTTTATTCTAACAGAGTTTAACTGACAGCTGACGATGTCAGACAGGAAGTTCAAAGAGTCTAAAATCATTCACAAACTTGTCACTTTTTTTGGTTCTGATACAGAAGCTCACAGAGACACAGGTTACCATGGTGACCTCACTGAGCCACTGGCAGCAGCTTTAACATGTTCTAAATGTTTGCTCAGTTCTTCTGATGAGCTCCACTCCTCCTTCCTGCCCGTGTTCAGGGTGAACTCGGCGTTTTGTGGATGTTCCATCATGTGACTGGATGTCATGTGGCTAATGTGAAAACTGAAGTGATGTCATCTGGTTGTTTCTAGAGTTTAATTTGAACTTGCTGTTTCTTGCAGTCTGTAAAAGCTGTATTGTGCAGCACTTTGAGGAGAGTAACGACTGTCCTAAATGTGGCATCCAGGTCCATGAGACCAACCCTCTGGAGATGCTCAGGTAGGTTTCTGCTGGAGGTGGACATCTTGGATTCTTTTAAATCACCTGCTTGTTGAGTTTCTCTGAATTTTCTTTCATTTTTTATCTTTAAAAAGCTGTTTATTCAAAAATAAAAAAACATTTATGATCTACACTTCAGTATTACCTTTATTATTTGATGTCATTCTGTCCTCTTTAAAGTGAGAGTTCACCTTCTCGTCTGCTCTCACCTGTTTTATCCTCACCTCTCCTCTTCTTCACTCCATCATGTCCAGGTTGGATAACACGCTGGAGGAGATCATTTTCAAGCTGGTGCCCGGACTCAGAGAGAGTGAGTCTGCCAGGCTGTCTGTCAGCAGTCTGTTTGAACTGATGGGACTCGATGCAGCTCATAAAATCACATGCAGAATCAAACTTTAAGACTTGTAAAGCTTTTATCTCAATTAAAGGTTAATTTAGTGATGAAATGAACAAAAATGATGTCAAAACACACTGAATATCAGCAGTTTAACTAACAGCAGCTGAGAGGTTCAGAAGTTATTACAGGAGTGTTAAATAAACAATAAATGTATTTATTCTGAAGTATGATGTAGAGAAGAGATGAACATTCAGATTTAACATGATTTTTAAAGACGTTCAACAATCCAAACAAGATCTTCTGCATGAAAAGGAACAAAAGAAAACACGCTGATTACATCAAGAGGGAGAATTTAATTATCACAGAACAATCAGACCTGATGTAGAACTAAAAAAAAACAACAACATGGTCCCGTGTTGTAAAAACATGTCGTGTTTTCTTTAATCTGTAGAAGAAGAGCAACAAGAGCTCGACTTCTGGAAGAAGAACCAGCCCAAAGAAAACGGTCAAGGTGAGCTGTTCCACACTCATGAAGCACTGAACCTAAAACATGTCCATGTAATCTCACTGAGACTAGCAGCTCATCCTCCTAATGCTGGTTGTCTTCATCCTGTTTGAAACAGAGAACCTGCGGTGTCAGCGGCTGCCTGATGGAGGTGGTGATGGAGATGCTGGTGCAGATGATGGTGGTGAGGGTGGCGAAGATGGCGACTACCACAGGAGTGACCCTCAGATAGCCATCTGTCTGGACTGCCTGCACAACAGCGGACAGTCAGGAGAGAGTTCTGTAACGGTGTGTTGAACTAAATCTAACGTTACGCTGCCGAGAGCCATAAACCAAAAAACCATCAGACTTTCTGAGTTGTTTGTTCTTCCATGCAGGACCTGATGAAGAGGTTCATCCGCTGCTCCAGCAGAGTCACCGTGGGAACAATAAAAAAGTTCCTCAGTCTTAAACTAAAGCTCCCAAGTTCTTATGAGGTAAGAAAAACTCTGAAGTTTTCAAATAAAACCGAACTTTTATGGCTCCAAACAGGAAATGTATTCATTCATTCATTCATTCATTCATTCATTCATTCATTCATTCATTCATTCATTCATTCATTCATTCATTCATTCATTCATTCATTCATTCATTCATTCATTCATTCATTCATTCATTCATTCATTATTTTGGACAGAGCTTCACACATTCTGTCACAAAGGCAAAACAAATGAAATAATAAACCATATTTAATGTGTTTGTGCTGCACAGTCTGAGGTGAAAACAAACCAGGTTGTCAAGGTAACAGCCATGTTCTCATAGTAACAGAGTCTAATAATTGAGGAAAGTTTAGATCATTTTTATTTAACCATCAAGCAACAAGCCAGTGAAAACTGTTGATTATGTTTCCAGCAGAAGCAGCACGATTTTAAAATGTCAACAGCTGTTTGACTTCTTCTTTATACCAAAGATGTTTTTAAAGAGGAATAAAATGTAGCATTAACGCAGCAGGAAGCAAATAAGGTACAAACAAGTTATTAAAAATGTCACAGTGTCATAAACAAACCAACCAAACCAGACAGGCTCAGAGGGAAGTAACAACAGAAGAAGAACAGGTGAGTTTCAATCAGCAAACACAGCAGGCGACGCCGCACAGGAAGATCAGCAAAAAGAGGAACGGGTTCTACAAAATAAAACAGGAAGTAGATCTAACAAGAAGAGAAAACGTGGTGGAATGAAAATAGATCAGAACATGCATTAAAAACAACAGCTAATTTCACTTGATGTGTTAAAGAAATGACTGTAAAATAATTAATTCTGTTTATCTCTTAAAAGTGAGAGTTTTAAAAGATGCTTAAGAAAACAAAGTGATCAGATTTATGTGATTCTTGTTGAATATTTCGTTATTCTTACCTTCAGTCTGTTTTATTTGAGGATTAAAACGTGCAGAACAGAAAACAGTGTCACACGTTTTCACACACTTTCAGTGTCACTCATCACCACAGCAAACTTCCCCTCTACCCCAGTTTCTTTTTTAACCTACAACAGATTCTGACCCAGTTTCATTGTGATGTAGAGATTATTTACACACACGCTGATGTTTCATCTGCAGCTGGATGTGCTTTGTAACGGAGAAATCATGGGCAGAGATCACACTCTGGAATTCATCTACATGACCCGGTGGAGGCTACACGGAGAGAACGTAAGACATTTCCACTTCCTGTTTAGCAGCTTGTGTGTGTATGTGCACAAATAAATGTGTGTGGAAGGGATTAATCCAAATTATGGGGATTAAGCTCCACAAACAGGCTCTAAAACCTCCTGATTGAGTCATTTAATTAGAAGATGCTGGTTAGAGCTTCAGAATGAGGCTGAAGAAAAGATTCAGGTTGTGGTTCTGCAGGCGGAAGTTAGACAAATGATTGTGGGTCTGTTATGAGTAAGATTAAACAAATATTCATGAGTGCAGACTGATATTGAAGCTGACACTTCCTGAGCTGAGCTGAGATGTTGTTCAGACTCGTTTTTACAGGATGAACGTTTCTATTCCAAGTCTGTGAAACAAACTCGTCACGTTGAGGGAAAATAAACTTTTCACAGTTTTTGTTCGAAGGTGTCGGGAATGAAATCTAGATTTTTTTGCATCTTTAATTTAAAAAGAAGACGATCACATACAGAGTTACTTCTGTTTTCATAGATAAAGACACATTTGGACGTCTGTTTTCTGGTATAGTCTTCAGTGAATGACTGTCTGGTGATTGAAGCTGCTGCTGAGACACCGACAGATCCAACCAAGTTCATTTTATTCTGAAAATTGCAAAACATTCAAAATGATGCACAACCCAGTTTTTCCTTTAAATGATAAAACTGTTGAAACATTCAGAACCTGCAGCTCGTCTCCTCGTGGAGACAGTCACACAAGAAAACTACACAGGTGCTTGCAGGTATGAGTCACTTCCTGTACCACAGAAATGCAGGAAATGACTTGATAATGGTTCATTCTGTCTCGATTTCTAACAGGAGGTTTAAAAACATTTCAGAAAGTCAATGTGGAATAAAAGATTTAGATTTATTTAGAGATATGAGGGGCATTTAAAATGTTTTATTCAGTCTGTGGAGGTACTTCTACTACAGGAGCCTTTTGGGTGAAGCACCTTCAAAATAAGAGCAATGAGTCCTGTAGTTCTGTTACTAATATCAACTCTGGGATTTCTATGAAATCTTTTAAACTTACATTAAAAAACATTTGAATTCAGAGGCTGATAGTTGTGTTTGATTTTTAATTGGGCATTAAAATAAAATGCTTTGATACTTGATCAGCAGAAATGTTAAGCAGAATAAGCTCCGCCCCTTAACATCATACATGTTTTTGTCTGTGGGAGGAGTCCACATACAAAACATGCAACTTGAAGAACAGTCAAACTCCATGGTCCCAGCTGGGACTCGAACCCAGAACCTTCAGTGTAACAACTACTCCACCGTGCAGCATCGCAGCACATTTTAAATAAACAAGAGACATAAAGAGTAGTTTTGGTATCAGAGCAGTTTCAGTTCATGATGAAATCAGCTACAAACATTTTAAATCTCTTACATCATCTACAAACAGCTGAACATGCCAAACCTTCATCTGATGCACTTTTAAATCGATTTTTAAAGATTTTTTTACTTTGCCAAAACTTTGAATAAAAGCTTCTGCTGGATGACTGAATATAAACTTTACATACAGACATTTATGTTTTCTCGCTGAGTGAATGTTACGTGTCTTCAGATGAGTGATTCGCTGGTGAAAGGTCTCTTCCACTTGTGGACGGTTACTGAGTGGCTCAGACAGCTGGCTCTGCAGGAGGCAGCAGATCCTGTGTCAGCAGGCAGAAATACATTCAGTATATTAAATACCATCTCAGCTCCAGCTGTGCTCACATGAGCTCACATCTCTATTACATAATTTCCAGCAAATTGGATCTTTTGAGCTGCTCCAGGAAAAATCTGTAGGAGCTAAAATGTCACTCGGGGCCTCTTTGGTGGATAGAAAAGGAAAAGACTCAGACATTATGAAGACTCCAACCTCTGTAACAAGGCATTAATTTAAACTGGTTCAGGTGATCAGAACTCAGAAAAAACCACATTAAAACACATTCCATGCAAGATGCTTCTTTTTCTAGCCTGGACTGAAATCCTTGTTATGTAACAACAATTAGATGCAGTCTGTTTTACTGTGCACAGATTGTTGGAGTTCTAGGACGAGCTATTTACCATCAGTTTGTTTTTTATACCATATGTTGGACATAAATGATGTAAATCTGGAGTCAAACTTCTACACATGACATGAACGACATAAACCAGAGACGTCGCTGTTAGGGTCACCGACGGTATCGGGGTCACTCATACTTGTCAACCCTCCTGATTTTTCTGGGAGAATCCCGAATTTCAGCACTTCTCCTGATTTCCACCTGATAACATTATTTCTAAACCATTCTTTGTTGTGTGGACGATAATAACGTTACACCTGAAAGTCATCATCTGTTGCATGGACACTTTGGACAGCTAATTAACAGTCCACAGTAATAACACAAGTTATTTTGTCAAATAAATAAACACTGTAAAATTCAAGTATTTTATTGTGTATTTATATGACAACCCAGTTTCACTTCAGTTTCTACATTTTAAAATCTATTCTTCTGTAAAATGAGGTGAATTAAAATGTTTAGGCTCCTTTTAAATGAATAAAGTCATAATTAAATGTAAGAAGCAGCTTTGAAGCTTCTTTGTTCTACTCTGTTCACCTCTCTGATGCTCCACAACAAAAAACAGAAATCAGTCCTTCAGATTTATTTCTGTCTGGACGAGTGAGTCATGAGATCGTTACTCGTAGCTTCTGTATGTGAAGAGACGAATGAAGACGAGGGAATGACAGACGAGACAAACAGAGGACAGAACAGAAACCCATTTTTCATTCTTCCTTATGAAGGGAATCATCTTATTAAAACAAACATTTCCTTCTTTGTGTTTGTGTCTTAATTTTTCCCTTGACAATTGAAATGATGTCATCCATCCTGGAAAAGCAGAAAATCTTGCCTGAAAACTTGCTGACGGCTTTATAAAACCTGTTAGCGCAGCAGATTTAGTGTTTGTTCACAGAAGAAAAAGAACATCAGAGACGCAGAGACTCGCTGCGAGATTGGACTGTTTTGTCTTTAGGAGACATGATGCAGCAAAATGCAGAGAGACAACATGACAGCAGCTGTGTGTTGCTGAACCAACAGCCTGCAGCTGCCAGAAAGACGAGTCCAAAACAGGAAACACACTCCTCATGCTACAGCAAGCTGCAGTCACGTCACGTTCAGAGACGTTTTTGTTGGAACAGAAGTCTGTAAACATATTTAAAAAGTACAACCGCTGTCGTGGAGGAAATCCAGATGCAAACGGGCCTCAAGTCCCCAGTAGATGGTTTACACACAGGTGAAGGACCACAGGAAGTGTTGTCTCCTCGGGTTCAGTGTAGGAAGTTGTGACATGCGGTGTTTGAAAAATAAATGTTCTAAACATACTGAAATATTCACGTGTCCATTGACTGAATGGTGCACGAATATGTCCTGATCTGACATGGAACATTTGAGTTTATTCATTTAAAACGGGGACAATACATATTAATAAACATGTAAATATGCAGGATTATGGCTAATTTCCATCTTTAGTCCCTTCAGCAGGTTGATGTCAACAACATGAGACAATAGAGTCAATAAAACAACAGTAGATAAAACAGTTTCCCTTCATGGTGAGTTTAGATAAAAAGATTTTAGAACATCTAAATCTAAAAATCATTATACAGCTCTGGAGCAGAAACATTAAAACAAGACAGACACCGAGAAAATAAACTAAAATCTACTTACAACATAAAATATAGACGAGTGCCAAAGCAGCTGCTGCCTGAATTATAACATCAACTTGAAATAATATGAACAAAGAAAATAACTTGGTTTGAAATGAAACGTTAAAGCTGCTGCCAGTGGCTCATTGAGGTCACCATGGTAACCAAAGACCTGCATCTCTCGCTGAACTCAAACAGCTGCTGTCAGATTGAAGCAAGTCTTGAACTGTGAGAGTCTGAAGACTCTGATGGTTCCACATGGAATCTGTATGTTCCTCCAATGTTTCATGTTGGAGACATGACGAGTTAAAAACAGCCTTCACTTCCTGTTTAGAGGAGAAAAGTCAGTTATTATTGAACTCTGTTGAAACTCAGCTGTAAACTCTCTAAACTCTGGAGGTCATGAAGCAACAACACATCAGCTGGAAGAAGATGAAGATACCTGCGTTTGATGGAGAATATGAATAAGAAAAACAGGTTTTATATTTTAATAAGTGATGATATGAACACAGACTCTTCCTGCTACGGTGTTCACCAGACGCTCGCTCTGTTCCTCCATCAGCAGCAGAGTGTTTGTCCTCATGTGGTCACGTTTAGAAACCAAACCATTGATTTCTGTTTCTCACACAGTTTCTCTTTTCCTCTCTCACTCTCGCAGACGTATCCCATGGTTCTCGAGTATCGGCCACGTATCGACTTCGGCTGAATCACGGCTGCAAACGAAGGACCACAAACAGAAAAACACACATGGAACAACTTCAATATGCCTAAAATGTGCAGATAAAGAGAAAGATTTCGATGTATTTTTGTACAGCCAATGATGAAGTGCATTTGTTGTTGCGGTAAAAAGCTTTTATGCTACATAGAATAATATATGCTATAATATAAGATATTTTTAATGGTATGTCCCTGTGCCTAAAGAGACGAAGTCGGATCATATCTCCAGTTTGCCTGTTAAACTAACTGTAGATTAAATGTTGATTTTTTACTGTGGATGTTTGTTTTCTTTCTGTCTGACTCTGTTTGACTGTATTTCATCCTGAAGAACATTGTTGGTTCTGATCATAATGATCCTGTTCTGGTCGACCTGTTAACTCTTGAGTTACAGAGCAGCAGCATCCGTCTTCTCCGGGACTCAGAGATCTGGTGTGTTCACACATCAGACCTGAGCTGCAGTCTTCTCTCTCTCTGTCCTTCCAGCAGCTTCTTCCTGCCCTTGAACTTGTTTTTTTCCACATGTCTGAGTTATGTGGGCCAGACGTCCCTGTGGAGAGATGCAGCTGACCTCTGAACTCAGAAGAAAGTTCCACCTTTATATGTTCAGGTAATGAATGCTGATATGAAAATCTGCACTCTGTTCAAGCTGCAACACAATCTGGAACAAAATCTACAATGTTAATGTTTAACAGAGTTTGTTAAGGTTTCCTCCAGGTAAATTCTGTTTCTTTGTATCTGTTGAACATAATATTATCTAACTAATTCATATTTTTATTTTATTAACACAAACACAAACTAAAGAAGACAACTATAATAAGATAATATAATACTTTGATAAGATAATTTGCAATAATCAACAATCTTTCAAAAAGTTCTTGAATCCTGATGGGGATCCGGATCACGTCCAATATAACATGAATTAAATGAGAACGAAGTCGGAGAGCGTAGAGTTCTGTCCAGCAGCTCATTTCCACTATAATTAATACATAAATCTAATAATCCTTCAGTTCTTAATGTTTCTAGATTCCTGGACATGAAAACTTTTCTTCAGCTTCTGGAATCACTTTGATATCATCGATACTTTAATCATTATTATTATCAGCAGGGGTTTTTCAGGTTCACTCCCAAAATCTGAACTGATTCTCCACATCCGTTCAGAACTTTTCTAGTTATTCTGTTAAAAGACATTATCAAGAACCTCCTGGTGGAGATGCAGGAGCAGGTCTGAACCATGAACTTTGATCCCTCAGCCAGACCTGCATCAAGAACCATTATTCTTCAGCAGAACCACATGGACATGAGATTCATGTGGAACGTCGTCATCAACCTCCACAGTGTAAAGTTAGTCACAAACTTTGTTATAAAAAAAATTGATGTGAACCAGGTCCAGAGGTGGTGCTGACTTCTCTGGACTCCATCTGGACCATCACACAGTGGAGCCAAAATCCAGGTCCTGTGGTGGTACTGGATCAGGTTGGTGTGTGTGTGTGTCGGTTCACAGAGAGCCACGGTGAACATATCAAGAAAACGTTTTTCATTTTAGTTTTTACTACAACAATCTAAGATCTTCTGAGAACAAACTCAGAACCGGACCAGTCGGTTCTGATGAAGGAGACTGAGTTCTGATTCAAACCAAACGAGTCGAGTGAAAAGAGTTTGGGATCGATGACTGAGAAGAGATCAATGTTCAGGTGACTTCATGTTTCTCATGATGTCATCGGTGCTTCCCCTGTTTTATGGTCTGTAGAACAGGAACTGTGACTGTTTGCAGTTCTTAGAACTGCTTTAATGGGTCTTTCCATTTAGTTTCTACTTCAGAGGCGTCGCATATGGATTAGATTCAGTCGCTCACAAAGAACCAAACCTGTTCAAAAAGGTAACAACAAATATTTATAAAATCCTGTTTTGAATTTTAATAAATTAAATCAAAATTAGAGAAAAAGTCAATAAAATGTAGATCTACAGTTTTTATTATGCAGGAAATAATGTGTATAAATACAATAAACCAGAAATGTGTATAATTTAGAATTAATTGTAAAACTTGTGAGAGTTTGTTATCAATTACAAAAGAAACAGTAAAATGACAAAAAACTGTAAAATAAATGTATAAAACATTTAAAATAAGGAAAGAAATTAGAAAAAGAAAGAAACAAGTTTCTGGTGTGAATCTATAAGCTGTTGAAATTATTTAAAAATGTTTCTCAACTTAATAATTCCTCTCCATCCATCCCAAACCTGACCACCTCATTCAGCTACTGCTTTCAGTCTTTTTCTGTATTTATGAGGGACGATACAGACCTAATCTCCTGATCATCTACTCCATCACAGGAGCCGTCACACCTCAGAGAAGATCACCATCAGATATTACCGTCAGCTTTTCCAGCTTCGGTGGATTTTCACCAGTTAAACTGCCAGTAAAGCAGCTCAGACACAAAGTTTCCCTTCTGCCTTTTAATATGTACAATAAACAAGAAAAAGACAAACATGAATGTCACAGACAGATGAACTAACAGATATCTGTCCAGTCTCCGTCCTCTGATACACACTGAGTGATAAGGACGTCCTTTCCTGAGCTCCAACCTCCACTGAGTCCTGATGCCCTGGACTCGATCCAGGATGCAGAACAGACTCAAACACTGACGTCTTTGAAAGCAGGAAGAGACGTGTCTCATCGTCCCCACAGCCTGAGTGGACTGATTCAACTTGTGACAGATAACACTGTCCTTCATTAGGAAGGACGCGCGGTCTGATTCAGAACTGAAAGGATTTATTTACTCATTTCTGTCCCATAAGACAGAGAATCTGAGATCATGTTACTCAGAGTCCTGATGTCTTACTGATCCTAAACCGATTTAACATCACAATGTAGAAATCTGAGGAACTGAAAGCCACTATAGTTCTGTTCAGGATCAGATTCCAGTCAAGCAGAGTCCACATACGTGGGAGGGGGTTCCAGACCATAATCTCAAAGTCTACAGGACACCAATATGACAAGAGGTGGTATGAGAGATGAACAGAGTTAAGAAACATATTCTTCTGGGCAAAATAATATAACAAATAATGATTAGATTATTATCTATAAAAAGAAAAGCAGATGGAGTAAATACAGGAACTGTAAATACAACAAGAACCATTCTGAACGAATCATGAAGGCTGTCAAGACAGAAAGACAGACAGAGACAGACGAAGGGTCCATACACAGACAGAACAACAAAAATACCAACGTTATTAAACCACATAAACCAAAAACACTAAAAGCATGAAGATAATAATCTGAACTCAGACAAAACTACAATGTTTAAAATTATAAACTGTACAAGAAGGTGGAAAAGAAACAAAATCACTGTGGTAACCACCTGTGGGTCAAAAAGGTCACCATGGTAACCACCTGTCTCTTATTGCGGTCACCATGGTAACCACCTGTGGTTTATTTAGGTCACTATGGTAACCATCTGAGTCTCATTAAGGGCACCATGGTAACCATCTGTGTCTTATTAAGGTCACCACGGTAACCACTTGTGGATCATTATGGTCACCATGGTTACCACCTGTGTCTCATTAAGGTCACCATGGTAACCACCTGTGGTTCATTAAGGTCACCATGGTAACCATCTGAGCCTCATTAAGGTCACCATGTTTACCACTTGTGGATCATTAAGGTCACCATGGTAACCACAGACCTGTTTCTCACTCCTTGAACACAGACTAAACTTTAAGCCTTCAGCAGATGAAGGAAGACAGAAACCTGTTTGGATGTTCAACTTGTTTCTTCTGAAAATTGTTTGTCTGAACTTTTTATTACAGATGTTAGTGTGTGACATCATCAACTGTTAGTTAAACATGTGGAAAATCTCTAAATATCATAAAACACTGAATGTGTAAAAGCCATCAGAGGTTTGAAAACACCTGTTCCATAATAAGAATAAAGGCCTGACATGAAACCTGGTCTTACGTAGATCCTAAGATTAGAAATGACATCATGACTTATTTCTGTTTTCACATCAGAAATCTGACAGAACCATCTGACATGTGACACCAGCCGAGATCTGGACGCAGCTTTCTGATATGATCTCACCATGACACCATTCTGCAACTCGTATCCATCAACTTCACACGTGCCAGCGTGTCACAGGCGAGCTGAACCAGCGCGGTGTTGAGCCACAGCCACGCCAAGCTGAGCCGGGCCGAACTGGGCTAAACGGGGCTGAGCCAGACCCAAGCTGAGTCACAGCTGATTCCGAAGGTCCCAAGGTTAGCAGAATTAAAAACCTCCCTGTATTCATCACATGTTTTATCTTGTATTTGTTTATTAATTTCTTGTCATTTTGGTCCAACATCTAAAATATATTTTTCCCAGTGAATTAAAATGTTCTGTGATGGACTGGCGACCTGTCCAGGGTGTCCCCCTCCTCTCGTCCAGTGGCCGCTGGAGATAGACACTCGCTCCCTGCGACCCTAAACAGGAAGAAGCAGGTTCAGAAAATGGATGGAAATAAAATGTTTCCCTATTTATAGATTTTCACTGATATTCCAGTAAATATTTCTGATATTTGTCTGTACAATAAGTTAACTGCCCTGTGAGTTATTAACTGATTTCTTTTTGGGTCTAATTGTCTTCTGGCGTCTGATTTCAGAGTATTTCTCTGTAAAAGGAGGAAAAAAGAAGGAGGAACTGACTGGGAGAGGATTCATGTGTTATTTAGACCCTGTAAGTTATTTTTACTCTCTGTACCAGATCTTTTAACATGTTCCCGAGGATCCATTTATGAAAAGAAATGTTGAAATTGCTGTGAAGAAAAATGTGTTTTTCATTGTTTTTATTTGGTTTTAGGATCATGTTGTTTCATATTTTGGGTTTTCTCTCTGAATGTTTGTGTGTGTCTAAAAAAACTTTAGATGTTTACAGAAAACAGATCAAATGTGGGCATTAGTTTGTGTTGTATCTTTTTATTCCTCTTTAGTTCAGCTGAAGTTTTTTTTGTGGGAACCATCTGAGACCGATCAGTAATAAGACTGTGCTGCAATCGGTCCAAATAGCTTAAGGCTCCACAGACTGAACCCACAATTATTATAAAAAACCCTTCATTGGTAAAAAATAAACATTTCTTTATGTTCTTCTCTGAAAGAGTGTCTTTAGTTTCCTGATCGTTGGAGACAGATGCGCTCCAGGCGTCTCTTTACAGGTGAAAGACATTTAGAAAGTTTAAATGTCGTGCAGATGAATTCTTTGTAGCCCAAATGAAGCAGACTGACCGTCTGCCAGAAGCGCATCAGATCTGGGATGAATGATGCTCCAGAAGTGGCTCTTTGCAAACTTGATCCAATTTTCTGTCTCATCTTCATATCTGAGCAGGACGAAGTGCCGCCAAATGGATTTCTTTTTTCTCACAAATCATCTGAGGTTTCACATTTGGTTCTTTGATGGTCAGCTGGAGACCAGCTAACGTCTTAAGAATGAACATTAAATTATACGTTGACGTAAACAGAGATTTAAAACCTTCAAATTTAAGAAAATTACCATGAAACAGACCTTCATGATAAATAAAATAATCATGCCAATATTTTATTTTATCATAAGACTTGATGACAGAGCTGTAAAAAGTATTTACCCCCTAAATAATTTCCTCTGTTCCTGCTGTTTTGTCCTTTAAATGGTTGAGATCATTGAAAACATTTTAATATCAGACAAAAACTTTGGAATGCAGTTTTAAATTATTAATTTTCTTAATAATACAAAAAAATAAAACAAATCTCTCTGTGTGGAAAGCAGAACATCATGCCAGCAGTCAAACATGGTGGTGGGAGCGTGATGATGTGGGACTGTTTTGCTGCTTCAGGACTGGCTGCGGTTGATAGAACCATAAATCCTGTTCTCTTCCAGAGAAACCTGTTGGAGAACATCTAACATTTAGTAGCTAGTACTTGGGTCCTGCTGCAGGTCTAAAGCACATGCAGCAGGGTTTAGAGAGTCCTGGTCTGAACTTAAATCTGATTGAGATGCTGCAGCAGGACTTTTAACAGGAAGTTCACGCTAGAAAACCCTCATGTGTCTGAATTTAAAGGATTCTGTATCGAAGAATCGGACAGATTTTTACACAGACACGAAGAAGATTCTTCTTCTGTTAATAAAACTCCTGACTGCAGCTGCTGCCAAGAACAACCAGTTATTAGATTCAGGGGGCAATTACTTTTTTCACACAGAGCCGGTTGGTTTGGTTGGATTTTTTTTCTCAGTTTTTTCTGGCTGATAAAAATTTTGACTTTCTGATCTGAAAATTTTTAGATAGCAGAACAGCAGAAATAATCTAAAGGAGGTAAATACTTTTTCAACTGACTGTAAAATGTTGTTTAATTTCAAGTTGTGATAAAATGAAGGTGAAATCTGAACATGATAAGAACAGTTTGTCTTCATCAGTGTTTCATCCAGGATACATTTAACTTCAGAAATAAAACTGAGTCTAATAATTAATTTAATCAGAACTTTGTTTACAGATTTATATTTTATGTAGTTTTTTACAGAATAAATCTTTAAAGTATTTATTGCCTAACATGTAGACTGCATGTTCTTGTTTCTGATTTATTAATTTATATTCTGATATTATTTGTCACTGATTCCTTTTTATCTGACATGAAAGTTTGTTTTCTTCTGTGTGATTTTGTCAGACGTCTTCAGGCAAGCCGACGCCTCGCGGTGCCGTCGGTTCTGCACACGGCTCGCTGCTGGTGGTCCGTTTGAACAGAGGTCATGTTCAGACAGCAGCTGTAGTTGGAGGTGGTGACACATTTGGATGTCAAAGCAGTGATCATGTGACTGCCGACATGCTGCAGGTCAGAGGTCATCCTGATTTACAGGTGTCATCACTTTGTGTTGAATCTAACAGCAAACGGATCAGCTACAGCAAAGATTTAAAATAACATGGTGATCTTTATATTTGACTCCTGTAATAAATCACACAACATGTAAGATACATGTGTTCATTAGACACGCGTGCACAGACCCGACTGTCCTTCTGGAAGATGAAAACTGTCCAGACTTTTCAGAAGAAACTCTGCTGTAAGATAATCCATCAGATCTTCATCAAACCGGTCACTTTATTTCAGGTTTGGAACTGATTTCCTTTATTTATACCAGAATCATCTGGTGTATCGAAGCCTCGGCTCCAGTTTTATTATATAAGCAGGAAATGATACTTGGAATTAAAACAATGCTTCACATCCCTGCATCACACCCCGGTGACCATCGACTGCAGGAGTTGTTGGTGTTTACTGTTTCTCTGTCCTGAGAGTCCAAAATGAATAATTCAGAGATGCTTTTCTGCATTCAGCTGCAGCTTATTGGGAGCGTCTGCAGAATGATTTAAAGTTGAAAGAGACGCTCTATCTGGGTGTAAAGAGCAAATGAAGGCTTCAGAGACGGATTCTGTAACAAGCTGTCCTTGCAAAATGGAAATGAGTCTGGCCTGTGAAACTACGGAGTTTACCTCTTTACCTGAGTTTTAATTGAGCATATTTGTTATTCTGCAGGAAAGTACTTTTATTTTTGACTTTGGGACGTTCAGACAGCTTTTTGCAGTTTGGTCTTTATGTCTCTTTTAATGTTGTTCTCATGCGGTTTGTTACTAGATATTTAATTTGTCCAACTTGTTTAATTTTGGTTGACAGTAAAATATTTATTTGCTATTATAAATAGTGGAATAGCTCTAAGCATCACCACAGGACTAAAATGTGACAGGAAACAGAAGTGAGTGTTAATCTATTGGCTATTGATAAACAGCTGGACATAGTCTGATACAGATGTTAACTTCTGTTTATGGGATGTTTATTTTCCATACCCTTTTTAAAATGCTTTTGATAAGCTAAACATAAAAAGATCTGTAACATTCTGGTTTTGGATCAGGACCCAGTTCCAACAGAACCAGCATGAGGACAGTTTAACAAAAAGACAGACACACTGGAAGAAGCTGTTCTGAGGGTGGAACAGAGACGTGTTAGTCCAGAACAACAACACAAGAACCCTCTTGGTGGAGAAGTCTCCACAGTCAGATCTCAAAGTCCAAACAAACAGGTTATAAAAATCTGAGATTAAAAACGATGGTGGACAAGACAGACAAACAGGTTGAGCTCAGGGGACAAACATGGTTGTCAAGCTGAAAAAGGGTTTGGTGCATTCTGCTGGAAAAAACTGGGACAAAAACCTCGACGTGGCTTGAAACAATGACACAAGAATAAAAGCTACAAATCGCTGTCAGCCTGCTTCAGTAATGAGTGCAGTGACTGGACAGGTGAGGACAAACAGGTGAAGACAATGAACATGGTCACAGGAACAGGAACTGAGACAGGACTAAAGCTATAAACATGGCAAGGTCAAACCTTGAGACAAGATCAGGACGTCCCAAATGATTCTGGTGCTGTTGGTACAGGACAAAATAAATTTGATGTTTCTTACTTTTATTACACAAACTTACTTATTTATTACTAGAATAATTGATGGTCTGCACAGTGGTGCAGTGGGCAGCACTGTTCCCTTACCGCGGGAAGGTCCTGGGTTTGAAACCAGGCTGGGACCTGTCCACATGGAGTTCACATGATGTCCCTGCTTCAGGTTAATCTGCAACTCTAAATTCTCCCCAGGTGAGTGTGTCTCCATATGACCCTGAGATGGACAGGTGACCTGTCTCACCCTCACCCTATGAAGAGTGGAGACACCAGCAACAGGAAGAAGCAGGTACAGATGTCTGACTGATGTTGATGTTTTAGTTATAACTCAGTAAACAGTCGAGTCGAGTTTCTCTGCATTTATTATAGACATTTAGCTGTTTGACTTTACGAGCAGCTGATGTTTTATCTGCAGCAGAAATCCTTTTTAATAAAAATAAATATCACAGATCACGTTACAGCGTCCGAGCCTCTGAGCAGAACATGACTGCACACGCCCTGCGCTCTTCATGTCACCATGGCAGTGAATCATCATTGTGATCATTCCCAGAGAAACAAGCGAGTGACGTTAACACGCGACTCGTGTTGCTACTTTCCATCATCAGACTCAGAGGAACACGTGAACTTACTGTCTGAGCTGTAAACACAAACTGTTCAAAGAAATGATGAGAAGTCTCTCCTCCTCCCTGATGGAACAGAAGGTGAATGTGTTGTGTCTGTCTCACCCTCTGGACTTCTCTGCAGACTAAGTTATAAAAAGTTTCACTAAAGAAACAATCCAAACAGTTTCAGCCTCTTTGGCTTTAAATCGGATCAGACTCGTGTTTTACAGAGTTCTACAAAACGGAGCAGCTGAGTTTCACTCAGTTTCACTTCTTCTGGTCCAACTTTTAGACAAACAGCTGCTGAAGACTCTGATGGTCCCACATGGAATCTGTATGTTCCTACTAAAGAACTGAAGGAGTAAGAAGAGTTTGTTAAACATGATTTGAAAAATATAAACAGTTAAAAAGTTATTGTGACATCATCAGCTGTCAGCTGATGTGGAAAAATCACCAAAAACCATGAAACTGTATAAGAACTATAAAACAGCTTTCTGTGACACTTAAAAAATGTTTCTGCTGTGAAGTCTAAGCTGCAGAGCACTGAAGGGGGCGGGGCTTTCTCAAAACACCATTTGAATGTTTGAATAAAAGTAAAAAACTGATGGATTAAATATGAGTTTGTGACTGTGAACAGAAGCTTGATGTCTAACAGTTTATACCTGCAGGGTAAAAGAAACAAAACTCGGAGGAAAATCCCAAATTAACGAGTCAAAATACAAATAAATAAAACAGGAAACAATCCAAAGTTTTAGGAAACAAGGCAAGATGCTGAGAAACTGAAAAGGGTCCAAATAAAAGCAAATTTGAAACTTTAGATTTAAATAAAATGCTTCAGGTTTTATATTTTACAGCTGTTGTTTTACTGAACCATAAATTCCACCTGTAGCAACATGAATTGATGTTAAATGAACAGATGGCTCAGCAGGTGTATCACACACTCTCACCCCAGAGCTCCAATACTGGAGTCGTTGGATGTGTGTGATTAATTATATCATATTTCCACAGCGGCGGGAGCACAAAGCCGTAAACGAGGAGCAGTAAACGTCCGAGGGACACACAACACTCTCACACGTTGCTGCTCTAATGTACACCGGAGCTTTCTGACAACCGTAACTCATATTAAACTCATTCTAATCCCATCAGGACACTCACACTGCTGTGGGAACGTATTTGTTCTTGTTCTGCATGATTCAGATCAGCAAACACATTTTAACATAACATCAAACTAACCAGGGTAAATATTAAATGTAGTTTAAAGAGATGTTTGTTTTATTTGAGAGTAAAACCAACATGTTCTGTGTGGAAAAGTAATTGCACCATAAATCAGTGACATCCATCAGTCTGAAGGGTCACAGAGATGTTTCTGAAGCCAGGTCTCACTCATGTTCAATTAAGATCAGAGTTCATGCTCCAACAATATGAAAGAGGCGGAGCTAAAAAGGCCTCCACAGGAGAGTTCAAAGTTGAAATCCACTTCTGACCAGAAGGAAAACAAAAATCCACGTCACATTTATCAAAAAAACATCAAAAGACTTCTTGACGGATGAGACAAAAGTTGGACATTTTGGAAGGTGTGAGTCCTGTAACATCTGGAGGAAAACTAGTTCATAAAACAACATCATACCTGAACCCAGCATGTGCATCAGTTCATCTCTTCAGCAGGTCTTGATGGAGAAATGGCGCCCCCTGCTGCTGATCCTGATAAACCAACTTTCCACAGAATGGTGATGGAAACATGTGGTTGGACTGATCAAACTTCAAGTCACTGACTCATGAAATTAAATATGTGAAAAACATCTTCCTGTTTAATAAAAGCAGGAGATAATTTATACAGAAATGATTCCTGTGAAACATGATGATTCAAATTAAAATGAACAGGAAAATGTTGCATCACTGTTTAACCTGATAAAACTAGTTACACAGAAAAACACGAGCAGCTGATTCAAGCTGTTTAAATTTAAGGATGTTTGTGAGAAACGAATGAATGTCTACAAACAGCGACCTCTAGTGGTGAGTGAGTGAATGAACGAAGGCCTGATGCTGTTCAGCTGCACAAACATCTCACCTCAACAAACAGCAGTAACATATAGAGTGACTGTTTGGTTGTTACAGCTCCCTCATCTGGTCTGGACCTTTATTTTTGTGACTTCACTCTGCAGCAGCTTCCTTTTTGTTCAGCGTCATGTGCACCATCCACCCTCCTCTTCCTCGTCTCTCTCTCTGGATCTTAGATGAACTACAGTAACCTCTCTCCCATTACACACTTGAGGTGTGTGTGTGAATAAGAGGATTCTGCTTCTCTGGTTCTTCCAGATGTTGGTTCTGCTCCTTCTGTGTCCCGCAGTTTGAGGCGTTGCTATGAATCAAACCAAATATTCCTCCTGACAACTGCTGTCTCTCCTCCCTCTCAGCGCCTCAGTGTTTTCACATCAGCACAAACGGGTCACAGAGGATGGATCCAAAACAAGTCCTCATCTGCGTGTCCTGGTCTGTTCCAGTACTGAGCTTGTATCATGAGGTGTGTTCTCTTTATGTTCCTGAGCTACAAATGTTTCTTTTCAACCAACTACAGAAAAACTAAATCTGTAACAAACAAACAAAACATTGTGATGCAGGTCCAAACGGACTGGCGCCTTCGAAAAAGCTGTTACACCCACATCAGTAATGAAAGTGGAACCGACGTTTCTTTTTTCAAGCAGCCATTAAATTTGTTTTTGTTTTTTGCTTTTTGATATAAATTTTTTTTTTTCTATTCTGAAGGAAAGTAAATACTGAGAGGTTAAAGATGAATTCATCCTCTTTCAGATGTAACCAGCCGGTAACCAGCCTGTAACCAGACTGTAACCAGACTGTAACCAGACTGTAACCAGCCTGTAACCAGACTGTAACCAGACTGTAACCAGCATGTAACCAGACTGTAACCAGCATGTAACCAGACTGTAACCAGCATGTAACCAGACTGTAACCAGCATGTAAACAGCCTGTAACCAGCCTGTAACCAGACTGTAACCAGCATGTAACCAGCCTGTAACCAGCCTGTAACCAGACTGTAACCAGCCTGTAACCAGCCTGTAACCAGACTGTAACCAGCCTGTAACCAGACTGTAACCAGACTGTAACCAGACTGTAACCAGTCTGTAACCAGCCTGTAACCAGCCTGTAACCAACCTGTAACCAGCCTGTAACCAGACTGTAACCAGCCTGTAACCAGACTGTAACCAGCATGTAACCAGACTGTAACCAGACTGTAACCAGACTGTAACCAAACTGTAACCAGACTGTAACCAGACTGTAACCAGACTGCAACCAGACTGTAACCAGCCTGTAACCAGACTGTAACCAGACTGTAACCAGCCTGTAACCAGCATGTAACCAGTCTGTAACCAGCCTGTAACCAGCCTGTAACCAACCTGTAACCAGACTGTAACCAGACTGTAACCAGACTGTAACAAGACTGTAACCAGCCTGTAACCAGCCTGTAACCAGACTGTAACCAGACTGTAACCAACCTGTAACCAGACTGTAACCAGACTGTAACCAGACATGTAACCAGACTGTAACCAGACTGTAACCAGACTGTAACCAGACTGTAACCAGCATGTAAACAGCCTGTAACCAGACTGTAACCAGACTGTAACCAGCATGTAACCAGACTGTAACCCGACTGTAACCAGACTGTAACCAGCCTGTAACCAGCCTGTAACCAGCCTGTAACCAGCCTGTAACCAGCCTGTAACCAGACTGTAACCAAACTGTAACCAGACTGTAACCAAACTGTAACCAGACTGTAACCAGACTGTAACCAGACTGTAACCAGCATGTAAACAGCCTGTAACCAGACTGTAACCAGACTGTAACCAGCATGTAACCAGTCTGTAATCAGACTGTAACCAGCCTGTAACCAGCATGTAACCAGACTGTAACCAGACTGTAACCAGCCTGTAACCAGACTGCAACCAGCCTGTAACCAGACTGTAACCAAACTGTAACCAGACTGTAACCAGCATGTAAACAGCCTGTAACCAGCCTGTAACCAGACTGTAACCAGCCTGTAACCAGCATGTAACCAGACTGTAACCAGATTGTAACCAGCCTGTAACCAGCCTGTAACCAGACTGTAACCAGACTGTAACCAGCCTGTAACCAGACTGTAACCAGACTGTAACCAGCATGTAAACAGCCTGTAACCAGCCTGTAACCAGACTGTAACCAGACTGTAACCAGACTGTAACCAGCATGTAACCAGCATGTAACCAGACTGTAACCAGACTGTAACCAGACTGTAACCAGCCTGTAACCAGACTGTAACCAGACTGTAACCAGCCTGTAACCAGCATGTAACCAGACTGTAACCAGACTGTAACCAGACTGTAACCAGACTGTAACCAAACTGTAACCAGACTGTAACCAGACTGTAACCAGACTGCAACCAGACTGTAACCAGCCTGTAACCAGACTGTAACCAGACTGTAACCAGACTGCAACCAGACTGTAACCAGCATGTAACCAGCCTGTAACCAGACTGCAACCAGTCTGTAACCAGACTGTAACCAGACTGTAACCAGACTGTAACCAGACTGTAACCAGCCTGTAACCAGACTGTAACCAGACTGTAAACAGCCTGTAACCAGCCTGTAACCAGACTGTAACCAGACTGTAACCAGCCTGTAACCAGACTGTAACCAGCCTGTAACCAGACTGTAACCAGCATGTAACCAGCCTGTAACCAGACTGTAACCAGACTGTAACCAGCATGTAACCAGTCTGTAACCAGACTGTAACCAAACTGTAACCAGACTGTAACCAGCCTGTAAACAGCCTGTAACCAGCCTGTAACCAGACTGTAACCAGCCTGTAACCAGACTGTAACCAGACTGTAACCAGACTGTAACCAGACTGTAACCAGCATGTAAACAGCCTGTAACCAGACTGTAACCAGACTGTAACCAGCATGTAACCAGTCTGTAATCAGACTGTAACCAGTCTGTAACCAGACTGTAACCAGCCTGTAACCAGCATGTAACCAGACTGTAACCAGACTGTAACCAGCCTGTAACCAGCCTGTAACCAGACTGTAACCAGACTGTAACCAGCATGTAACCAGGCTGTAACCAGACTGCAACCAGTCTGTAACCAGACTGTAACCAGACTGTAACCAGACTGTAACCAGCATGTAACCAGACTGTAACCAGACTGTAACCAGACTGTAACCAGACTGTAACCAGACTGTAACCAGACTGTAACCAAACTGTAACCAGACTGTAACCAGACTGTAACCAGACTGCAACCAGACTGTAACCAGCCTGTAACCAGACTGTAACCAGACTGTAACCAGCCTGTAACCAGCATGTAAACAGCCT
Organism: Pachypanchax playfairii; assembly: GCA_006937955.1. Classification (NCBI taxonomy): domain Eukaryota; kingdom Metazoa; phylum Chordata; class Actinopteri; order Cyprinodontiformes; family Aplocheilidae; genus Pachypanchax; species Pachypanchax playfairii. The sequence goes on along the minus strand of SSNP01000006.1, from coordinate 3,312,742 downwards.
GTAACCAGACTGTAACCAGACTGTAACCAGCCTGTAACCAGTCTGTAACCAGCCTGTAACCAGCCTGTAACCAGCCTGTAACCAGCCTGTAACCAGACTGTAACCAGACTGTAACCAGACTGTAACCAGACTGTAACCAGCAGTAACCAGCCTGTAACCAGACTGTAACCAGACTGTAACCAGACTGTAACCAGACTGTAACCAGACTGTAACCAGACTGTAACCAGACTGTAACCAGACTGTAACCAGACTGCAACCAGACTGTAACCAGCCTGTAACCAGACTGTAACCAGCCTGTAACCAGCATGTAACCAGACTGTAACCAGACTGTAACCAGCCTGTAACCAGACTGTAACCAGACTGTAACCAGACTGTAACCAAACTGTAACCAGACTGTAACCAGCATGTAACCAGACTGTAACCAGACTGTAACCAGCCTGTAACCAGCCTGTAACCAGCCTGTAACCAGACTGCAACCAGACTGCAACCAGTCTGTAACCAGACTGTAACCAGCCTGTAACCAGCCTGTAACCAGACTGTAACCAGACTGTAACCAGACTGTAACCAGACTGTAACCAGCATGTAAACAGCCTGTAACCAGACTGTAACCAGACTGTAACCAGCATGTAACCAGCATGTAACCAGACTGTAACCAGACTGTAACCAGACTGTAACCAGCCTGCAACCAGACTGTAACCAGCATGTAACCAGCATGTAACCAGCCTGTAACCAGACTGTAACCAGACTGCAACCAGACTGTAACCAGCCTGTAACCAGCCTGTAACCAGCCTGTAACCAGACTGCAACCAGTCTGTAACCAGACTGCAACCAGACTGTAACCAGACTGTAACCAGACTGTAACCAGCATGTAACCAGTCTGTAATCAGACTGTAACCAGCCTGTAACCAGCATGTAACCAGCCTGTAACCAGACTGTAACCAGACTGTAACCAGCCTGTAACCAGCATGTAACCAGCCTGTAACCAGACTGCAACCAGTCTGTAACCAGACTGTAACCAGCCTGTAACTAGCCTGTAACCAGACTGTAACCAGTCTGTAACCAGCCTGTAACCAGCATGTAACCGACTGTAACCAGACTGTAACCAGCCTGTAACCAGACTGTAACCAGCATGTAAACAGCCTGTAACCAGACTGTAACCAGACTGTAACCAGCATGTAACCAGACTGTAACCAGACTGTAACCAGACTGTAACCAGACTGTAACCAGACTGTAACCAGACTGTAACCAGACTGTAACCAGCCTGTAACCAGACTGTAACCAGACTGTAACCAGACTGTAACCAGACTGTAACCAGACTGTAACCAGACTGTAACCAGACTGTAACCAAACTGTAACCAGCATGTAACCAGCCTGTAACCAGACTGTAACCAGACTGTAACCAGCCTGTAACCAGCCTGTAACCAGACTGTAACCAGACTGCAACCAGACTGTAACCAGCCTGTAACCAGACTGTAACCAGACTGTAACCAGCCTGTAACCAGCATGTAACCAGACTGTAACCAGACTGTAACCAGCCTGTAACCAGACTGTAACCAACTGTAACCAGACTGTAACCAGACTGTAACCAGACTGTAACCAGACTGTAACCAGACTGTAACCAGCATGTAAACAGCCTGTAACCAGACTGCAACCAGACTGTAACCAGCATGTAACCAGCCTGTAACCAGACTGCAACCAGACTGCAACCAGTCTGTAACCAGCCTGTAACCAGCCTGTAACCAGCATGTAACCAGACTGTAACCAGACTGTAACCAGCCTGTAACCAGACTGTAACCAGTCTGTAACCAGACTGTAACCAGCCTGTAACCAGACTGAAACCAGTCTGTAACCAGACTGTAACCAAACTGTAACCAGACTGTAACCAGACTGCAACCAGACTGTAACCAGCCTGTAACCAGACTGTAACCAGACTGTAACCAGACTGTAACCAAACTGTAACCATACTGTAACCAGACTGTAACCAGACTGTAACCAGACTGTAACCAGACTGTAACCAGACTGTAACCAGACTGTAACCAGACTGCAACCAGACTGTAACCAGCCTGTAACCAGACTGTAACCAGACTGTAACCAGACTGTAACCAAACTGTAACCAGACTGTAACCAGACTGTAACCAGACTGTAACCAGACTGTAACCAAACTGTAACCAGACTGTAACCAGACTGCAACCAGTCTGTAACCAGACTGCAACCAGACTGTAACCAGCCTGTAACCAGACTGTAACCAGACTGTAACCAGTCTGTAACCAGACTGTAACCAGCCTGTAACCAGCATGTAACCAGACTGTAACCAGACTGTAACCAGCCTGTAACCAGACTGTAACCAAACTGTAACCAGACTGTAACCAGTCTGTAACCAGACTGCAACCAGACTGTAACCAGTCTGTAACCAGACTGTAATCAGCCTGTAACCAGACTGCAACCAGTCTGTAACCAGACTGTAACCAGCCTGTAACCAGACTGCAACCAGTCTGTAACCAGACTGTAACCAGCATGTAACCAGCCTGTAACCAGACTGTAACCAGACTGCAACCAGACTGTAACCAGCATGTAACCAGCCTGTAACCAGACTGCAACCAGTCTGTAACCAGACTGTAACCAGACTGTAACCAGACTGCAACCAGACTGTAACCAGCATGTAACCAGCCTGTAACCAGACTGCAACCAGTCTGTAACCAGACTGCAACCAGACTGCAACCAGTCTGTAACCAGACTGTAACCAGCCTGTAACTAGCCTGTAACCAGACTGTAACCAGTCTGTAACCAGACTGTAATCAGCATGTAACCAGCATGTAACCAGCCTGTAAGAGAATCAGCTGTCTACAGTATATTTGGCAGCAACATTTAGAAAGTTCTTCATGAGACTAAAACTGAGCTCTGAGCTCTGTTGCTCGGCCCACAGCTGTATTTTCTTACAGATGTTTCTCTGTTCTATAGAGAAATAAACAGGATTTGAAGCAGTGTTGGATTTATTACCATGAAGCTTCATTACAACACAGAAATAATCCCCCAAACTAAAGTATCTTTACTTTTTTTTCTGTGTTTATGTTCATGATTCAGTTACAGCTGCTCTTACATAACACTCCCATAATGCACCAGTGCCTCAATCGTCCAGTCAGAACCATGACCACACAGCTGAACCCTAAACTCTGATCTTGGTTCTCAGTTTGATTCTGTTCCCTGAAGTCCACATTAAAGTTCTGTGTTGCTCCATCAGGTGCACGAAGCTACAGAGAGAACTGAACTGATCGTTTGAGGCCCAGAAGCCATAAAACCTCTGGACTGATGAAAAACACATCTGGGGTTACAACAACACCACGTGTCTGCTGCTGAATGAAGCTTCAGCTCCAAAAACAAACAGAGCTCAAACCAACGGCAGCCGGACGGAACTGACCAGCAGAAACGCTGGAATCCACAACATCAGGGGGTCGTTTCACAGAACATACAGTCTCATATACAGGATCTACAGTCTCAGTAGAACCGGCTTCAGCAGAGCAGATTCATGGTTCTGTTTGTAGAGTCTGACTGTTTGGTTCTTCTTCTAAAACTTCATTGAACAAGTAGAAATCTATAAAGAGAAGAAAGTCCACACCCTGTAATCAGCCACATCTGCAGCTCTCAGCTGGAATGGAGGCAAATTTCAGGTCTTTTTAATTTTATGTAACACGAAGCCGAGAAGTTCAAAAAAGTTTTATTCCAATATGAGTAGTTTTTTTCTTTTTCTAAATTGAGAGACAACAGAAGAATAAAATATGAAAAGTGGCAGGATGGAAACAATCATTTTAAAAACAAAGAATAAGTTCAAATATTTGTGAATTTAAAAAATCTGCACATTCCATAAAGGGAGATCGTTTATCTCCCAGTCAGGTAGGAAATACACGAAACATCTGTTTGATTTATCTTTCATACATTTGTCATTGATTGATTTTTACAGCATTTTGAGGCTCCAAAGGAAATTTAACTGTTAATTTTAAAGTTCATCTTACAAATCACATCTTATGCACAAGATCCTCCCAAACCCCCCAAAACCTCAAACCACAGTGTTCCTTTAGGTTCCTCAAGTATCAAACAGTCCTGCTTCCATCTGAGGAACCATCACAACAAATAAAACAGGATCTACATCTGGTTCCACATCGGGTTCTACACCTGGTTTCTATATCTGATTCTACACCAGGTTCTACATCAGGTTCTATGCCTAGTTCCACACTTGGTTCAACACCTGGCTTTAAGCTTGATTTGCCACCTGGTTCTAAACCTCGTTCCACATCTGATTCTAGATCAGGTGCCACACCTGCTTCTACATCTGTTGCTACACCTGGTTCCACATCTGGTTCTGGTTCTTTCAGCTCCACACACACGACATTGTTATTTTTGGATTATTTTTTGTTTTTGTTAATATTTTTGCACCTTTTTTACTTTATTTTCTGTTTATTTATTTATTGTCGGATTAATTTATTTTTTATTTTATAAATATATACATTTAAGGTGATGCAGATTTTCTTCATCGTGTTTTTATTTTTTCGGATTTTCTTTGTTTCTCAGATTCCTAAATCTGTTTTTATCTCAGAAGTTGTGGCAGATTTAACAGTTTAGTTTTATACTTTTATTTTGAATCTAAAGCTCGTCTTTCTAACATGCGTGTGCGCGTCCGCGAGTGACGCGTCCGTCTCCAAGCGTTGCTCTCCAGGCGCCTCCTTCTCCTCCTCTTCCTCCTCCTCCTCATCATCCAGACATGGCGCCGGCCCGCAGCTGTGCTGCCTCCCCGACAGACGACGCAGAGAAGCAGAGAAAGAAGCGGAGAAGAAGCGGGTAAAACTCCCACCGAACCCCGTTAAAAAGTTCATCTTAAACGCGCACAGCTCTGCGCTCTGTGGAAGGATCCAAATAAGATTCTGCGCGCAGCTTTTTGGTGACGTTTGCGCGTCAGTGTGCGCGTTACGGAGAGCCCACCTGTCCGACGAAGGTAGATTTCATCCGTTAGTTGTAGGATGTGAATCTCCCTGATTTGTTTTCAAATAACGGAGCAGAACGTGAGTGAAGACATGAGCAGCAGGAGCAAGAAGACCGAGGCTGTGGAGGAGTGAGTGTTTCCAGGAAAAACACAAAGTTTCCACTCTTTCACCCCGAGAGGATGGATGCAGAACATTCTGCGCTGGCAGGAGTCGTCAGGGACAGAGAGAGACTTCCACCCATCTACAACAACTCCCCTCCATTAGTAAGAGAATGTTGCATGTTCCATTACTTTATTTATCTACTTTATATACCATCATATAAAACAACTGGTTTTCATATTTAATGTGAGCTTCATTCTGATCTAAAGAACGATTGTTTCTGAGTTCTTGTTCTTTCAAAGTTCTTTGGGGAAGAACCTTTGAGTTCTGCTCTTTCATGGTTTTATTTGTGAATAAAAATGCATCATATATGAATTTATTCAGATTTAATCCAGATTATGTTTAATCGGAAAGGTTCCTAACATTGGTAGTAGAAGTGTTTGTTCAACATTTGAACATGTTCCTGTTGCCGACTGAGTTCTGGTAGGTTTCTAGTTGAGTGGCAGAAAGTAAAGAACACTTGTTTTTCTTGCAGTTTGGAAAAAGTGAAGCTTTTGTTTTACATAACGACTGCTGACATCAGCCTCCAGCAGCATCCTGTGATGTAATCGCAGCTTGGAGCTGCAGTTCGGAGTTCCCAGCTTGCAGCTCCCAGCCTGCAGCTCCCAGCCTGCAGCTCCCAGCTTGCAGCTCGCTTGCAGCTCCCAGCTTGCAGCTCCCAGCCTGCAGCTCCCAGCCTGCAGCTCCCAGCCTGCAGCTCCCAGTCTGCAGCTCCCAGTCTGCAGCTCCCAGCCTGCAGCTCCCAGCCTGCAGTTCCCAGCTTGCAGCTCCCAGCCTGCAGCTCCCAGTCTGCAGCTCCCAGCCTGCAGCTCCCAGTCTGCAGCTCCCAGCTTGCAGCTCCCAGCCTGCAGCTCCCAGCCTGCAGTTCCCAGCTTGCAGCTCCCAGCCTGCAGCTCTCAGTTTGCAGCTCACTTGCAGCTCCCAGCCTGCAGCTCCCAGTCTGCAGCTCCCAGCTTGCAGCTCCCAGTCTGCAGCTCCCAGCTTGCAGCTCCCAGCCTGCAGCTCCCAGTCTGCAGCTCCCAGTCTGCAGCTCTCAGCTTGCAGCTCCCAGCCTGCAGCTCCCAGTCTGCAGCTCCCAGTTTGCAGCTCCCAGCTTACAGCTCCCAGCCTGCAGCTCCCAGTCTGCAGCTCCCAGCTTGCAGCTCCCAGCCTGCAGCTCCCAGTTTGCAGCTCCCAGCCTGCAGCTCCCAGTTTGCAGCTACCAGCTTGCAGCTCCCAGCCTGCAGCTCCCAGTTTGCAGCTACCAGCTTGCAGCTCCCAGCCTGCAGCTCCCAGTCTGCAGCTCCCAGCCTGCAGCTCCCAGTTTGCAGCTACCAGCTTGCAGCTCCCAGCCTGCAGCTCCCAGTTTGCAGCTACCAGCTTGCAGCTCCCAGCCTGCAGCTCCCAGTCTGCAGCTCCCAGCTTGCAGCTCCCAGTCTGCAGCTCCCAGTCTGCAGCTCCCAGCCTGCAGCTCCCAGTCTGCAGCTCCCAGCTTGCAGCTCCCAGTCTGCAGCTCCCAGTCTGCAGCTCCCAGCCTGCAGCTCCCAGTTTGCAGCTACCAGCTTGCAGCTCCCAGCCTGCAGCTCCCAGTCTGCAGCTCCCAGCTTGCAGCTCCTAGCCTGCAGATCCCAGTCTGCAGCTCCCAGTCTGCAGCTCTCAGCTTGCAGCTCCCAGCCTGCAGCTCCCAGTCTGCAGCTCCCAGCCTGCAGCTCCCAGCCTGCAGCTCCCAGTCTGCAGCTCCCAGCTTGCAGCTCCCAGCTTGCAGCTCCCAGTTTGCAGCTCCCAGCTTGCAGCTCCCAGCCTGCAGCTCCCAGCTTGCAGCTCCCAGCCTGCAGCTCCCAGCCTGCAGCTCCCAGCCTGCAGCTCCCAGCCTGCAGCTCCCAGTCTGCAGCTCCCAGCCTGCAGCTCCCAGTCTGCAGCTCCCAGTCTGCAGCTCCCAGCCTGCAGCTCCCAGCTTGCAGCTCCCAGCTTGCAGCTCCCAGCCTGCAGCTCCCAGTCTGCAGCTCCCAGCCTGCAGCTCCCAGCCTGCAGCTCCCAGCCTGCAGCTCCCAGCCTGCAGCTCCCAGTCTGCAGCTCCCAGCCTGCAGCTCCCAGCTTGCAGCTCCCAGCCTGCAGCTCCCAGCCTGCAGCTCCCAGCCTGCAGCTCCCAGCCTGCAGCTCCCAGCCTGCAGCTCCCAGTCTGCAGCTCCCAGCCTGCAGCTCCCAGCCTGCAGCTCCCAGTCTGCAGCTCCCAGCTTGCAGCTCCCAGCTTGCAGCTCCCAGTCTGCAGCTCCCAGTCTGCAGCTCCCAGTCTGCAGCTCCCAGCCTGCAGCTCCCAGTCTGCAGCTCCCAGTCTGCAGTTCCCAGCCTGCAGCTCCCAGTGTGCAGCTCCCAGCCTGCAGCTCCCAGCCTGCAGCTCCCAGTCTGCAGCTCCCAGCTTGCAGCTCCCAGCTTGCAGCTCCCAGTCTGCAGCTCCCAGTCTGCAGCTACCAGCTTGCAGCTCCCAGCCTGCAGCTCCCAACCTGCAGCTCCCAGTCTGCAGCTCCCAGCTTGCAGCTCCCAGCCTGCAGCTCCCAGTCTGCAGCTCCCAGTCTGCAGCTCTCAGCTTGCAGCTCCCAGCCTGCAGTTCCCAGCCTGCAGCTCCCAGCCTGCAGCTCCCAGTTTGCAACTTCCAGTCTGCAGCTGCATGTCGCACTGAAGCAATAAAAATCACAGAATTAAAGACTGTTAATGTTTTTTGTTAAGGAAGGTCCATGTTTATGTTTTTTGGAGATGCTACTTTGAGAAGAGATCAGAGAACTTTAGAGCCTTGTTCCTTCAGACCTTCTAATCATTTTTGGTTTGAACCTTTAAACTGCAACGTTACAGAATGTTTATTTGTTTTTAATTTGAAGAAAGTTATTTTTGACAGACTTGAGCTTTTGATATGAATGAGCTTGTTTTCTAGATACAAAAACATGAAAACATTTCCCAAATATCACCTGCTATCATTTGTCTGTTCTCTGATGGTCAGCAGGTTCATGATAGTCTCATCTTTGATGTTTTCTTTGATCTTCCTGATTCACTTTTGCCAAGTTTATTTTGGTACTTTTGTTTTTTCTATCTTTTAAAAGAACTACTTCGTGGTTCTCTGACACAGATGCTGATAGTTTTACTTATGTAATTTTTGTAGATGGACTCTGAGCTGGTTTTTATGTCTTGTATCTTGTTTCACTGAGTAAGACCGTCACTGGCCTAAATCTGTCACAACCAGAACCGACTCATTCCAGACTCCAGTGACTCACCAGAACCAGCTCAGATTGTAATCCGGTTCTGACCAAACCCCGTCCTGAGTGCTCCACTCTGGAGCTGGTTATCATCCAGCTGAAGAAACAAACTCTTGTCTTGTCAAACATGAGCCAGATTCCACTGATGCCACTGATTCTTTGGTACTAGAACTTAACCCAGATAAGAACGTGACTGTAACTGATGCAGAACCTGGTCTCAGATGCTGAACCAGATTTATCCGGTTTCCTAATTCAGCTGGAGCTGTTGGATCATCAGCAGGAGCTGATCTGCAGCCTTAAACTCACATTAGCTCAGAAAACATTCCTAAAACGGAATCTGTAGAAAATCCTCTTCAAAACATTTTAAATCAAACTATCGATACAGTCCGACGTGAAAACTGATCAGATTCCACCCGAGGAAGGAGATGTTCATCCAAACAGAACTGAACTCTGAAAGAAAAACTGCAGCTGAAACAGTTAATTACTGTCAGATGAGAACCAGGATCCAGTTCTCTGGAACAAACTTGGGATGGAGCGGCATGTCGTCAGAGAGCAGCCAGCTGCTGTAGGTGTGATGGAGATAATGAAGGAGTGTGAGAAGAAAAACAGGGATGTGGTTTCACTGAGAAAAGATGGAATTACTCTCTCACACACACACACACACCCTCAAGTGTGTTTTGTTATCCTTATGGGGACCGTCCATTGACTTCCATTGATTTTAGTAACTAGATTTATACCTAACCCAAACCCTTTTCCTAACCTTAACCATTACTGATCTATAACTAACCCTAAGACTAACTAAAACTCTATTCACACCATACCTATAAACCTAACCCCTAACCCTAAAAAGGGGAGTCCCCCTCATGGGGACCAGGCTTCGGTCCCCACAAGAACCCTCGGACCCCAGAAAGATAGTAAAAGTCAGGAAACGGGTCCCCAGGAGGTCAGAAATACACACACACACACACACACACACACACACACACACACACACACACACACACACACACACACACACACACACACACACTGTCTCTGAGACTTTTATTGTGGTTAAATCTTGTTCAGACTCATGAACTAAATGTCTGTGATGTTGAAAATTCAGATATTTGAAGGAAACATTTCTACACTGTGAGTTTCTGTTGGCGAGCTGCTGCAGCTCTGCACATGTTCTCACACGCGGCGGTGATCTCAGTACCAACTGATCTTCATCTGGATGCATCGGTCCATCTCAGACGTCCTGAACACGCCACTCTGAACGCTCACATGGCTGCAAGCAGCGGCTGCTCTGCATCTGCTCTTCCTTTGTTCCCCTCCGGTTTCTTGCTCTTCTATTTTCTTTCATTTCCATCTCTCCCCCCACTTCCTGTCTTTATATCCTTCTTTGTATCTCTATTCATTTCCTCCATCTCTCTCTCACATCCCCCTCCTCTCTGTTCCTCCTGCTGTACTCCACCCTCCTTCATTCCTTCTGTCCTTCATCCTGTAATCTTCTCCTTACCTCCTCTCGGCCCGTCCTTCCTCTTCTCTTCACATCTTCCTTTGGCTCACAGAGACATCATGTGAAATAAAGAAGCTGAGGGTGATTAATCACTGGGAACATGTTGGGATCATGTGTTTAGTTCTGGTTATGTTGTCACTGTCTGTTCATGCAGCTGAGAGTCTGGATTTTCTTCTGGTGGAAAACCTCAACATCTGAGAATGTAGAGTTGGTTTGGTGACTTTATTAGTTCACTCATGAGCTAAGAGACGGGAGCTGTTTGGGATTCAATTAGATGCTTCTAGAAAATCTAAAACTGGGTCTTTCTGATACTTTCAAACTCTTTTATTTATCTTCATGTGGAAATTAGTGAGATTTTCCCCAGATGCACTAACCAGTGTGTCATCAGGGTTTAAAAGGTGCATCAGTATTACTGAATCATGATTTATAAAGAATAAATATGTTTCTGAGTTTTGTTTTTCTTAAAGTAACAAAGATCATTTTTTTTGTGAAAGATGTCTAAACTGTCTGAGGTTCTGCTTCCTGTTGCAGGTTTTGGGTCGAGGAACCAAGCAGCCGTTTCCGTCGTTGGGTATCTTCATCTCCACCCTGAGCCAGAGGAGGGATGCAGGGGGGCGGGGCTTCGCTGGCGGCAATGTGGGTGCCCTGACAAACACTTTGGGGCTCAGACACGGTCAGTTTAAAATTTTTTATTTGAACATTTCATCAACCTAAACCATTTTGTTATAAGAAATTTAAAAAAAATCTTCTGTTGGTCATAAAAACCATCAAAATCCAGCGATTCATCAATATTCAGCTCAGATTGTAGTTATTTGTATGAAACTTGTTTCCACAACAGGATGATCTTTAAGAACGTGTCGTGCCACATTTCAAATCTCTGAGAATCTTCATCTTCCTGCTGAAACAGCTGCTTGTTTTCTATGTAAAATGTATGTTGTTTTTATCTGATGCTGTTTGCTGAAATGCTGCTTATTTTATTTATGTTTCTTATTAAACTCAGTGAAAAAGATTCGGATGTTTTCAGATTCAGATCCACTAATTCTGTAGCAGATGTTTCCAGTCGAGCGGCTCTGAGCTCTTCAGCTCCATCTGAATGTGTTCCGTCTTTGTTCTCTCTGAGACGATCAGATCTGCGTCTCGTCTGGGATGTAATGATGTGTTACTTCCTGTGTTTACAGGACGCTTGATGTATGTGCTCGGTCTCTGTTTGTTGGGACGATGCAACTCTCTCCTCAAAAAGTTCTTAAAGGAGGAAGATCTTCACGTGGCTGTTGATTTTAACCGAAGATCTCACGTTTAAACTGATCGCTGCCGTCTGTCACTTTGATTCAAGAGCAAACAGTTTCTGAAATGTTAGTTCCTGTGTTGAAAAATGATCCGCGCAAGTTTCTTTTCTTCTTTAAATTAATTTAAAAAGAGACGTCAAATCCTTGTGGAGTTTTGACGTGAAGGAGGACGTTGCTTCTTGTAAAAGGCGAGGTTATTTCTGTCGCAGTGCTCATCGACCAGCGTTGTCACCACGGCCTCTGATGCCAGAATAATTATGCAAACCTCCGGCTCAAATGAAAACCATATGAAAAGGAAAACACTGAACACACACACACACACACACACACACACACACACCAGGCTGCAGCTTTCGTCTGGCCTGTTTCAGTAGTTATGGCTGCTGCAGGTTTGTGTTTTTTTATTCAGATATGGTTTCATGTTCTGAGGTTAAATGAATTAAAGATCTGTTAGTTTCAGTTCACGCTTCTGTTTTACAGACAGTACGATGACTTTTCTAACATGGCTCAGATTGAAAACACGCCTGATTCAGACGGTTCTTTTTAAAATGTCTGTGTTTTTACTCTCAGTCAGTAAATGACATCAGAACTGAGTCACTGACGTCGTGTCGAAGCAGAAACTGTGAAGTTGCAGGTTTAACACTTAAAGAATCAAATATAAAAGCAGAAGAAACGTTCAGCTTACAGATGTTTGTAAGCTGTTCAGTCTTTTCTAACTGCATATCTGAGGGATCAGACTGCTTATGAATAAAAACAATCCTGTTTTAATGCAGTAATAAAATCTGAATCTGATCAGAGCAGATTTCGTCTCATGTCGTTTTTCCATCAGTTCAAATGAGCCGTTTCTAAATTCACATCTGTTCTGCTGTTTCACAGAAAAACAACAGAAAACTGATGGAATGAAAGCAGATTCACTGAGTTTGTGCTTGTAAATATACAGACTGACAGAAAGTTAAATGTCATGATGTGATGTCATAAAAGGGCGTCTCTTAGCAACAAAATGGTAATTTATCATATCTACGTGAAGTAGATATGATAAATATCCCACTGGCTAAAAAAAATCATGTTAACAGGTGATTCTAAATCAGCCATGTGATGGACAGGTGACCTGTCCAGGTGTAGCCCCGCCTCTCTCACCCAATGACAGCTGGAGACACCAGCTTTGTGACCCTAAACAGGAAGAAGCAGGTCCAGATAATGACTGACTGACTGATCAAACAGTCTCATACCGTTTTGTTTCTTTAACCTCAGCTGGGATAAAAACAGGAATTAATGAGGAAGACGAGGTTCTTCAGGAACGATCAAAGACTTTGTTGACGTAAAGTGAGTCCTCGAGGCGCCTGACTCTTAGGATTAAAAGTTGCCATGACAACAAAGCTTGTTGCTGTCAGGAATAAACTACATGATGCAGACGAAGCAGAGACTACTCCGTCCCAAACTCCGCCCTAAAACCTGGAAACGTGTGTGCAGCTGTTTAATGAGGTTTAAAGTGAAGGACACGCTGATGTGACAACATGGAAACAACATACGTGATGAACTGTAACCTTTAACCAGCTTACTGAGAGGATTTTTCTGACCTCCAGGTGAACTCGCTGAGATGACTGACAGCTGTTTTTTACTTGTAAATATTATTTTTACTTGTTATTTTATTGAGAATGATTCTTATCCGCTCTTGTAAACACAGACTCTGGATTCTGAAGACATGTTGTTTCATAAAGGGGCATTTTATTTTGAAAACCCATGTCTTTAGTCCAGCTCTGCTCTGATGGAACACCTGTTCACTATTCCATCCATCATCTGTCCTGCTCCTTTTATCCTCTGCTTGTATGATCTGAGCACCCACAATGCACTTGGACATTTTTGTTACCATGGAGACAGCAACAATAAGAGGACTTTATAAAGAGAGAGGATGGACAAGCAGGTATGAGGACATGTGGAAGTGTCTGTCACCTTGTGATCACACTGATTAAAGAGAAAGACGGTTGTGTTCTTCTGTTTATCTTATTGTATCCTGGTGTTAGTGAGACTGTGTGAGTCACAAACAGCAGCATCAACAGAAACATGAACTCTCTAAATGATGTGATGGAGCTTCTCGGGTCTTTTAAAGGATTTAAATCAGTTCGGCTTTAATCTGACTGAGTTTTTTATTTTCTGTTTCAACAGGAAGAGAACTTCCTCCCATCTGCAGCGATGTTCGTCAGAAGCAACGTCTCTCCATCGACACGCTGCCTCCTGAGGTCAAAGCTCCGTTCCCATCTGACCCCATCATCCCACTTCGCACCAAAACCACCAAAGAGTTTCAGTCAGTCTCCAGAACGTCTTAAAACCAAATAAAACAGTTCAAAACACGCAAAATCAAATATCTGAAGCTTTTCTGTTTCACCTCTGCTTGTTCCAACAGGGAGGATGTTGAACGTGCCGTCCAGTCAGGTGACTGGAGGGAGGTCCGAGAGTTTTACCTGACCACCTTTGACTCCTTCATGGAGATCAACGCTGCCTTTAAGGTAAAATCAGATGCCTTTAACATATCATAGTTCCTGACATGTTCTTATTATCATTCTTTCTCTCCTTTTGCAGCGAGATGCGAACGGATTGTTCAACACAACAGAGGACTCGGGCGTTAACGCCAAGTTTGTCAGCGTTGTTTATGACGCGCTGCTCAGCACTGTGAGTGAGAGGAAATGCACAAACGCTTCTCATCCTCAAAGACGAACATCTGAAGTTCTGTACATTTACAGAAAGTTTAGCTTCATTTCAACTAGAAACCAGAGATCAAAGTCATGACTTGGCAATTCAGATTACATTTATTCTCAACTTATATGAATAGAAACCTTCCTTTTTTAGCAGGCTTTTATTTTGAAAGGTATATATACGTTATATATCCTGCAGTAAATTAAACTGATCTAAAGCTGAAAAATCTGTGAATAATTACATTAAATAGTTAAAAACTACCTGATTGTTTGAGTGTTTTGGTTCTGTGTTCAGCCTCAGGACGTCCAGAAGTCGGTTCTGAAAGGGATCATCAACAGTCTGCTGCGGGAGTGGAAAGGGTGAGAAAACCTCTGAGACTCACCTGAGACTCACCTGACATCTTCCTTATTTCATTATTAAGTTTGTTAATGAAAAATTCGATCTGAGCAAACTCTAATATGATCACAGCTCATGGAGCAATACACAATAAAACAGTAAAATATAACTTAATGAAATGAACTTATACAAATGATCTGAAGCGTTTGGTTGTTGTTTTGGTTTTTTTCAGGCCTCGGACCAAAGACGACCTGCGAGCATATTTCATTCTCATTCAGGTGAGACCAGAAACCCTGAAGCTGTTATGATTGTCATCGCTGTAGAATCCTCTGAGTGCATGCTGCAGTGCATGAAGTCAGACTGTGAGCTATAAGCTTTGTATCTTAACCATAACCCCATCAGGCCCCTCCCACTTAGCTTCTGACCAACAAAATGTAAAAGTTGTTGAAGCTGCTGCCAGCAGCTCATTAAACCCTGAATTCCTCTGGCTGCATCTGGTTGTTAAAAACATGCAGATTTTTGGTTGAATCACATTAAACTGGTGCACAGGTGAGACTTTAACAACACTTCCTGTTGATGGTAGATTAGGTGGGACTTTTGTCCTAAATACAAACATGTTACAACTTTCATGCCACTTTTGTTCTCCTTGTCTCAGTTTAGTCGCAGAGCCTCTGAATGATGTCTCAGTTTGTTTATAATTTGGTTGCCAACCCTTCAGAGTCATGGAACTTAACTGAGAAGTAGTTGAGACGAGGTCCAGGTGTGAAGCAGGTGAAACGAGTTCCAGGTGTGAAGCAGGTGAAACGAGGTCCAGGTTTGAAGCAGTTGAGACGAGTTCCAGGTGTGAAGCAGGTGATACGAGTTCCAGGTGTGAAGCAGTTGATACGAGTTCCAGGTTTGGAGCAGTTGAGACGAGGTCCAGGTGTGAAGCAGTTGAGACGAGGTCCAGGTGTGAAGCAGTTGAGACGAGGTCCAGGTGTGAAGCAGGTGAAACGAGTTCCAGGTGTGAAGCAGTTGAGACGAGGTCCAGGTGTGAAGCAGTTGAGATGAGGTCCAGGTGTGAAGCAGTTGAGACGAGGTCCAAGTGTGAAGCAGTTGAGATGAGGTCCAGGTGTGAAGCAGGTCAAACGAGTTCCAGGTGTGAAGCAGTTGATACGAGTTCCAGATGTGAAGCAGTTGAGACGAGGTCCAAGTGTGAAGCAGTTGAGACGAGGTCCAGGTGTGAAGCAGTTGAGACGAGGTCCAGGTGTGAAGCAGTTGAGACGAGGTCCAGGTGTGAAGCAGGTGATAAGAGTTTCAGGTGTGAAGCAGTTGAGACGAGTTCCAGGTGTGAAGCAGGTGATACGAGTTCCAGGTGTGTGCAGTGTTGAGACTTGGGAGTTAAAGATTTAAAATATTGGAGTTTATGGTGTGATGTCATGAATGATGTTTCTGTTTGAACTGCAGAGCTCAGAAGGGGGCGGGGTTTCATCACCTGTTTTGCTATAATTCTGTTGCATTTTTTTGGTTAATTTTGTACAAAGTGCAACTACCTGAAGTCGCAGCACACAGTTCCTGATTGAAGTGCATGTTTTGATGTATAATTTGCACGTTTGTTTGTTAAAGCTGCAGCACGTGAAATCAGACAGGAATAGTGAGAGAATCGTGAACAGAATCTTAGTAAAAGTGCTTCGATGCTCTGACATAAACACCTTCACTAATTTTACCCAGAAATGTTCAAATTCTTCATCCAACTCACAGTTACAATAAGTCCAGAACTCAGTAAAATTCCAACTGCAGCTCATTTCCAGCTGTGCTTTGCCAGATGTTCCTGCTGGTGAAGACTCCGGGTTACATTAAAACACTTCTAAGTATTTTAGCTTTGTGACCGTGATTCTGATCAATAAATCAGTGTTTTGGTGACTTGGTACTTTCTCCTCCTCGAACGCCGTCTCTGTTGTTCTTTTGGTTTTGGGCCGTTTGCTTTGATCCAGTTTGATCCTTTTTTCTTCACATCCCTTCGTTCCCACAGTCCAACTGCCTTATATGGGTTTGGAAATGGAACCAAGAAACGTTGGGAATCTAGAGTTGTTCCACTGTGGTTCCATGCTGCATCACTATAAACACACACACAGATGGTCGGAGGGTGAAGTCATGTTTGCGGAACTGATGACGACGTGCTGAAGTTTACGGTTCCCGTCAGCTACAGATTCTCTGTGTCTTTTCTCTCTCAGTGTAAACAGACCTTCTGGGTTTATGTATCACTTTAAAAGATATTTTATTGCATTTTTGAAGGTGATGTTGAACTAAAAGTGGGTTAAAACAGAAGAAAAACCTGAAGGAGACTCATTTTTAAAGCCTCTTTCGTGAGTTTAACACAAAACTCTGACAGTGTTTCCTCATATGCATCTTTCCTTTCATAGATGATTCATAAAGCAGTGATTCTTTTTAGTGAAAGTAGCACTTATTTACCTGTTTAAAAAAAACTTTCTTAAGGACTTAAAGTTCCAAAAAGCTTAAATCTTTATTATTATTGCAGCTGAAGCACTTCCTGTCTTCTTGTCAGTTTTCTATTAGTGTATTTTGAAGTTTAAGCTAAATGTGTTGTTCTTCTGTCTGCGGTTCCTCATCTCCCTTCAGTCAGTTCAGCAGAGAGGTTCATGCTGTGTGGTCTTATATTCAGTAAATATTGTGTTCTGAAGACAAAACTCATAAATATTCATGTTCATTATAACCAGCTGTAATCTGATTGTGTCCACATCTGTCACATCTGCACCAAGTCCCTCCCAGATGTATCTTCAAACAGCAGCTCATGCTGCAGACTGTAGTGTTGCTTCTCTCCACATATGAGGGATTAACATGATGTTCTGATTTGGTGGCGTGCAGAACCCGCAGTATTCCAGCACCAGCACCTACGTGATCTTTGCCCACCTGCTGAGGCAGATTGCAGCTCTGTCTGAGGCCGATCACCACTTCCTGGTATACTGGCTCAAGAGGTGAGTCTCAGGGGTCTTTGTGGCTTTTACAGATTTTCTGAATCAGAATGTTTTTACAAAATCAGTTTGTTCCACTGAAGAACCTTTAGACACGAGGGCTGATGATCTTTGGTCATTTCACCTCAACAGGAAGTGGATTGTGAGATGGATCTATGACTTTTTGTCAGAACTCAGTTATTATTTTTGCCTTTTTGTCTCATGCCAAACCCCAGCGTAAGATTTCCTTTGGATGTGTTTTTCATCTCTGTTTGTCACGCAGCTGTTCTGTGTTACAGCTGGAATAAAAACCTTTTCATTTCAGCTGCATTTCATCTTCCAAACACTAATGATAAAGTTCAAAACTGTTACAAAGTGTTTGATCAAAGACTTGATGCAGAAATTACTTTAAAAATTCAGAAAATTCTGTTATATACAATACAGACTAAAAGTTTGGACACAACTTTTGCAAACTTTTGGTCTGTACTGTATATTTTTTTCACCATAATAACAAGAATAAACAGTCGAGTAAAAGTTGTGATTTGCATTTATTTATTCAAATTATTGTATTTATTTATTTATTTATTACAGTTTCTTCTTGATTGTGATTTTGGTAGCTGTTGACTGTAACATCTGTGTGACTGTAACACCTGTGTGACTGTAACATCTGTGTGTCTGTAACATCTGTGTGACTGTAACTTCTGTGTGACTCTAACATCTGTGTGACTGTAACATCTGTGTGTCTGTAACATCTGTGTGACTGTAACACCTGTGTGACTGTAACATCTGTGTGACTGTAACTTCTGTGTGACTGTAACATCTGTGTGACTGTAACATCTGTGTGATTGTAACTTCTGTGTGACTGTAACATCTGTGTGACTGTAACATCTGTGTGTCTGTAACATCTGTGTGACTGTAACATCTGTGTGATTGTAACTTCTGTGTGATTGTAACATCTGTGTGACTGTAACATCTGTGTGATTGTAACTTCTGTGTGATTGTAACATCTGTGTGACTGTAACATCTGTGTGATTGTAACATCTGTGTGATTGTAACTTCTGTGTGATTGTAACATCTGTGTGATTGTAACTTCTGTGTGACTGTAACATCTGTGTGACTGTAACTTCTGTGTGATTGTAACATCTGTGTGACTGTAACATCTGTGTGACTGTAACTTCTGTGTGATTGTAACATCTGTGTGACTGTAACACCTGTGTGACTGTAACATCTGTGTGACTGTAACTTCTGTGTGACTGTAACATCTGTGTGACTGTAACTTCTGTGTGACTGTAACATCTGTGTGACTGTAACATCTGTGTGACTGTAACTTCTGTGTGATTGTAACATCTGTGTGACTGTAACATCTGTGTGACTGTAACATCTGTTTAACCAGAGAGAAAGTTCTGCTTCAGGTTTTCCTGGACAGAGAAACGTTCCTGTAAGTTTAGAGCCGATAACAGGGTTACAGATGTGAAATCTCTTTTTCACAAGTTCACGACTCTTCAGGGAAAAGCTGTTTATTGTTGCTGCTGTAAAAATGTCTTGTTGTTTGTTTATGGTGATATTTCTTGTTTTTGTAAGAAAATCACTTTGTCCAGGCTGAAGCAGCCTGTGAGTCCAAACCTAGGAGCTTCTGTGTGTGTTTCCCTCAGTATGAGTCAGGATCTTCTGAAAACAGCCTCTTTGTGGTGATGATTTACTCTCAAGCTGCTGTAAATTAGAGGTTCTGTTTAGTTCTGCTCAGATCCAGAGAACCACTCTTTCCAGCTGACTCTGCTTTCTTTTCCTTGTGGAGTCAGTTTTTCTGCACATTTATCTGCAGAGTAAGAGGACTTGGTGCCTTCATGACATCATTGTTCGTTTTGTCTATCAGACTGTCGGCGAGACGGTTCCGGCAGCTGGTTGAACGCATCCTGCAGTTCATCTCCACCCGCCTGTTTCCTGCAGAACCAGATGAACTTCCTCCTTTATCCAAGTGCTCCTGGTGGATTCCTTCAGCGACCAAAGTGCTCAGCCTGTTCAGTGAGTCACACAAACTTCATCCTTCATCTCGTCTTTGTGTTTATTCTCTAGATTGTTTGATGTTCTCTTTCCTGCAGATGCAGCCAACAGTGTCTCCTCACCTCCCATCATGCCGTTCACTGACTTCTACAATATCACTCTGGAACACATTGACTTCATGGAAGATTACAGAACCTGGCAGAACTACGGCAACTCAAACAGGTCAGCTGTATGAGCAGAAAGTTCTTTGGTTTGTTAAACAGAGGTCTCAAGCAGAACACACCAGCCTGATTTTGCAGTAAGCGTGACTGAGTGATGTTAGCTCCTTTCAGAGATTCCTGGAAGTCAGGTTGAGTAATTCCTTCTGAAGAGAAATGAGGAAACGTTCCCACAGCTGCAGTCTATCCAGAACCGTGGAAACACTTGTGGAAGCCGTGAAGCTTGTTTCACACTGCTTCATGACTCGTTGGCGTCTGCTGGAGAAAATGGATCCAGAGTCTGTGTTTGAAATATCAGAATTAAAAAAAACTATCTGGCTGGTGTGTTTGGGGGATTCAGCTCAGGATGATGAGATGTTGTTGATTTCTGTTTTCTTATTTGAATTTAAAAACTTGAGGTGTTGAAGAATGAAATCATATTTCAGTTTTGGCTTCACAGAATTGCAGGATCACCTCGTGTCTTTTTCTCCATCAGGTTTTCCTTTTGTCAGTTTCCCTTCATCTTATCGACTGTGGTGAAGAAAGCCATCATCCAGAAAGACTCGGAACAGCAGATGATCAGTCAGGCCAGGGTGAGGCTCCGAAAAACAACGTCTCATTTCAGCCTGGAACATTCAACCACACACATGTAACAAGCGTGTTTGTATTTCACAGCAAAGCCTGGTCAGTAAAGTCTCTCGGAGGCAGAGAGTGGACATGAACCTTCTGTTCCTCAACATTAAAGTTCGACGAGCACAACTCCTCAGTGACTCGCTGGATGAGGTCAGAACACAAACACAGACCATCTGTGTGTGAGAATAGATGCAGTGGTTTGTTTATATCAGATATCAACACGTCCTGTTAACAGAGAAGTGAGTGAACAACATTTACAGACATCACTTCATTAATCTACTTCCCAAAAACTGAAGCAACAGCTTTACTAATAACCAGCTTCAGCAGATCATACGATTCTGAGCAGGTCTGCTCGTCCCTGAACACCAGAGAGGAAGGCGTCTGTAAGGTGCAGATAGGAATTGCTTAGCACTTTTAATGAGTTTTTATTGGAAGTAGAAGGGCTCGTTTGTGGTGTGGGAACGCTGGGTGTGCATTCATGCCTCCAACACTCCATCCAACCCAAATCTGATCATAAATCTGATGAGAAGCCTGAAACTTGTTCTTCACGCTGTGAGCTTCAGACCAAACCAGAAATTCTTTTTGAAAGCAGCTCAGTGGATTTTGGTTCCAAGATCCCACAAGACAAATGATTTGAGTTGTTTTTGTTTTGTCTCTGTAGTTAACGAGGAAACGGTGCGACCTGAAGAAGAAGCTGCGGGTGACTTTTGTCGGGGAGGCGGGGCTTGACATGGGTGGCCTTACGAAGGAGTGGTTCCTGCTGCTCGTTCGGCAGATCTTCCACACTGACTACGGTGAGAGACATTTTGATTTGTCCCAGTGTAGAACAGCTGGATTATGAACCTGCAGAAAGAACCTCTTTTCAGCTGGTCTTTAGGGAGCAGCTGAGAATAAGTGATGGCATTAAGAATCTGGAAGGTAAATCCTCTTTGATGCAAAGTCAATGGAAAGTCAAGCCACTCTTTATTGAAAGCAAGCAGAAAGAAAATAATATTTTTACTGGCTAAAAGTGGAAAGTACATTTTTATTAGAAGGAGGGCCTCAGTGGATGTGCTCTGTGAGTTTTCAGGTCAGTGAAACTGCAGTAAGAATAAGTGTCAGACGGCTGAGAGAAGAAGACTGTTGCTTTTGGAAACTTCAACATTAACTGGTTTCAGTCCTGAGCAGGTTTTATAAGGACTCTCTTCTGCATTCATACTGTAAACATCTACGTACATATCGTTTCTGTCACTGACAGAAATACCTTTTGTTACTTCAGTTTGAGTATCTGAAACACTTTTGATGTAAAAACTCAGACATAAATCAGTTCTGCTGCTTCCAAGGTGTTCACAGTGTATCATCACACCTCAGACCCAAATCACAAGTATTACATCTCATCATCTTCATCTCTACCAAACCTAAACTTCACCTCTGTTGCATTCAGTCAAACTTTATTAATCCCTGGAGGGAAATAAAACAGATTTTATTTATTCTGTTTAAACAGTTTAAAGTTAATAACAACAAACTCTCAGCAGCAGTTCAGTGTTTTACTTCCTATGTTTAAATGTAAAGCTGTAATATCCCGTGTTTTATTTTCAGGACCAGAGTCTGCTCACTAGAGACGTGGGACTGAAAGTCCCGCCTACTTACATGCAAACAATCACAGTGTTGTTAAGCGCAAAATTACTAATTAAAGCTAAATTTATGAGACAGATTAAAACTGGAACATTCAGCAGGAAACAACAGGAGTGAACATCTGGAAAATATTATCTGAGGTGTAATTTTATGTATCTGTAAGGACAAAGTTCGTCTTCATGGAGGGAGTGAGACCATTACTGGTCTGAGCCTGTTGTAACTGGGGTTTGACTTTACATACCAGGTTTACCATATATGATCAAGTTGTATTTACATAAGTATATATACTTAAATATTTGATCAATTTCATCAACATTATTGATATTTTGGGCCCCAAAATATACAAAAACCTTCAAATGTGAATTAAAATGAATTATAATATCTTTCCAAAAAATTACAAACATGTTCAATGAATTAAATTAGAATATAGTAGAACTCTATATAAATATTTCCTATAAAAGCTGATATTTATATGTATTGATTGATCTTGTAGATCTTGAAAACAAACTAAGTGTAATTTAAAAGAACGCAACACAAATAATTTGTCTTAGTTCAAACAGATTTAACATTATTCAGTTTATTTCATAACGAGAGTCACCTGAAAGCACATTACAGAAACAGTTCAGAGTCAAACTTAATTGTAATTATAAGTTAATAAAAGTTTATCTAAAGAAACCAGCAGATTTTGTTAAATTTTCATTTCATTACATCATAAAACTGAGTCGTCACTCACCTGTACCCTGTCCTAATGAGGAGGAGACGTCCAGGTAGATCAGTCTTACCTGAGTTTCCAAAAACAGGATCTTCCTTCTTCAGGTTTTTCCCTTCTGAGATTAAATACTTCATATGACAACAAAAATATATTTAAAAACATCATACATTGCTTATATAACTAAGAGTTGTTAACTTACATATATATAGATGTGTATGTTAGCTGGAGCACTTTAAACATCTGTCTCTGCATCTGTGTTGAAATGATTCTTGATGTTTTGATCTCTTCTGTTTCTGGTGAAGTTGTTCTTTCCATCATCGCTTCATCTTTCTGTGGTCGTCTGTGTTTTTGGTGCCAGGGGCTGTTGGCGCAAAGTAAGACAGTGAATGAGAGCTGTGTTCCTCTCATTAGCAGAGCAGGGAAAACCCCGACTCGCTCACACACACAGTCAGGTGCAGGTGTACACAAACACACACAGATCTTTTTCTGTGTAATTTGGTGTCAGATTCTGGTGTTCGGGGATGTGAGCCGTCCAGATGTGGGTCTGGAACAAGCTGCTGCTGTTTCTTTCAACTGCTGTCAGAAAAACTTCAACTTTTCCATTTTATTTTACTCAACAAGCTTTTTTTTAACTAAAGGCAACAATTTAACTCAGTTTTAGTTTCAGCGTGTTGTTTACAAAAGATACAGGAAATTAAGAACTCCAATCAGAGAAGGACGATGTTGTTCATCAGTTATTTAGAAATCAACAGAGTGGAGTTGGTCACCATGGTAACCACCAGTTGATCACTAAGTCATCATGGTAAACACACGCCTGTGTCTCAGTAGGGTCACCATGGTAACCACACACCTGCCTCTCAGTAAGGGCACCATAACCACACACCTATGGCTCATTCAGGTCACCATGGTAACCACACACACCTGTGTCTCAGTAGGGTCACCATGGTAACCAAACACCTGTGTCTCAGTAGGGTCACCATGGTAACCACACACCTGTCTCTCAGTAAGGTCACCATGGTAACCTCCCACCTGTGGCTCATTCAGGTCACCATGGTAACCACACACACCTGTGTCTCAGTAGGGTCACCATGGTAACAACACACCTGTATCTCTGTAAGGTTACCATGGTAACCACAGCCCTGTGTCCCATTCAGGTCACCATGGTAACAACATACCTGTCTGTCTCTCTGTCAGTAAACTCACTGAGACTCAGATAGGAACAATCAGCTGAACATCTGGGGAAAATCTATAATTGTGTTAAATGTTTCACTCATTGTTGTTTCTGCAGGGATTTCTCTCAGTTTTTACTCAGTTTATTTGTGCTGTAGGCTGTTTAGTTACTAAAAAACACATTTTGACGTGGAATCTGTTTCTTTAATGGCACGAAATCAGACAAAATCCATCACACGTTTTAATATGAAGAAACATGTAGTAACAGAAGACTAATATAAAATCTGATCACTTTCTATTAAACTGTAACAAAGTTTTTAAAGAATGGTGAACAAATTAAATATTGCAATTGTTTTGCACTACTTTTATTATGAACATATACAATACATCAAGTTGTAAGAATGAACTTGAATGAAGAGTTGCTGTTTTATTCTAATCTAACAGGAACATTTTATGTTCTAGGAATGTTCACCTACATGAAGGACTCGCGCTGCCACTGGTTCAGCAGCTGGAAGTGTGACAACTTCTCAGAGTTTCAGATGGTTGGAACTGTATCCTTTACCATGAAATCAGGATTTATTTTTAACCTTTTATTGAGTGTAAAGAATGTGTGTGAGTCTGTTTTTAAGTACTTTTTCCTGCAGTCGTCACCTTTTAACATAAAATCCATTTATAATGAAAACATACAAGTTGTCTATCAAACAAAACAGAACATGATACATTCATTTTTTATTGATATTTCCATATTTACAAGCACAAAGTAGAACACGTCTTCTTTTTAGTTCTTTTTTTACTTCAGATTTTCGACATCAGGCTCTGTTAAAAGCTGCAGCTGGAAACTGTTTGTTGGTTACGTAACCTAATATCTGCTTGTTCCTGTTCGTCTGTGTGTGTGTGTGTGTGTGTGTGTGTGTGTGTGTGTGTGTGTGTGTGTGTGTGTGTGTGTGTGTGTTTGTATTTCTGACCTCCTGGGGACCCGTTTCCTGACTTTTACTATCTTTCTGGGGTCCGAGGGTTCTTGTGGGGACCGAAGCCTGGTCCCCATGAGGGGGACTCCCCTTTTTAGGGTTAGGGGTTAGGTTTATAGGTATGGTGTGAATAGAGTTTTAGTTAGTCTTAGGGTCAGTTATAGATCAGTAATGGTTAAGGTTAGGAAAAGGGTTTGGGTTAGGTATAAATCTAGTTACTAAAATCAATGGAAGTCAATGGACGGTCCCCATAAGTATAACAAAACACACTTGTGGGTGTGTGTGTATGTGTGTGTGTCCTGTAATATTGTTCATACTTTTGGACATAAATCATTTCACAGAGTCACAGTTTAGTTTAGACATTTGTTTTAAGGTAAAAGAGCGAACTGCGTGTGCCGTGTGGATTCAGGATGAAGACTCTGGAGTTTTATAGTTTGGTTTGGATGAGGGTGAAGGTGCACAGATGTTTTCAAAAATGAGTTTAAGTGATTGAAATAACAAGTTGTGTTTGGTTTAGAGCAGAGACATTAACTTAGAAGAGAAGAGAAAAGAAAAGGAGGAAAGTATGTATGTTTAAAAGTACATGTGTGTTTGCTTCTGGGTGTTCCTGCATGTTCCACATATGTACTCGATCTGAGAGCTCATTTATCAACCTTTGTTCCTGTGCAGCCATTATAGCTGCACTAATTCTCTGTGGAGGCGAAGACGCAAAATATCTAACAGAGATAAAGAGAGACAAATAAAACGTGTTGGAGGAACAGGTGTATGAACAGATATTACTGTAAAAGGTGGGACGTGATGTTAAGACTTAAAATTACTGCAGGTCTCTTTTCTTATCCTGCCTGTTGACAAGAATCAGCTGAAATAAAAACTGTGTGGTCTAAACATGGAAAAACATGCAGGCAAAAATAATCTGGGGGTCTCATTTCCATTTCAGATCAAAATGCAAATCTGTTAACTCCTGATCAAAGAGATGCAAAAGAATTTACACATTTTTACCATCAAATTTACAGTAAAGTCTGCAGATTTAAACTTTTATATGTACTATACAGGTCTTTAAATTTTCAAAGAAACAACATTTCTTTTCATTTCCCTCCGATATATTTCTTATAATTTTAGTTGCTTTTTCAGCTATTATAATAAAAAGATGTTGCACCCATCTGACTATTTGTGTAAGAAGTATGGAATTAAATTCTACCAAATTAGAGTCTAAATAACACTTGAAAACTGTTTTAGATTAAAGATGATGAGATTTATTTTGTGGGTATTTTAATTTAAACCAGACGGCAAAATAAAATTATATTAAACTTTAGAAAACAAAGAAAAATCTGTGAGCTTCTCAGAAACACCAAATAAAAAGAAACAAGTAAAAAAGTTAAAAAGTCTAAAAAAAGCCAAATTAAAAGCAAAAAGGTTAGACAAAATGAATGCAAATAAGAAATATACATGTTTTTAAAATCTGTAAATATATTATTATAAAATGAACTCACGATAAAAATAGATATAATTTTTTATGTTTTATTTGACATACTGTCAAATAAAACATAAAAAAAAACTGATATAAAAATATATATAAAAAAAAAAAATATATATATATATATATATATTTTTTTTTTTTTTTTTTTTTTTTTTTTTTTTTTTTTTTTTTTTTGGACCTTTAGTTGTTCCATACAGCAGAACAGCCGAGTCATAGTTTCATCCCAAATTCTAAAACTGATCACTAATGTGACTGAGATGAACTTTAATTATAGTAAAATTTGTCTTGGAGTATTATGACTTGTAGAATATTACATATGGACTGTGTTTATTACAAAGTCAGGTCGATAAACTCGGTGAGCTGCAGGTCCAGAAAGTAGGATAAAGAAATAAAAAGAATTGAATGCAGAGTGTTTTATTTATGTCTGTGTCATAAAGTTATGAACAAACCTTTAAGCTTTCAGTCACACACTCAGTGATAAATCTGTGTGTGTCCTTAATGACTCTAGTAATTATACGGTCAGTGTTTATTTTTCATGTGTTTGCAGAGAAGGAGATTTATTTTTTGAGATTATATGTGTCGCCTACCTGTAATCAGTTCATGCACACAAACTGAGCCTACATTCAAAATTCCTCCACATCTGGTCACCAGATGTGGCAGCTGTGAGCACTCCGGGTGTGTGGGTGTGTGTGTTTTGGATCCCCATCCCTCAGATGTAAAAAAAAGAAAAAAAAAGAAGGAGAAAAAACATATAGGTGGGTGTGACTTTAGTGAACAACTCTGTGAAGCAGAAAATTTCTAAAGAAAATCTGAGAGATACGAAAGCAGCTGCTGCTCAGAATGTTAGAATAACCCTAATGTGTATTTATAATTATTAGGCTGTTTTATCTGTGAGGGTTGGAACACAGCACATAATCTTCACATGCAGCATGATAAAACCTGGTCTGGGTGTCTTACTATGTCAGAACAGATTTACTCTACAACAGCTGGGCTTTCATTTGTATAGTGGGTTTATTTTAAAACTGACTGTATCGGGTTTTTGCTGCCCCAAACACTTCGGCAATGACTGGCAGGTACAGAAAGCAGCCACAGGTCCAATGCAGAGGGGATGTCTGCAAGAGAGCAGAGTACCCCCAGAACCCATCATGCCGCCCCCCCAGCACAAGGCCAGGCCAGGGCCCAGTGACCCTGGGACCCAGGGGTCAGCCCCACCCACGACTAGGCACCCGTCCACGCCGGGGAGTCCAGCCCCGCCTACCTCAAGTATGAGGAGGCGTCATGTTGGAGCCCCACAGTGAGATGGGCCAGTAAGGAGAACAGGTTAGGAACCCCCTAGAACCAGTCTGAGCCATCAGAGAACCCAAACAGCTGATCAGGAGCCCACAGCACCACAACAGCAGCCAGGTCCCCACACGGCCCCCACCAAACTGAGGGGAGCCACACCCACACCAAGACAGATGTTAGCGCTCCCCAGAGCCTCCAGAGGTAACACCCAACACACAGCCACGCCCAACAGGCGTAGAACCTGCAGCAGAGGCCGGGGGACGCCGACCCCTCTCACCTGTTCAGCATGAGTCATCAGTGTGTTTGTTTGGGTGTGTGTGTTATGATGGTGGGTGATGATGGGGCGGGCGGGGGGGGTGGGGGTGCATTTGGTTCAGCTGTTCTCAACATTAGAATGCAGGTCTGTAAAGTCTCTCTGTGTCTGATAGACGTTTGAAGACAAGCAAAATGTTCTGACCCCTGGAGGAAACTTGACATGAATCCATGATTTATACTCTACAGTGTGTATGTGATTTATTTTGGAAGGATTTTGTTGTTTAAATCTCTGAGTAGATTTATTTAAGAGTTTGACCGTGACATTCTCTCTCAGGGCTTTTCCTTTAAAAAGAAACAGATTCATTTTGGCAAATCTTTTTTTTTTTTTTTTTTACCAAGTCGGAATTGATGTCCGGATGCCTGACAGATTTGTTTGTTTTGGCAAATCTAAATTTAAACCAATTTGTTTGGAGAAGTTGTTTCCTGTTCTGCTTGACGGGAGTAAATATTTAAAGGTTATATTATTTCTTTGTTTGAGAGGATCACGCTTTCACCATCAACAGTTGTTACATTCGTTATAAAAACAGTTTTACAGTCAGTTTAAGTTTCATTTACACATACAGAAAGTTTGTTTCCTCTTTAACCTGGTGTGTGATCAGCTGATGGGCTTAGCAGTTTATAACAGCATCGCTCTGGACATCCACTTCCCTCTCTACTGCTACAGGTACCAGTCTTTTATAACCTTGATGTTATTTTGTTTTTGTTTTTATATTTATATTAAGGTGATGTTAAGTGTTTTGAAAGGTACCTATACTATTAAATGCATTATTATTATTTTATTTATTTATTAACAATATTTCTTCTCTGACTGTGAAAGCTGCGTTTGTCTTGTATTTAAAAGAATCTCATTGTCTGTGTTTTTCATCAGTTGTAGAATAAATTCATATTTTAAATGTTGATATTTAACCCAAATTTAAAGTGAAATTTTGGAATCTTAACCCTGTCTTTCTTGTTACTGTCGTAGCTTTTTGATGTTGTGCATTAAGGGCTAGGGAGGGATATTTTAAACCTTTTCAGGTCATGTGTTGAAGGTTTTAGTTTTAATTCCTTCACAGAATCTAAAGCCAATCCCTTCAGATCAGTTACAATGTTATTGATAAAAATGTAGCAAATTATCACTCATATGTTTATGAGACTGTGATTTACTGCTCTTTGTCTGCTCTTCTCTGATTGGCTTCAAACAGGTCATGTGATCCATAAGTTCAGACTAAGCTTGTTATGGCGTGATGAGGCATCATGTTAGGCGAGTGGTAGATGAAGTGATGCTCATGTCATGTGACTGGGGGGGGGGGGGGGGGGGGGGGGGGGGGGGGGGGGTGTGATCTGGGGGTTGATCAGGTCGAGGTTCAGAAACACTGTGTCCATTGATGAGGTCAGTTGACTACAAATAAAATGACTCAGCAGTTATTTACATCACTGGTACACTTATGATATTTTCAAATAACAATATCAGAATTTCTAACTGAATTTTAACATATTGGTTGACCTCTAGAAACAAACCCCACTGAGAATCTCTGGAATGTTCTGGAAGTTTGTCCAACTTTCCATTACAAACAATACAAAAATCTGGATGGAAATAAATGACGTAACATTAAATATTCTGATTTAAAAGCTGCAGCTGCGCCAGACTCAAAACTACTAGTGACCTAACAAGATATCAGAGAGAGTAAACAGGTGTGTGTGTGTGTGAACTGTTGCGTAACAACTTAGAATCAATCATCTAGCTGTCGTGGTCTGGAAGCTCAGGAAGAGATTTCAATCTAATCAGAGTCCTAATTAATTAAAATAGATTTGGCCTTGTGGATTATCAGCTCTGAGGAGTGTTGAGCCAATAATCCTGCTGTGTATCCTGTTATCTGCGTCACTGTTCTCCTCCAGGGCTTCCAAAGTTGCATCATCTCTAATCTCTCACAGACTTTATCAGTGCTGCTATAGTTTCATCATGTTGCTGCTTTATGAAATAGTAACAGCTCATTTTACTGTTTTCTGTTTTGTACAAACAGGAAGCTCCTCACTCCACCTACTGTACCATGTGACCAAAATACACTTGTCGGCATGGCAACAGCCACCTTGGATGACCTGCAGCAGGTCATGCCTGTAAGTATTTCACACTGGTGTGTGAAGTCAGAGTCAAATGTTTGTGTTTTGGTGAAAAGATAAAACTAATTATTTTATTTTATTGTACAGCATGATTTATTTATGCTTGTCATCGAGTGCAAATCACAACATGTTTATGACTGGATGAAATAATCTGCATTTCTACCGAAATTCTGTTGTTCAGTCTTCTCTGTTCTGCCACTAGAGGGAGCCAGAGTTAAACTTTTGTTTTTTTTTTTTGTTTGTTTATTCCACCAACAAAGATCAGAAACAAGTCTGATGACTTGTTTTTTTTATGTCACAAAAGACCAGATCAGCTGATTTCCTTTAGTTTTCTCAGAAGGAAAATTCTAACTAAACAAACACATTTCAATTCAAACTTCTGTAGTTTCTTTTTCATCATCAGCTTGTAAAATGCAACAACATTGTTTGTTATAACAGACAATAATTTGCAAGAGATTTTAAATAGAAATAAAGCTTGATCTCTTGTGCAGTGATGCTTTTTTAAACACTAAATATTTTCAGCTCTCATAAAATGAAAAAAAAAGCTTGTTTCTGAATTATTTTGGCCTTTTTCCCTCCTTAAGAAATCATTTTCAGATTTGTGCACAAACAAATTGACATTCATAAAAACTGTTTTTCTTTCACTTAAAACCAGCACTAAACTGAGGATGTGTGGGTTTAAAAAGGTTTGATACGTCCATTTCACTGTCAGTTTTAGACTTTTTGCTCATTTTTGTTGCTCCAAGTTCAAGTTTTACTCGTCAGTTTCAACCTTGATGTGGATGAAGGACACAGTGTGTGACAGAAAGCTCATGTACTGCCTCCAAACAGTCGCTCAGAGTTACCTGATCCACAAGCTGTGTCACATCCAAAACCTTCCTGACTCTGAAGGTCACTACACACACAAACTGGGAGATTGTTGTGTAACTGGAGGGTATCAGATACGAGGCCTGCAGTTGGTTGTCTGGTGACTCTGCAGAAAGAAACTCAGATCTCAATCAGCTGAAGCAGAATCGAGTCACTTTTCTGCAGAAAATCTTACGTTTGTAAATGAAGTTGTAAGAAATTTGCAGCAGACTTTACTGCACAATGCCTTGCTTCATGGTACTGTGACACTTTCTAAGCAGCAACATAACATGCTGAGCTCAAACTGAAGCAGCGTGTCGGTGAAGAACAAGCTGTTTCATACCTGAAGGGAAACTTGTTTGAATTATAAATGATTGCATATAAGATTCGGTAAGTTAAATGAAACATCTGGTCTGTGTTCAGTTTTAAACTGTTTGTCTATCTGCAGGAACTGACTCATGGTTTAGCAGAGCTGCTGAGCTACGAGGGGAATGTGGAAGAGGACTTCTACCTCACCTTCCAGGTAAAACGCTTCACATCAGAGCTCTTCTTAAAACGGCGTTTAGGTTAAACGTTTCCTCAGACCAAAAATGTGAGGGGAGTCCGAGTGGGAAAATAACACGCCATCAACATGCCAACAACTAATCTGGTGGGAAAGAATTTCTGTCTTTTTATCAGGACAGACGTCAGGATGTTATTATGACTGTGTTAGTATGAGACTGCAGGGCGACCCGGATCCAGTCCACTGATGTCATCCAGTTAACAACTTAAACAAAAGCTAATAAAACAACGACATTCAGGTAGTTACACTGTTCAGTTATAAAACTGATCCTGCAGGACAGAAACGATTCTTACAGTTTAGTTTTAATAAAACTTTATTAAATATATTAAAGTTCTGTTTTAAACAGATGTTCAGCGTGATGCTGGAAAATTCCGGCTACTGGGACGAGATGGTTCAGATTATTTGACTAAGATGTCATGAATCTGTTTATTTTATCCTGAACTCTGTGGACTGAACCAACAACCTTCAGATTTAACTCTGTAACTCATGAGCTGCAGCCACTCTCGTGCTCTTCATCGTGGATCTTCATCATCATCATTCACCCTCATCATCAACCATCTGATTGAATTTGTGTGAGTTACAGAATCGAGTTTCATCTTGGTATAAAACCGGGTCTCTGGTGGGTTTTAAAGGACCTCAGCAGACGATGACGGCCTCGAAGCATCAGAATGGGCTCGTTTATGTTGCAGTGGTCGTTGGGGGGGCGTTCGGGGGTTATATATGGAGCGTGTGTGTGAAGACAGAAGGTGTAAAGACCTGAGTGGAGGTGCAGTTTCCACTCAACAGCAGCACATTGAGTTTGTACATGAACATATCTGAGTTGTTTCTACCTGCTGCTTCACAGTTTGAGACGTTCCGGCAGCATTCCAGGAGTTTTTACTTCTTTAAGTTTCTTTTCTTGTACTTTATCCTGTAAAACTACAAACCAAATCCTAAAAATACTCAAAGGTTTACTTATAAACCCTTTTTAACCCTTTTTTACCCTTTTTTTAATAAACCCTTTTTGCAAAACAAAATAAGAGAATTTGACCAAAGATGGAGTGTTTGATTCTTGTTCCCATCAGAGTGCCGGCGTTGTGCTACTTGCTGTTGGATATTTATGATCTGATTGGTCAGTTCCTCTGACCTCATCAGGATTATTCCTCATCAGTTCTGCAATATTCAAGTATCGTGACGTAAAGTTAACTTGGAATTCAGAGCAGATAAATTCTTTTTTTCTGTCATTTAAAAGAACTTTGTTTCTTTTCACGTCAGCGACTTTGACAAGAAAAACTATTTTTTAAAGAGTATATTGAAATTATTTTTTAAACAAGCCAAGAGCTGCTCGTCACTCAGTTTAGTCTCTGTCTGTCCATCAGTTGTTGGGATTTGTGTCATCATGTTACATCCCATGTTGTTACAGAACCTGTATTTTTAAACTCACCAGGTGAGTATCTATGTGAGGAGAAGCTCAGGTAATCAGACAGGTGAAGCTGTGTGAGTCTTTTGTTGGACTGATGGAGTCGGTTTACTCCTTTCAACGTTGTAAATATTGTAAACAGAGAAGTTTCAACACTTTTTGTGGGTCTGGTTCAGTCGTCAAACAGAGATTCATGTGTTTACCTTGTTTTTGTGTTTCTCAGGTGTTTCAGGAGGAAATGGGTGTGGTCAAATCCTACAACCTGAAACCTGGAGGAGACAAAATCCCTGTCACTAAGCAGAACCGGAAAGGTGAGCCCACACCAGTCACAGCTCATGACCTCGGCTGAAGTCAATAAATTGTCTCCTTCAGATGATGAAAAAGTTTTGGATTTTTAGAAAAATCTGATTGAAGCATTAATTTAATCTTAAAAAAATGTTCTCCATAAGATTGTCCACTCTGAGTTGCTGTAGTTTGTTTTGAAGATGAAACAACAGCTTTAACGTCATTAAAAGGACGTTTTATAAACAGGAAGTTGGTGAAAGACCACAAGGACTCGGTTCTCTGGTTTGAACAAACCTCCACAACGTTAATAGATTCAGTCTGGTTGTTTATCACCTGTTTATTTTTACCTGTTACCATGGTAACAACTGCAGTGGCAAATCATCTGTAAACCATTAGTCTTGGTACAAACATCTTTACAGGCCTGCGGTTCGCTCGTACCTTTACCCCGATGGTCTGATCGTACTTCACCTGGAAGGTGTGAAAACGTTCAGGAAACATCAGCAGCTCCATCAGAGGATGAAAGGATGAAAACATCAGACCCTGAAGGTCGTTTAGAAACTTTATGAGGCGTCGGGATCATAAATGTTTGGCTGAGAAAATCATAAACAAACTGTTTCATCCAGATATGAGCAGGTGTAAAAGAACTTGATACTCAAACTACCTGGAACATTTAGCTCCTGATTGGGAGAGAACAGTTTACATCCTGGTACTCTGCAGCTTTTATCAAACGCTGTTTTCGTCACAGCTGGGAAAAAAATCCATAAACATTTCCAGCTGATTTTCCATCCAGCAGCTCCTGTTGTCCAGCTCGGCTCCAGCTTCCCCGTGAGCTGCCGGTCCTGGAGGGTTAATGGATAAAACTCTGCAATGGAATAATGATCGTCTCTTTCCACAGAGTACGTCCAGCTGTACGTCGACTTCCTGCTGAATAAATCCATTTATAAACAGTTTGCTGCCTTCTACCACGGCTTCCACAGTGTGTGTGCCTCCGACGCCCTCATGGTGAGTCTGCTGTGCACGTGTGCGTGCATGTTAATAGTCAATAAAACAGTTGGGTGCAGAAATCACATGTACTAAACGCTGTAATCCAAACAGAAGAGCAGAAACTCTGCAAACAAACTCACAAAGTTTATTATAAAAACATATTTATTATTTAAAAACAACCCAAAATAACTTATTTGGATATTCCAGCTGTTCTTCTTACTATTTCTGAAACACATTTAGCGATTCTCTGTGCCAGCGTGATAACTGAGATCTCCCTGAGCAGTCTGACCTCTGACCTCTGGGTGAACTGGCTGGGATGACCACGCCTGTGATGATTGACAGCTGCTCCTGGTTTCCACTGAATAATCTCTCTGTTGATAGATGGATTCTTAAATAGAAAAGAAATGACCTTTAACCTTTCCCAGATTAAACAGTCGCTTCCATAAAACTTTATTTTCAAAATTCAAAAACAAACATCAGTTATTTTCAGACGTTTTTATTATTATTTGATTTTGACTCACCTGTTTAAATGTTGCTGTAATGATTTGGGTCTGACAATGATATTTAAAGTGAAACGATGAAGAAATCTACAGCTCAGCCGGTTGCTTCGGTAAATCTGTGACACTCCTATAAAATGAATCTGTTGTTGTTTGAACTTCGTCCTATTGGCTGTTTTACAGTAATGTGAGTAAACGTTTCTGCTCATCAGTCGCGTCGTTGTTTCACTTCCTGTGTTGCAACAATGTAAGAAACCAAAAATTCCCTCAACTGTAATTCAGTTTCTTATAGGAAGTTGAAAATATAAAATACGTCATGAAATTAATTTTTGAATGTAGATTTAAATATATTTACATGTTTTATAAAAGTAACTTTACAGCTGAACAATAAAAATGTAAAATAAGAACAAAATAACAATAAAACAGAGTCAAATAGAAATAGTCTGAGGGGATCGTGTGTTTGACCTTTGACCTTTTGGGTCCTGACAGAATAGTTTATAGTTTAAGGTTGAAGGTCACGTTATGAATAGTTTGTGTTTGTATCAGAGGACATTTTGGTTCAGGTCTCACTGAATTTGCCTGCAGATAAAAGACCCAGTTTGATGGCAGCTGGAGAGACTGAGAGCCTGAATGTGGGTCAGAAACGGGTCGGGTCGATCCGACTGAACCACATTAACAGGGATGAGTCCCGGATGACCCTCTAGTCCTGGAATTTATCTTGTTTGGGTGTAAAATACTGAAACACACTAACTCACTAATCCCTGGCTGGTCAGTCAGAGCAGATGGTCCAGGTCCATCAAGTCCAGGTCCATCAAGTTCTGATCAGTCACATGTTCAGACATGAATGAAGATTCAGGAGGTTCAGCTACTGACAGAAAAACACTAAAACCAGACTGGAGTTAAACTAAATGCTTGTTGGAGAAGATCCTGACGGACTGATGAGATGAAACTGGAGCTTTTAAACAGATATTTGTCTTTTTGTTTATTTGTTGTGAAAAGGGACAAACAAAACTATGTGCATCTGGATATGAACATCTGATTAATCTTACTAATATATAGATTTGATTTTTATTATAAAACGTTGAACTCTCAGCTGATTTGACCTGACCAGGTTTTCATACGGTTTTCACATCGTCTGATCCTGATATTTTAAATTAATCAAACATCAGAATTTGATTCTATTTAACATCTTTAACGATGTCTTCACCCTTTCAAATATGAAACATTTAAAGTCTCTGCAGATGCAGAAGAGAAGACTTAAATAGGACACAGTGTGATGCAAAACCCCTAAATAAAAACTTCCTGCAAGGAAAAGAAGAGACCACCTGGGACCTCGATGGGACCTCGATGGGACCTCGATGGGACCTCGATGGGACCTCGATGGGACCTCGATGGGACCTGAACGCCTCCCTTCAGTCAGTTTTACAATAAGAGTAATGAGTCGAAGTATCTGCTAAATAAAAAAGGTAGAAAGTGGATTTGATTTTAAAAACCGTCAAATCAAAATCAAAAACATGGAACATGTTTCATCTGCAGAAGACTCAGTTTCTCTGAGACGCTGTAAAGTGGGTGTGTTTGTTGTGTCACGTCCACATGGTGACGTCTTCAGGATGTGATGAGGCAGGTTTCTGGTTAACTCTGTGTGTGTGGAGGGAATTTCAGTTGTTAGATCATTATGGTGTTAGTCAATAACATCAGATTTCCCAGTTTGATAACATACAGTGGGGCAAAAAAGTATTTAGTCAGCCACCAATTGTGTAAGTTCTCCCATTTAAAAAGATCAGAGAGGCCTGTAATTTTCATCATAGGTATACCTCAACTATGAGAGACAAAATGAGGAAAAAAAATCCAGAAAATCACATTGTCTGATTTTTAAAGAATTTATTTGCAAATTATGGTGGAAAATAAGTATTTGGTCACCTACAAACAAGTAAGATTTCTGGCTTTCACAGACCTGTAACTTCTTTAAGAGGCTCCTCGGTCCTCCACTCGTTACCTGTATTAATGGCACCTGTGTGAACTCGTTATCAGTATAAAAGACACCTGTCCACAACCTCAAACAGTCACGCTCCAAACTCCACTATGGCCAAGACCAAAGAGCTGTCAAAGGACACCAGAAACAAAATTGTAGACCTTCACCAGGCTGGGAAGACTGAATCTGCAATAGGTAAGCAGCTTGGTGTGAAGAAATCAACTGTGGGAGCAATTATTAGAAAATGGAAGACATACAAGACCACTGATAATCTCCCTCGATCTGGGGCTCCACGCAAGATCTCACCCCGTGGGGTCAAAATGATCACAAGAACGGTGAGCAAAAATCCCAGAACCACACGGAGGGACCTAGTGAATGACCTGCAGAGAGCTGGGACCAAAGTAACAAAGGCTACCATCAGTAACACACTACGCCGCCAGGGACTCAAATCCTGCAGTGCCAGACGTGTCCCCCTGCTGAAGCCAGGACACGTCCAGGCCCGTCTGCGGTTTGCTAGAGAGCATTTGGATGATCCAGAAGAAGATTGGGAGAACATCATATGGTCAGATGAAACCAAAATAGAACTTTTTGGTAGAAACTCAACTTGTCGTGTTTGGAGGGGAAAGAATGCTGAGTTGGATCCAAAGAACACCATACCTACTGTAAAGCATGGGGGTGGAAACATCATGCTTTGGGGCTGTTTTTCTGCAAGGGGACCAGGATGACTGATCCGTGTAAAGGAAAGAATGAATGGGGCCATGTATCGTAAGATTTTGAGTGAAAGCCTCCTTCCATCAGCAAGGGCATTGAAAATGAGACGTGGCTGGGTCTTTCAGCATGACAATGATCCCAAACACACCGCCCGGGCAACGAAGGAGTGGCTTCGTAAGAAGCATTTCAAGGTCCTGGAGTGGCCTAGCCAGTCTCCAGATCTCAACCCCATAGAAAATCTCTGGAGGGAGTTTAAAGTCCATGTTGCCCAGCGTCAGCCCCAAAACATCACTGCTCTAGAGGAGATCTGCATGGAGGAATGGGCCAAAATACCAGCAACAGTGTGTGAAAACCTTGTGAAGACTTACAGAAAACGTTTGACCTCTGTCATTGCCAACAAAGGCTATATAACAAAGTATTGAGATTAACTTTTGTTATTGACCAAATACTTATTTTCCACCATAATTTGCAAATAAATTCTTTAAAAATCAGACAATGTGATTTTCTGGATTTTTTTTCCTCATTTTGTCTCTCAAAGTTGAGGTATACCTATGATGAAAATTACAGGCCTCTCTGATCTTTTTAAGTGGGAGAACTTACACAATTGGTGGCTGACTAAATACGTTTTTGCCCCACTGTATATTATACTTTTGTTCTGTGAATTTATTTTCACATGTTTTAAACTTCAGATTAGCAGCTAAATTCTCTAAATTCACTAAAAAATAAATTAATTTAACTAAATGTTGGTGATGAAATGTGATGATACTCCACTTCCTGTTCCTCCTTTACTGACTGTGCTTCACTTTTACCGTCTGAGGGGCGGAAATGGTTGTTACATTGAATTGATGTTGTGTTTTAGTGGAAATTACAGCAGCGACGCAGATGTTGCAGCTGTTTAATAAAACACTTCCTCCTAATCGTTTTATTGTAGTGAAAAGAGTTGGTCAGGGTCATGAGTTCAAAACCTGCTGATGAAACAACTCAGACCTTCTGAGAAAAGCTTGAGAAGGTTCAAGGTTTCTTTAGAAAGTGAATTTATATATTTATTTCTGTAAGTCAGTAAAAATAAAAAATATTTAGAATAAAAGTCAGTAAGACACCAAGAAGCTGTTTGTCTGAGCCTCAGAGAGAGAGACAGGTGTGTGGTTACCATGGAGACCCTGATGAGCCACTGGTGGTTACCATGGAGACCCTGATGAGCTACTAGTGGTTACCACTTAGACCCTGATGAGCCACTGGTGGTTACCATGGAGACCCTGATGAGCCAGTAGTGGTTGCCATGGAGACCCTGATGAGCCACTGGTGGTTACTATGGAGACACTGATAAGCCAATGGTGGTTAACCACATAGACCCTGATGAGCCACTGGTGGTTACCATGGAGACCCTGATGAGCCACTGGCAGCAGTGTTAACATTTGATGTTGGTTCTCTTTCCACCTGGACAGTGTTTACATCCGAACGCAGAGTCTCGATTAGTGAGTTGGTGATTACAGAGTCGATGTTGGAACTTTCAGGTAGCAGCAACTTGGTCAACCTTTAAAATGTTTTCAGAAACCTTGAAGTTTGACTTTTGGTTGTAGTTGCTGCGTCCAGAAGAGGTGGAGATGTTGGTGTGTGGGAGTCCAGAGCTGGACATGACGGCGCTGCAGAAAGCTGCTCAGTATGAAGGATACAGCAAGACGGACTCCACCGTGAGGTAAGATGCTGTTCAAACTTTTTACTGGTAACAGTCAGACAGACATTATTTTTATATTGTTCAGTTATTCCTGAGGACAGTGTGTTCATTAAAACATCTGTAATGCTTCTCTGACTGGGAATTATAACAGAGATAAAATGTTTTCTCAACCAAATGAAGAGCAGAACCTCAAGCTGTGATTTATTTTTAGCTGTTTGATCGAGAAACAAGTCGACACTCGTCAGACAGATAAAGAAAGTCAGCAGAGCTCAGACAGCTGACTGCACGCAGCGTCTGGCCTGTTGCACAACTTCAATACTGTCTGTCTGATCAGCTGTCTGTCTCTCTGAAGTGCAGGAGCTTCTGATGGTGTCAGCAGGAGGGAGTCAGTGATGACTGGTTCTGGTCTGTGTGATGTTACAGGTGTTTCTGGGATGTGGTGTTGGCCTTTCCTCTGGAGCTGCAGAAGAAGCTCCTCCACTTCGCTACAGGAAGTGATCGTGTTCCTGTTGGAGGAATGGCTGACCTCAACTTTAAAATCTCCAAAATCGATGTGCCAGCTGATTGGTAGGTTCTAATAAAGTGAACATGAACACCAGAATATTTCAAACGCTGGTCAAGAGCAGAGATTTACCGTCCGTCACAACAACCTGCAGATCCTGATACAAAAACATCGAATCACTCCAAAAATCTGGTCTCATCAGTTTAATTTAAGGTGTCTTTGCTTCAGATGGTCTTTATGTTGATCTGATATTCTACAACAAATAGAGTTCATCTGAGCTGCAGAGGAAAAGATGTACCAGAACCTCAAACTGGGTCAGGTGATAAATAATCTCACCTGTCAGGGTAAAAAAAACACATGAGAGTTTTATTTTAAGCTCATCTCGTTCACCTTGGCCTCATTTTCACATCAAGCAGGTAGTTCAGACTCTCATTTCCTTTAAGCTGTAAAACAAAAATGTATTTTTTATATTTATTCTGAATAAGATGTTTATTATTTCAGGATATTAGATGTTGTAAGAGTAAGACTAAATGTGTATCAGACTCTAAATACGTCCAAATCTTTAAACCAGCTGATTTATTTGTCTCATTAGAGACACAGTAACATTAACAAAAATAAAACCATTATACATGAAGTATTTTAAAGTTATTATATTATATATTAGAAGAAATAGAGCAGAAGTTTCAGTATATTCAGTATTCAGATACTTGTGTGTGTGTGTGTGTGTGTGTGTGTGTGTGTGTGTGTGTGTGTGTGTGTGTGTGTGTGTGTGGTCTCAGATATCTAACATCAGTGTGGTGATAAACAAACAGGCTGGTGTGTGTGTGTGAAACTCTCTGGTTTTTCAGGTTACTTGGGTTCAACTCTTTCTCACACACTGCGCCGACAAACATTTTTATTTTCTCACCAACGTGCGACACACAACAAACGGTGTTACCTCTGAAAACAGCCGTGGTACTGATAGTGTTTTAAAACAACAGCTGAATCATCCTCTCATCTGTATCAGGTCATATTTCTGTATTTTTTCTGTTGACACATGACTCTGTAACAAAGCAGCCGTTTCTTAGCGAGAAGTGAAAACCCCCCCAACACATACACACACATACACACATGTATGAGAAGCTTTCAAGGGCCCCACATACCATGATCTCAGAAAGGGGCCAGTGGAGTATGTGGTGTTTGGGAAACATGGGGGATGGGCAGAGGCCATTGTGTCAGATGTAAAGAAAACTACATTCAGGGAGTTCAAGGCCAAAGTGGGCGGCGTTGAACTCACTAACCTGCTACATCCCGTGACGGGTTGTTGTTTTTCAGCTTCAGAGGTTCAGCTCAGGATCTGGAACTCTGAACATCTTTAATTTATATATAACACTAGAAAAGCACTCGGAGAGCGCAGACCTCCACCAGGTGGACATACTGTAGAAAGTACTATGTCCTTATCCTTACAAAAATTCCTGGATCCAGACAGTAATCCGGATCACCCCTAAAATCTCCTCGATTGTTCCTTGGGTTATTTCTGACCTTTCCTGAAAATTTCATCAAAATCCATCCATTAGTTTTTGAGTTATTCTGCTAACAGACAGACAGACAGACAGACAGACAGACAGACAGACCCTGATGAAAACATTACCTCCTTGGTGAAGGTAATAACAAAAATTTTAATTTAGAACTTTGTGTGTTTTCTGCATCTGCAGAAGCCCAAACCATCAGACCTCCACCTCCGTGCTGACAGCTGGTGTGAGGTGTTTGTGATGATGTTTGGTTTAAAATGTGCTGCTGTGCATTATGGGTAAACGTCTCAACTTTACTCTCACCTGTCTGAAGGACCTTTATTCCAGAACAGTTTCTGGTGAAACTTCATGAGCCTTAGCTGAGCTGTCACTTATAACTCCACAGTAATCTGGTTGTGCTCATTAACCGTGTTGTTATTAGAAATACAAACTAAAAATGTGTTTTTCTGCACTTAAACGCTGCAGCAACAATATCTTCATACAGGTAATGCATGACTCTGTTTGCAGCCCAGCAGAAGAAAAGATTGTTTATCTTTTTGTCGTGTGGTTTTGAGGTTAGCGCTGATCAGAAATCTTAGTTGAGGTTCCTGAGCTGGAACCCAAATTCCATCTTCTGATAACAAATAAAACTCAGTGTTTTTAAACAAGCCAAGCTTCTTCAGGTGTCTTCTGATTGTCATGAACTTTAAATAAAGCTTGATGCTAAAGCTTAATTCCACATAAAGAATAACATTCATCCTCTTAAATTCACACATTTATCAGCTTCAGTTCTCTGCAGCTTCCAGTGTAACTTGAACTCAGTCACATTTGGGAATGAGCGAGCTGGAAATGGGATCGGACCTTTGTGTCAAGACTGTGGGAAAACCAGCTGGGACCCAGTAGCTAAATGAGTTTGTTTAGACTCTTAATCCACATGCTCCCTTATAGATCTCATGTTTACATGGTTAGATCAGCAACACGGGGCCTTTAGAGAGCTTTTCTGTGAATAAATGATGATTTCAGTTATTAATACTATAAAGTCTCCTGCGAGCTTAAGATGCTGCAGCATCTTTAAAAATGTTAAAACATTGTAAAGTAAAACCTATTGAAAAAGTTAAATCACTGCTTTTTAATTGCACATTTTATTTGTGCTACAAATTTTAACAGTTTAATGTTCTTAACTTCTGGTTTTAGGTCTTTATTCTGCAGCAGAACAGCTGATCTGGAGGAGCTTGTACTGAATTAAAACGTATTTTTCCTTCTCTTTGTCTTTGTGTCTCTGCAGGCTGCCGATCTCTCACACGTGTTTTAATCAAATCTGTTTGCCTCCATATCGAACCCGGAAGGAACTCAAACACAAACTCACCATCGCCATCTCGAACGCAGAAGGCTTCGGCCTGGAGTGAGCGTTCTGTTTGCACCATCAGTTACACGAACCTGGACGTCTGCGAAGCGCTCTGTAAACGTCTCATCAGGTGTAAAGTTTATAAACCAGCAGCAGAACGTTAGTCTGTGTGATCCGTGTTGGTCTTTCTAAGTTCTTATATAAACTGAAGAAATCTGCTGCTTTGAAGGAAACTGTTTTTCTACAACGTTCTGTTTGATATTCGTTTTAAATTGTTTTAGATTAGCAGATGAAGAGTTGACGGTGTGTTTGAAAGGATTTTCATTTTGCTTGTAGCGCTTAAATCTTTTGCACAGACTCACCTGAAAGACTCCGTCTCAG
Source organism: Pachypanchax playfairii (assembly GCA_006937955.1). NCBI lineage: Eukaryota > Metazoa > Chordata > Actinopteri > Cyprinodontiformes > Aplocheilidae > Pachypanchax > Pachypanchax playfairii. The sequence goes on along the minus strand of SSNP01000006.1, from coordinate 3,270,501 downwards.
GTTTACGATCAGATTTTAAAACATTCCTCATGTTTTAAGAAATCAAACCAAACAGTCAAACAAATCAATGTTTTGCTTCTTGTTTGCTTCTCAGGTATTTTCCAGCTGATGTTAATATATTTACTCTCAGTGAGGACGTGCAGCAAAGATTCACGTAGCTGAATCTGAGATGTTTCAGTTTCCCCGTCAGGCACCAGTTCTCTCCTTTTTGAAGATATTTTATGAACCATATGTTTATCTGCTTTGTATGAGTGTCGGATCTTTTTCACTTTGACATTGCTGCCTGTTTTATTGAACAAAGGCAGCAGCAGAAAGGATTTTATTTAGAGCTGTTGAAGGTTTATTTTGATGTTTTTGTGTATGATCAGCAGCCTGTAGGAAGGTGCTGGGACTTTGAGGGTGAACCAGGATGGTGAAAGGAACCATCTTGTGTTTTATACTCTACATGTGTGTTAAGTTCCTTTAAATTATTACACTCTGTCAGCTTCACACTCTGCTGTGTTGTCAGGGTCCCAAAGACATACAAAGCAATGCAAAAAGGTCTTTTAGCAAACGTTTCCAACAAGGTCAATGCAGTAAAACCTGAACCCGAACATGAAGCTCCGGTAGCTTTTATATCCCATTTGAATTTTTCTCACAAAATGTTTAAACCAAAACACGGCTTTGGTTCTAGTTTGTTGTAGAACAAAGACTAAATTCACAAAAAAACTAAAGAAATGTGATTTTGGCCTAACAGGTGAGAAAGCCCCGCCCTCTTTAGAGCTCAGGTCAGACAGACTTCACAGTGTTCAGAGTTTAAATGTTGGATTTTACACAATTTAACTGGTCTTTTAATAATTTTTAAACAATTTCAGTTTAAATAAAGATTTTTTACAGAATGTTCAACTAACAGATGATGATGATGTCACTCTGACTTTTTAAAACCTACAAAACTTTCAGATCTTTTACAAACAACTTTTAAATACTTTTACATTGTTTTTTTTTTTATTTTTATACAAATAAGATCAAAAACTAAAAATCCCACATTTGAACATCAGAGCCTTCTGCCACTCACAGTTACATTAAAGTCAGGAAGTTAGACACACAGGTGCATGGTTACCATGGATACCTTAATAAGCCACCAGTGGTTACCATGGAGACTTTAATGAACCAGTGGCAGCAGCTTGAACGTTTCTTTTTATCTTGATCTTTAAGTCTATGTTGGGATTTTGAGCAGTAGCTGTTTTGGGAAACTTCCTGAGAAATGTTTTATTAGTAAAACTAACTGAACGCTGGAGGAACAGGTACGTTTAAAGTCACTGAAAATGGATGTTTAAATAAAGTGCAGACAGCTGACCACCAATCAGAATAAGCCGAACATCCTGCTGCTCTTGAATGACCAGTTGTTGTTTTACTAACATAAAACAGTCTGAGTTAAGAGTCTGTAACGTGCACAGTGTGCATGAGAATATCCATTAATTTATTGAAAATATTCCACAGAGCTTCAAAAAATGTAAAGCCACATATTTAATCTAAACAGGACTTTCAGTACTTGTCAGTTCTGCAAACCTGGTTTAAAACTTTCAGCAGAAGATTTTAAAGAACGTTTCTGCAACAACACTCCTTTAATAAGATGTTACCTTCCGGCTTTTTGATTCAGTCCAGATGTTTTCACATTAAGTCAAAGTTTTTCCATTAGTCTCTCATTAATAACTGATAAAACCCAGTTAGCATGAATTTTAACTTAGCTGTCTAATAAAACTCTGCAGCAGCGAAATGTGTGAAGACAAATTGAAGTAACCAGGCAACACTCGAGCAATTCCTTTCGCTGCTCTGTCCAAATTTACATCAGTCTAATCTGGGCCACTCAGTCACTCCCTGAGTGTCTGTGGACTGAAAAAGCTCCAGGCTGAACAATGAACGCTTTCAGTCATTTTTACGAGTTCAGAGAAGCAACAGAAACGGCTCTTTTCTAAATGTTTTCATTCTGCGTCAGAGCAGAGCAAAATCAATCAGCTGATTTCACAGCTACAAAAACCTGGTGGCTTCCAAACCTTCAGCTTCTATTGCAGCTTTTAGTGACTCTATTTTTATCATAATCTTTTTTTAAGTTTTGGTTTCAAACCCACAACGCTGCCTCGTCTGAAGTCCTGCAGAGCAAATCAAAGTGTCCGAGCAACAGTGGAGCTTCTCGGGTAGCGCTGTCCAAATTTACATCAGTTTAATCTGGGTCACTCATTCACTCAGTCTGTAAAAGCTTTCTGCTCAACAATGAATCCTTTATATTATGTAATGAGCGGCCCAGAGCAGCAGCAGGAGCCACAAGCAGCTCTTCGCTCATTTTTACAGCATTTTCCAGCCCAAACAGATTGAAATCATTGAAATCAGGCATCTAAATGTTACTCCAGAAACTGTTCTGCTGAATGTCAGAGATATACGTTTTCACTCACCTGGTATTTGTACGTGAAGAGGACCAAACTGTGTCGGGTTATACAGTGGAAGACAGAGAACTTTTGTTTAAAATGTGTTTGAAAATATTTCAAACAGCTTGTGAGGTTTTGTTGGGATGTAATTATCATGATTTCACTTGTTTTGTGTTTAAACTAACAAAGTGCCGTCTGTACTTTCTTAGTTTCAGGTTGATCAGATAACGTGGTGCATGTGCCGAAGGTTTTAATGTAATCTGATCTTTGCATGACCCAGTTTTTACAAACTTGTTGCTTATCTGTTGCCTGAGTTCTGCATAATGTAAAGTGCTGTGAGTCGACATGTATTTGCAGTAAACATTAATGAAGGAGGGTCACACCTGTCCAGATAACGTCCGCTTACTGTGTTTATTACATAAAAAGAATTATTCTTGATTTCATCATTATGTAACAAAGACAGGAAGCACTGAATTTACATTCATCTTACAATGTACATTATATATTATTTATTTTAATAGTTCAGACCTGTAGAAAAGTTGTACCTGTTAGATTACTCGTTGAATGACGTCAGTTCTGATCCAGTTTACAAACTAACAGCTTATATGAGTTAAACTAAGACCAAAGTGGGTCGTTGCAGCTTTTAAGACAAGTCCAGTATGAAAATGTCAGAGCAGTTTATGTAAATGTTCCACCATCAGTCACACATTAAACTGATATACCTGCACTAAAGGCTCTGCAGCTGCACAGGAAGAGCAACAGTAAGGTGTCACATACTGTATGTGTTCAATTCATTCTGTAAATAAGAGTTTAGGTTTAAAACATAAAACAGTGAGTTTAAAACATGAAACAGCGAGTTTAAAATGTGAAACAGCGAGTTTAAAACGTGAAACAGTGAGTTTAAAACGTGAAACGGCGAGTTTAAAACGTGAAACGGCGAGTTTAAAACGTGAAACGGCGAGTTTAAAACGTGAAACGGCGAGTTTAAAACGTGAAACGGCGAGTTTAAAACGTGAAACGGCGAGTTTAAAACGTGAAACAGTGAGTTTAAAACATAAAACAGTGAGTTTAAAATGTGAAACAGTGAGTTTAAGACGTGAAACAGCGAGTTTAAGACGTGAAACAGTGAGTTTAAAACGTGAAACAGTGAGTTTAAGACGTGAAACAGTGAGTTTAAAATGTGAAACAGTGAGTTTAAAACATAAAACAGTGAGTTTAAAATGTGAAACAGTGAGTTTAAGACCAGCCAGGCGTCTCTGATGAGGGACAAGCTGCTGTGAATGGGTTTCAGAGTATTTTCTGGGTTCAGGTCCAGCTGAGCATCTCCCTGACTGAGATAGTGGTCAGTAGGAGAGCATCAGGTGTCTGTCCTGTCTCCTTCTGTCCATCCTTTAAACCTGTGATGTTCAGTATAACTCTGATTCAGACCACCTGCTCTCTGATGACTCTGAGACATGGGGTGTATTAGAGATGGACAAGGAGCTGGTGGACAACTTGATGCAGCTGTCCAGCAGTAACTATCTGCTCTTGATTGTTACCAAAATGGAGGCGATAAAAGAATCTCTGATCAGACCCGTCAACATCTCGTATGATGAAGTGGACAGACGGACAGTTTTCCATCAATCAGAAGATGGAGAAGTTTAAACAGGAAGGAACAGAAGGTCAGTGAAGAAACTGCTTTTCATCCACCTGCTTCAGAACCCCCGACACAGAGAGACGCTCTTCAGATTCATTCAACTCTATATTTTCTACTTGTTTATTATGTTGTTTATTTTGGCAGCTGCTTTATTCTAACTTTAAACTCAGCACATTTTCTTGTTATGTAATTTCTGTCCATCTGTCTTGTATTTTTAACTTAACTTCTTTTACAGGGAGTTTCTGTGTCTTTCTGTGTCTTTCTGTGTCCTACATTACAACCAGCAGATAAATGTAGGCCATACCAGCGCTGCTCTGTAAAACAGTAACTAACCAACAGTCCACCATTATCTTTTTAATAAGAGTGCAGACTGGCTGACTGTGCAAGTTTTACTCTATTCATTTTCTAAAATAATCTCACAATGTTTGCCAAGTGTTGGTTCAGACTGGATGTTGGCTCCGTTTGAATCGGCGCGTTGCTGCAGAACACAAAGACCTTTTATCAAATCAAACAGTTCTTTCTCTAACCGAGCTGCCATGTTTGACTTCAGATACATCAGGGAGGTGTGATGAAGAGGAGGCAGTCATCCGGGACGTAGCTGTCTTCACTTTGGAATCATTCCAAAAAGTTTTCATCTTCTTATTTATGGACTTTTAAATTTTTAAAAAAGTGACTTTTTATTGAGTTTGTGGAGATAAATTGAAATAAATGTCAGGAGAGGAACTGAGAAGACAAATAACAAGCTGATGGACATTTGACATGTTCATGTTTTTATTATTTATATTTTGTGTTTCATCTTTTATTGTTTTTAAACTTTGAATTTGCATGAATTCTAATTAATTGAGGTTGTTTTAAATGTGACCTTGACATTTTACATAATCAGGTTTGCTATAAAAGATAATAGAGGATAAATGTGGAAAGTTACAACAACCCAAGTTCAACAGAGACTTGGCACATGAAGTCAGTGAATCTTTTATCTGAATCCAGGCTTTTATTTTTTCAACAACGTTTCACCTACAAATCCTTTAAACTTTGTTCCAGGATGATTGAACCAAAGTGACCATAACAAAAATAATCAACCGTTTCATCATCCGGACATCTGAGGACAAATCAGTTAAAGGTATCAACAAGTGAAAAGGTAAAATCAGGCAAAATATCCAGATTTTAACAAACATGACCTGCTGTTGTCTTCCCGTGGACGTCGACCCCCTCTCAGATATGTGGGTTCATTCACACTTTGTTGTTCACATTCTGGTAGCAGCTGTTTATTTGTGACAACAAACTCAGAAATATGAAGAGTTTGTGTGTGAGAAGCTCTCGTTTCCCAGCAGCTGGAGTGAGTAACTTTCTAATTCTCTTATTATTGTTGTTTTTATTAAATCATCTGATCTGAATATTCAGAATGTAAAATTCTGTCACATTTTTACATTAAATTTTGATACTTTAATATTGGCTTTAGATGCTTTTTATCAGCTGAAAAAAGACGTTTTACTGCAAACAAAAAAAACTTTCATTGCACTTTAAACTTTGATTCTATGCCGGTTGTAAATTAGTCATTAATAGTATTTATATATTATGTACTACTTGGAGTGTTAGCTTGGGTTTGGGAGCAGGGCCACACCTCTGATCACCTGGCAGGACTTCTTATACTCCACTCATCCTCTCAGTGCAGTTTGACTCATGCTCAGACAGACAGACAGACAGACCTGGTCGACTCCACCGCCGCTGCACCTATAGCAGCTCACACCCACGACCTCCTTCACCATCAGAACATTCTCACTGAAGTCTGTCCAGTTCCATCCTGGTCTCATGAAGTTCCTCTCACATCACCAGACCTGAGACTCAAGGTCCCCTCGAGGTTCTCTGTCAGATGTCTCTCCAGTGTTTGTCTTCCTGTAAATGTAACAAACAGGCTCCAGATCAAAGACTGCAGCAGGGTTTCTCCTGCACGTACAGAACCTGAAGACAGTCTCACCTGTACCTGCCTGTACAGGTCTCACAAGCAGCAGTAAAGAACTCCTACAGGAAGTCCCAACAACCACATCGTTTGTGTCTCTTCTGTTTCTCTCTTGTTTTAGTTAATCATTGTTTAATCATTTTTTTTTTTGCATTACCTGTTCCAACTATTTTAAACTTGATCAAACATAAAAATTGTTTTCTAACAGCAGTGATGTCTCGAACGTTCCCTCCTCAGGTTGGTTCATGACCTTCTGCTGCAGATCAACCTGAAAACTCCAACAAAACATGGAAGTATAAAGTATGTAAGTATTTTCTCTCCGTCAGCAGACTGCATGTTGGTTTAGGTTGTTTTATCAGTTCATGCCTGTAAACTTACAAACTGATTGATGAAGATGATGATTCATCTTCAAAATGCTTCTTCAGGTCTTGAAAATCTGTTTGTTTTTCTGCTTGTTTTACACATTATCAACAAGTTAACAGCCAAAGCTCATGAGATGATGATGCTGTTTTCTGAAACGTGACCAAATGCAGCTTCCACTGGTTAAAGTCAGTTACTGAGTCATTGTCTCATCTATAAAAATAATAATTACAGTAAAACGTTGAGTAAAAGATGCAGAGAGGAGATTCCAGTCATTTCATGACTAGAGGATGTGACGTAAATCAGATGCAGGTCCAAACATGAGAAGCAATCCCAGCTCTCATTCCAGACCTGTTTCATCATGACATGCTTCACTTTGATTGACCTTTACCTTTACCTTTAAAGCAGAACTAAGTAAGTTTTTTCACCTCAATAAATGTTTTCTAGAGTCCCTGTGGGGGTAAACAAGGACTTGGCGGGGTGATTCGTGGGTCCCTCCCCTCCCTCCGGGGTCTGTGTCCTGAAAGCAGCACTTGCAACTTTCAGTGGATCGGACCCGACTAATCTCGCGAGAACAAACCTGCTTTACGGCACTCACACTCACGTACATAAATACAAGCATGAAGCCCTTGCCGTTGTTAGCAACGCCACCCTTAGGAGCGCAAAGATGACAATAATACTCACCTGTCGAGACATTTTCTTGGTTTTGTTTTTCTTTCTTCTTGCAAAAGCTTTCTCTGCGCGTTGTTGTTGGGGGGGCGGCGGCGGGGGGTGAGG
>SSNP01000006.1:3212702-3263359 GCA_006937955.1 Pachypanchax playfairii | reverse complement strand
GGCGGCGGGGGAACGTTACGACAGTGAGCTTTCACAGGGGACCAGTAGGGGGAGAGCGAGAGCAAAACTTACTTAGTTCTGCTTTAAATCAAACTAAAACTATGAGCAACAAGCAAAATACCTTTAAAATTATACAAACTGTGTATGTTTAAAATGTGTAACATTTCTATGGAGAGATTATTTTCACAGTACAGACATTTAAACCTTCTGACACATGAATTCAACCCATAAATGAGGCCCAATATGCAGAACACCATCAGTGGAAAATCCCAGGCGGAGCAGCGTGATGGCGACTCCTTCATCAGGGCTGTAATTATCTGATAAAACATACAACAGTAAATAAAAAATGTTTTACTGCCTTAAAATACTAAAACTAATTTAAAGCTATTTGAAGACAGACTAGAGGTTTAAGTTTTTATGTTAAATTTAAATTTAAAAGACACATCAATCATTCAAAGATCCAAAAACAGAACCTAAAAAAAGTTCATGTTTGTTTATGTTGGTGTGAGTCCAAGAGACTCAGTTATGCAACATTAGATTGTATTTGTCCTACATATTAATATCAGATCTGTCCTACTTATTCTTTTTACTAATTAAATACACTTTTACCATAAACAAATATTCTGTATACAGTACCAGTATGCAGTGAGATGTAAAGTTCTCTGATAACATGATGAAACGGTGTAAAACATCTGTTACATAATGAGACTCATCTGTCAGGTCAACCTTCGTGCTGGACTGTTGTCCCATTAGTTTCATCAGCGTTTCAGTTTTCCGTCTACAAACAAAATATTTTGCAACTGAGATGCTGCAACACGGATGAATGTTTGCATCAGGGAAGTTTTTCACATCTAGATAATAAAGTTTAAATATGGGGTGAACTACCTGCATGTTTATAAATGACTTGGCAAAAACGAGTTTACACATCGCTCGTTACACACAAACTGTCAATGAATAACTGTAATGTTGCCCCATATTTAAATTCTCATTTTATTGTTTGAGACATGCCTGTTACCACATACCTGCCAGATGATGAAGGATTTCTCATTCCAGTTTGATTCAGGTAGGTTCTGCAGACTGATGGGAGACTGAAATATTAGACTTTCCCTTCATAAAGTGATTCATTTCATTCTTTACAGCTAAACAAAGTCTGATACATTAAATGTTTCATCCGATCAGGGATGTTCGACACGCAACCTGATGTGCAATTCAAATACTTTTCTTTTTTTTTTTTTAAGTTGTTGATCACCAAATTTTGTTCCAATCAAAGTTTTATGGCAGTTAAGATGTTGTTCTGAAATTTCATTTAACGGCATAATAAAGATTTTCCAATAAAACAGGATGAAATGATATAAATATATGATAAATTAAGAAGAATGAATAAGCTTTTTAAACCAGAGGAATGAACCTTGTAACTTCAAAAAGAGTTTCTTTGTATATAATCATTATTTATAATATGGCGACATCATACTTTACTAACAAACTAGATGTATTTACACTTGAACAGAAATGCCACAATCACACTGTGTTACAAACACGTCAATATTCAAAATGTTGGTTTATGTTGGTCTTTATCATCAGTCAAGGTGCACAAAGTAATATTCAATAGAGCAGCTCTACTCGGTGCCGCAAGAGTGGGCACAGCTTATTACTTCTCTATATACTGACTCATCTTGGAGCTTAAAACAAACAACTTTCCTACCAAACTATTGATTATGTTTCCTGCCTGACAGAAGGCTGTTCACATCAAACACTAACCGTTTAATAAAAATAAAAACTCTGCCAAATTATTAAATGATTACACTGACAATTTAGTTCCCAACAGCTGTTTAATGTCTTCCTCAAGCTTTAATTCTACAACTTGTGCAAGGTAATGAAACATGTATCATGTAGCCACGAGCGCTACGGGAGGAAAGATGCTGCTGCTGGCCGCTGAGTTGCAGGAACTTGTTTTAGTGGGTGTGTTCAGAGTTAAAAGAAACAAAAACATTCAGTTTTCAGTATGAGTTCCCACAGGGGTTGGAATAATTAAGATGTCGCACTTAACTTCAATCAGACAAACTTGTGGTGGAGTCGAGTTTCAGCTGTTGACGATGGTCATAAACCAGCAGCTCTGAGCTGCATGTATGAAGATGACACACAGATTATCAGCCAAGCTGCTGTGGTTAAAAACACTGTTGTATTTGTTTTAAATTGACTAATAATATTTGATCAAGTTTGATTTATTGGTAATTTATTTTCATTATCACTGTCAGCAATTAATTTTATCACAACATGTTCATAAAGCTAAAGGGGGTGTGACTCTGATGTATCAACTCTACACACACACCACACACACATCTCATGCATATCCAAACCCAGTTGTGCAACACTGGTGTAAATTCTCTCTGACACTGACTCCTTCTGCAGGCTGCTGTCCTGAGCTGAACTCTGAGGCAGGTCTCCTTTGCTTTGGCTTTAAAAACAGCTGCAAGCGCCAAAATAATGCAATGGCATCATGCAAACACTAATTTTCTCATTCACACCAACAGGACTGTTCCAGTGCAGCACATGTATGCATGAGGAGAAATTAAAATAATTTACCTGAAATAAAAAAGAAAATCTTCAGAGATTTATTCATTTATTCTTTTGAAATGTGACTGTATTTATACAAGAGATTTTTTTATTTAAAAAACTCCAGTTCTTATCAAAATGTCACTGTTAATTAAAAAAATATGAAATCTTAAAATAGTCATGTGTGCCTCCTTCAAACACCACAACTTCTGTTCCAGATGTGAAAAAGCCTCCTTTATAGCAGGCTGGACAAGTTTCAGAGTTTGACTCAACAGATTTACAGACTTTAACGATCTGGTTTGGAGGAGAAAACAAGACCTGGCACGGAGCAGGAACAGTTACACAAGCAGCTTTTTAAGCTTTGTCACTGCTTCCTCAACACAGTAAGTCAAAGAGACACTCGATGCTACAGACGTGCAAAATGAGTGATTTTACATGGTTATGGTCAAAGACTCCTGAATGCACAGGATTCAACATTACCATGATGCGATTTCACATCAGGTGATGATGATGGTTTGTCCAACAGTGATGTTGTGAGTTCTAGTACAGCGTGTTGGAGGTCAAGTTACTGTTGCTGTTGATCATTTTCCATGTTAGATGTAAACACGCAGCTTCTTTAGATTTAAAATAATTAATCAAGCTTTTGAATATTCACGCAGGCAGGAATTTACAGAAGAGTCTGGTTTTAACCTATAAATAAAGCTAACCAGCTAAACTTCTACACACACACCACATATCTGTTGTGTGTAACTTTGCTCTAAATTCTCTGTGTGTTTAAATTCTTCTTCTGTCCTCAGCTGAACTCTAAGGCTGCTCTCCTCAGTCTTGGCTTCAGCAACATGTTTAAGTGCCAGAATATTACTGACAGATATTCGTGGTGTGTAAATAAAGGTGTCCTCACATGCTCTGACACCAGCTGTGCATATGCAACACAAGCAGATATGAAGACAAGCACACAGTCCAATATTTAACTGCATCATGTAACACTGAATCAACATTTAATGGTTTGCTATTGTTTTGCACAAATTCTGCTGCTCACGAGTACGAGATGATAAACTTTACAAACTGATCAGTCATGTTCTTTTCAGGGGGAAGATGCACCTCCAAGGATACCTGTCATGGACTTCAACCTGCAACCTGCTAACTGAGGCTGGTCTCAAACTGAGATCTCATTAAAGTGATAAAACTCCTTCTTTTATAGAGGAGCTCATGGTGATGATGATCAGTTAATCCATACAGTTGATCAGCTGCTTATACTGATACTGTGGAGGTCTGATCAGTGATATCAGGATCTTTTGGTCTACTTCACAGTTATGGTCAGATTTTGTTCTTCAAAATAAAACTCATCCCATCAGTCAACCAGGTGTTAATACCTGTTTATTTAAACCCACGTCAACCTAAAACACCTGAAAGGTTTCAGTTAGCTACTTTCTCAATCTTCCTTTTAACCACCTACAAAAGGTAAAGACAGTAAGATCTATTAAATCCTTCCAAATCATTTCCTACTCACATCCTTCAAAACTGATGAAACTCACCTGCTCATCTGTCTCCAGAGATCAATCTGCTCCCACCATCACGTCCCGGTACAGTTTATACTTTTAAATTAAATATGTTTTATTGTTTTCTACCTCTGGATCCAGCTGTTCTGAGTTCTGACTGCTAATGTGAACATAATGCCGTAAAGGTTTAATGTGATGTTGTTTTAAAAAGACATGTCATCGATTGTAACTCATTCTAGAATGATCAGCAGTGTTTTTTTTTATACAAGCTCACACTGTGAAGCCAAAACATTTACTTCCTGGTCATCAAACCTTTTCCAGAAATAGATATCATCTATCTTTAATATGTCAGTATCATACTAGGTGAAATCATCTGACCCACTATGAGTCATGTGTACAGCTTCATCAACAACCTGCCAGATATAAAGTAGTAAACATAAGGTTTTTTGAACACAACTCAGCCAAGGTCACACAATCTGTTTGGCTCCTCCCACCTTCCTGAAGCCTCCAGCAACTTGATGCAATCTATAAATCTTATTTTGAATTTAAAGCGTATCCCTGCAGATTTACACCTCCTGCACTCTTCTATAAAGAGAGCTCCCATGAGACCGACCTGTTTCGGAGCTCTTGTTGTGATGGCACATGAAAGGTAACAAAACAAAACAGGTTAAACACTGTCAGGCAGAAGTGCTGCGCGAAAATCAATACAATTATTTGCTTGAACTGCAGTAACATCTGTGTTTGCATTTAAAATCCCTGTTCCAGTTTTTATATCTTTATAAAGACAGTGTTACATGGATATCTTTCAATTTTTCCACATTTTAAGATTCAGGGGGTGGAGCTTAAACAGATTTCTGCTCTGGGGGCTGCAAGAGTGGGCACAGCTGGTTCACTTCTCTGCACAAAGACTCTGAAACCAACAGTAATAAAACACCAGCAGCTGCTTCAGACAAACATCCTCACAGTGCTAACATTAAAAATGTACAATAATAAAGTAGCATCACTAACTTTTATTGTTTTCTAAACAGTTCGTACTAATAAATAAACTTAAGCAGGAAAGAATAAAAGTGTTTCAGTAAAATTTTATCTGAGAAGAAGAATTTATTTTATAAAAACCCAGACAGGCACGTGATTACAGACACATAAACACATAATTAAAAGACTGAAAGGATCATAGTGTCACATATTTAATTATTTGTTCAACAGCCGAGGGACAGCATGGAGTTACTTACATTAATTATATTTAGTTGTTGCTGTTTTGTTTTATTATTAAAAATATCCATGTTTAGGAGGCTTAAGTTATGTCAAGACTTTAGCTAAATAAAATAATGTTCTTTACTGATAACATGCTGAAACATAATTAGCTCATGTCTTTAGACTTTGGGTCGTTAAACCTCCATAAAAACAAAGTGTGCAGATCAAAGAGACGTTCAAGCCAAAACCAAAGTTCAATGTGGAGAACATTTTGATTAAATGACCAGGAGAATCACACTGTGTGACTGGTTCTCACTTACAGGGAGAGTCAAATCAAACAGGGACTTTGTGTCCCTCCAGGGGGACAACATGTCCATCACTGATATGCTCAGTGAATGTAGAAGCACAGAACAGAACACAGTTTTAACAGCAGAGCAACACGTGTTTTTAAACGTGGCTCCATTTCATTTTTTTTTCTTAATAAAAACAAATTAAAAATAAAAAAAAAAAATTGATACACTTGATGTATCAGCGTCGGAATTAAACTGGACTCCAAACAGTCCGCCTCCTTATATTGTTTCCTTCTCTTTGATTTCTTGCTTGTATGTTCTCTCAATGTAAGTCGCTTTGGATAAAAGCATCTGCTAAATGACAGTAGTAGTAGTAATTAATGTGTTTTAATGACAGAAACCATTTTAAAAAGTTAAAGACGATCTGTGTCACACGCAACTTGAACAATCACCAACACTGTTTTGGTACTTTGGCAGCGTTTAAACTGAGAGTTTAAACTTTAACCTGTTTTATGTGTCACAAAAATCCAAACTGGTGATTTATGTTCATAAATAATAATCACCAAACAGCCTTTGTGCATTATATCTGGGGTGCAACAGAGCGTGACCTAAACTTTCCCTTAGTTTTTGGGGGTTACCTTGTTTTTCACATTGTGTTTGCATTTGGAGGTTCCTCTTGTGCAAAGATCGCTCAGTCCATTTAAGGTCAACAGAAGTAAAATAAACTTTTGATACAACAGACCAGCAGATTCTCACTGCCAGTTAAACATTACAACATGTTGCTTTGTGCATGTGGATCATTCTTACTGTGGAGCAGATCAACAGAACCTGCAGACTGGAGAGAATTCAGCTTTATCACACGCTGGAGAAACATGATAAATATTAACCAAGTTTCTGTTTGTTATGATAATTTATCAGTTTCCGTTCTAATCATGAAGTTCTGACATGAGCTGCAGAATTATTGCATCAGAATTTTCTAGCAATATTCTTGACTGGAGTGTCTCAGTCTGTTCAGTCACTGAAAAGAAAAAAAAACTGAAATATCTGTTTGTTTTAAAATCACATAAATATGATTTTTTAAATTTGTTTGTTTATTTTATTGCCAAAAAAGTCAGACTTACCTGTTTTATTCAGATTCAACTTGTTACTGATCATATTGTGCTGTTCATCTAATAAGATTCTGATTACAATAAGAGAATATTTCTTTTTTAGGCAGGAAGGTTGAAGATGATCACCTGATAAATCTGAAGATTAAAATTAAATAAATGAGATTTTTTTTTTTACTTAAAGCCTGTATAACTATGAGGAAACATAAATTGTAAAAATTGTCAAAAGAAAGTTCACAGCAAGTTCCATCAGAAAATTTTACATGATAAAACTGGTCGCCCCACCCATTTTAAGACTTTTACTTTGAAAACAAAAAAAAGTGCACTCTCCAGAGACTTTACATGCAACACATGTTTCTGAATCACATACATGTCAGTTATTCCTCATTGCAGTGAGGGAGGTTGTTTGTCTTCTTTTTATTGGGTTACAGTCTTTCATCAGCAGGTAGGTTCAGGTGGAGTCACGCCTCATTCCCATCAGTCAGGTGATCACCACCTGGGAATGTGTGTGAATTTCTTTGTTGTGCAACTCTGACAGTTTTACAGACGTCTGAGCCTGATCTGCTTGTTTCAGTTGGATTCAGATGTTCTGGTTTGTTTCTAATGGTTGTACAGAGGCAGGGGCGTGTCCAGAGGGATGACCCAGGGGGGCACAGGCCACCCTTCCAATTAGACTGCCCCCCCTCCCAGGTGTGCTGCACTGTTTTTAACCTCCAGTTTTACTTTTAACATAAATATTAAAAGATTTTAAAACACAGTAAAAATCCAGGGTCGTTAACTTTGAGCAGAACATATTATACTCACCAGTCAGATGTTAAAATGGTCAATTTTTTTTAAAACACATTTTTTGCTTGAATATTTAATAAACGCTGACAAAATTTGACCTTTAGTTTTTTTATATGCATCAATGAAATGTGTCAAGTTTTCACAATGTAATGGTTAAAACTTCCTTCTAATTGGGTTAAAGCTCATTTAGCTGATCACTCAATACTTATTCAATGAACAATGAAAATGTACCACTAGCTTTGTGCTTTGATAGATTTTGATTTAATTTTGGTTTATAGCCACTTAATTTATGATAAAAGTTTAAGATTTTGTAAAAACTATAATTTTTTAAGGTTATGGGACATTTACATGTACCACCCTTTTCCCAATGCGTGTCCCTACTTGACCCCCCAGCAAAGACTTTGTAGACACGCCCCTGTACAGAGGTGAGAAGGGTTTCTACCAGTCCGACTCAGAATCACAGGCAAATGGATTTAGAGATTAGTGACGGCTTAACGAGGTAACTTCAGGTTCTCTCTGAGTTTTCAGGATTAAAACGCTGGTTCACTT
The DNA here is from genome assembly GCA_006937955.1 of Pachypanchax playfairii. Taxonomy (NCBI): domain Eukaryota; kingdom Metazoa; phylum Chordata; class Actinopteri; order Cyprinodontiformes; family Aplocheilidae; genus Pachypanchax; species Pachypanchax playfairii. Next base: position 3,255,382 of record SSNP01000006.1, on the reverse strand, counting down.
CCTCATTCAGCTTAAAATAGAAGCTGATTACGCTGAAGTTGTTTACTCTGAGAGTTGTGGGATTAAGAGCTTCAGCACATTAACATATTGAAACACAACAGATCAGAGTCAGATCTACTCGTGGTTTGAACATGCATCACATCATCATTTGTTTTTTAATATTTAAACTTTGATGTGGAAGACTAAATGAGCAGGATTATTTAAAGATCCTGGATGTGTTAAAACTTCAGGATCATACAAACCTGTGGAGTCACATCATCATCATCCTCATCATCATCATCATCATCATCATCATCATCCTCATCATCATCATCATCATCATCATCATCATCATCATCATCATCATCATCATCATCATCATCATCATCATCATCATCATCATCATCATAACAGGCTGACAGGGTTCTATCACATGGTTTAATAGTTTTATCAGCAGTAATGAGGCCTGAGAACTGAAAACCAAATACAAGTTTAATCATTAATATTTTAAATAAAGTGTCTTTAAATTCTTTAGTTTCGGAAACAAATAAGTTTCTGTGGAACAAACTGAAACCCATGTAGTTTCTGTCTTCAGACTTCTTGAGTTGAATTAATCCAAAGAAGGTTAAAACAAGAATCTAATACAGAATATTAAAGAGTTTGTGACTCATTCAGGTCTCAATAAAACATTTATAAATAACTTTGTTTAATGAAACATGGTGAAAATTTCTGTTGTTTGATACTAATAAGGCAGTTATGAATGATTTATGATTTAGTCTCAGTTTGAAACAGGAAGTGATGAAACGCAGGAAGCAGCTCTTTGTTTACGTCGTGCTTTCATTGATAAACTGGTGAAACGCTGTATATCAGCTGGTTGTAGCAACACTGCTTCATTAATGTATTTCCCTAAATCAGACCCAGAGAATGATGACATCACTCACACAGAAATAAAAGACTTGATCAGGACCAAACGTAGATGTTCTGATTCCAGATCCGGCTCCTGGAGGCGGGCAGGCTAAGCGATCTCCAGCCACCTGCTGGATGGGACGTCACTGCAAGAGGGTTAAAAAAAAAATTATATATATATATATATATATATATACACATATACGGGTTAACCTGGTTCCCTTTTGTTGTGCCGACTGATAAATAATAATAATAATGATAATAATAGATAACAACAGCTGCAATTTTCCATTTAATTTAGTCCTTTATTTTTTATTTTAAATGTTCAACCGTGTGTGTTTTATAAAAAAATGTTTTAAAAGACTCCAGGAACAAAACATCAGACATTTTGTCTGATTTTTTACAGAGTTTATGTTTATTTTGTTTGTTAAGACTTTCATCTTGTTTTCTCTTTCCTCTCATGACCCTTTCACATATTTTCTCTCTTCACCATCTCTGCAGAGTTAAATACAGTCTGACCTTTACCTCACATGACCTGTACTCCTGGTCACATGCTCAGATTTTCCATATGTCTCATGTCCACCTGTTAGAGTTCCCTGAGTGTTTGACAAATTTATCACCTCTTGACAGCAACGCCACAGTTCTCTGTTCACATGGATATTTAATATGTGTTTTTCTCACCTCGTCTGAAAACATGGAACTCAAAGTTACACGATAAACTTTATTTATGAATTATATTTGTATATAAAAACATTTGGAGAGGAAAAATTATGTTTTTGTTTATTTTACATAAAGTTTAGGAACTCAGGTGATATCAGGTGTTGCAGAGAAAACAAAGCAGCTGGATTTAGATCCTAAAACCTGCAGAAATATTTTTATCATGTGAAACTGATTGAAATATTGAGCTCATGTTTCTTCTGCGTTTCCCCTCACTGTTACTGTATGTTTAGCTTCCTGTGACATTTAGTTCCAGGACCTGTATGTCAGCGATGAGCTGTGAGACTTTCAGCACAGTGTAATCGAGTCTCTTAATCTGCAGCTGCTGTGCAAGAAGAATTAAAATCCTGGTGGGTCACAATGGACCGCGTGTGCTTTACTTTCAAGGTTACGTTCACCTGTAGAGCTTTTAATGTCTTAAAACACAAAAACATATTCTTTGAATCAGAAATTGTACAAAGTAAAAAACAGTAGTTGCATTTCAACTAATAAAACTATTGTAAAGTAATTTATCATTAAAATCAGATGTAAACAGTGTTCTGAATCTACCTGAGCAGGTGTCACTGATCACCTGCACACAGCTGCAGACACTTAGAACAACCACATGCTTCATCCCAACAAGGTCAGTTAACTGAATAAAACCCTGCTGTGGTCGCTAATGTTTTATAGTAATAAATTCATTTATGAATAAAAAAAAAAGATCTATTTTAAAAACTTAGTCAGTAGAAATTGTCACTTTTAGTTGTTTTACATTTAATTTTTAAAATAAAGTGTTTGATTTCTGCAGAGTCGACTGGATTTATGAGACGAGACGTGTGAAACAAGGCCGAGTTACAGCATGATGAAGAGGAGACACGGTGTATTTAAATGGCATGTCAGACATGTAAGAAGCTGAATTATTAAATAACAAGATCTCAACCTGCAACTCAGCTGCAGTTAGAATGAAGCTGAAGGTTTTATTTGAACTAAGTGGCCGTGAGTAAAATATCTACAAGCTCGTTATCAAACTGTGTTAAATATCACTCAGAGGTCCAGGGACCTTCCCTCTGATGTCCTCAAATAAAAATAAATCTTAATAAGTTTTATATCAGTGAATCTAAATGAACTATCTGATTTAAATCTAAATAAAATCTTAAATAATGTTTGTTAACATTTCTCGTTCTGTCAGAATCAGACCGAAGAAACTTCAACAATTTGTACAAATTCCAACATGAACTCCAAATATTTTACATCTCCAGACAGAAGGAGACGTTCTTGAGCTCAAGGAGACAAAAAGACATTCTGACTGAACGTGAAAACTATTTATCATATTTATCTTCATCAGAAAAAGAAGAAAAACCCTGAAAGTGTTTCCAACGTGCACGTTTCAGTGTGAAAACCCTTGATTGCTTTTCCTAAATATACATTTCTAAAACAGTGTGTTCTCCACCTTTTACCTTCTATCATCACCTGCACAGGTGCAGATAATTCAGACAATATTTCACAGCAGACTGGAAATAGAACCGTGTCTTCATGTGAGCTGTGGAACACTTCTGCACCTGCTGTTATATTTAAAACCTGCACAAAAAGCAGAACCTCCTTAAATCAATTATGTCCTGAATAAAAAAGGCAACAGATGTGGGACATGAACGAAAACAGACTTTTATATAAAACACAAAGAACAGAAAGCAAAACATCTTAAACATCAACATTCAGAGAAGGAACAAACTTTCAGAATAATGTAGAAACTTAAAAATATTAAAATATGTTCTGAAAAAAAATCTGGACAAATGGAGCTCAAGAAGTAGAAAAATATTTGAATAAATAAGGACTTGAGTGTGTCAGTGTAGAGAAGCTGGTGTTTAAAGCTGTCACGTGTTTCCTGCAGCCATGTTTCAGCCATAAACTGCATGTGAAACATTACTAATAAAAAAAGGCTTTGACTGAAGCATATGTTTATTTTGCCATACCTTAAAAAATAACATAAATTAGCAAACCAGAGTTTCACTGCATTTCTTGATAAATTAAACAAAAAGACAATAATATTAATGATAACAATACACACACACAAAAACCAAACAAACAAAAAAACCTATACAAATAATTATTTTTAGTGGGGTAATATATAAAGTTAAATGGTAATCTAACCAAACATTACAAAGATTCAACTTGATATCGATATTTTTGTACTTTTCTAATATTTTCTTCTTAAATGAGGAAAAACCTGCTCACAGGAAGATGTTTGTCAGATGTAAATAAAAAGCTTTTAACATGTCTGGTGTGAAAAGATCCATGAAGACAAGCTTCATGCAGAAACTAGAGTTTCCTGCTCCGTCAGTCTTTTTCTGCAACTGATTGTTCCTGTCACAAAGCAGGTATCTCCTGGTGTTGTTAGGTAGGGGGGCGGGGCTACACCTGGACAGGTTTCCAGTCCATCAAAGGGCCAAACAGAGACAAACAACCATTTACAAACCCACCTGGGGCCAATTTAGAGTCCCCAGTTAACCTTATGCATATTTTTGGGCTGAGTGAGGAAACCGGAGTCTTCGGGGAAAACCCCCGCGTGCATGAGAAGAACATGTGAAGTCCATGCATAAAGGTCCTCGCCTCAAACCCAGGACTATCTGCACCACCATGCAGACGCCCTCCTGCTCTGTCTTAACTTGAACATATAATTAAAGTTGCTCAATCAAAACATTCTCAAAGTTTCATAACAAACTTAAAAAAGAATGAAATTAAGAAACGTGTGTCCAGACGACGTATGTGAAGTCTGTAAGGACTGATGCCTTGCAGACAGCAGCTGACTAACAGTCAGGTAACTGCAGCCATGATTCTGACAGAATGTTACTAATAAACAAAAACAGCTGACTGATTTGGACCAAAACTGGACTGAACAGACATGAATTCAAGTCGTCCTTAAGATGAGTTTTATTTTGAAATCAAGCCATAAAAATAAAACTGTTTGAAAAATGAGTTCATGTTTCAACGGGCCTTACAGTAACTTCTGCAGGTCACATGATCACCAAGTCAAACAAACCTCTGAATCTTATCCTCATATTTTCTCGTGACCTTTGACCCCACGTGTCTCTGTTCATGTTAGTGTTGCGTCGTCATACATGACCTTCACAAACTACATGCATATGTATCTTTAAAAAGCAGTGTCAACTTTGCACTCAGACAGGAAGTTAGTAATATAAATCCCAGTCAGTTTTCAGAATAAAAGAGACTGATATCTAACATGCAGAGAAACACTCGCTCCTCGGGGCTCAGATGAAAATACTTTGACTTTCAGCTCACAGCTGCTCACCACTCGCTCGTTTGTCACTTCTCCTTTGGGTGAAAAAACAGTCTGTAGAAGAGCCGGATTCCTGCAGCAGGGACTGAATCCGTGCACGTGAATAAGGAATGCCACCTCAGCAGCATGCGTTCAGCTCATGGACACTGAGCTCTGCATGAAATCTTCTGAACAATTCAAACAAGTCTAATTTTTTTTCCGGATTTTAAGGCTAAATAATTAAAAATAATCATGAATCAATGATCACTTTTTGTGTGTGAGTCACTGATGAGCAGAACTCAAATAGAAATGTTGGTGGATAATTTCAGCTGCAGTTTTTTGTATGAAATGATTTTGGAGTTGATTTTATTGGATGAGACTCCGGCAGCATTCCTGCCGTCTTTGTCTCCTCAGAGAGACTCGTTGTTGCTCAGACTCACGTGGATTCATCCAGACCACAGACACAACAAGGGCCCATTTATATTTCCTCTCAAACAAATAAACAAAACAACAGCTCTGTTCATGCATGTGAATAAATTACTAACTCTAATGGAGCTTTTTTTAATCTTAATTGGTCTGCAGTCTGGATCTTTTTATCTTATTAAACAACTTTTTCCTCAAAGCAGCTGCAGAAATTGATGCTGACTGAAATTAGAAACATACAAAAATACTCAAAAATTTAAAGACATACATCTAAAGAATATGTTTTTGCTTTGGTTTTTATTGCATTTGCAACAATTAATTTGAGGCTCTTTATCAGCACACAGATTCCGTGTTGGCAGGTTTTTTTATAGCTGTGTATCAGGATTTAGACACAACCCCCAGAGGGTCTGGCTGACCTCAGACATTCAGCTTGTCAGCAATTTCCTCCCAGAAACGTAGATTTCTCTTTGACCACACAACCTGATAATTGCTGGCGCAGACAAAGACGAAACTCGGTCCCTTCCCCCCTTACGGGAGGCAACAAGTAAGAACAGCAAACCAGCTGCAGGATCAGAAATGGTTATGAAAGAAACTGAAGCTCATCTGAAGAGGTTTATATAGTCAATTTATTAAACAGCTTGGGCTTATCTGGCATCATCTTTCAGAAGCAGTAAGAGTTTCTGTGTTAAACTTGTAAGGATATTGAATCTTAGCAGTTTCAGGTGTTCCTCAGGGGTGGGTGTTCAGACCAGTTCTTTGTATTATTTACAGAATAATATCAGGATGGTTCAAGGTCTAGTTTGTTCTGTCTGTGATTCATGAGAAAGTAAAGAAAAGATGGAAAAGAAATAAAGTAAATTGTGAAAAGGATAAAATGCTACGGGTTTGTTCTGAATGATAACGTGTTATTTATATGTTGTTTATTAAAAAAGAATCATTGGGATTCAATTCAAACACTAATGTAAACAGATATATTAATTCAAATTTAAATGATTTTTTCATCAATTTTATTTTCCTTTTTATCAGAAAAAACAAATAAATAAAAATAAACAATAATTTTTGTGATTCTAAAGCATTTGTGGTTAAAAAAAACTGGTCAAATAATTTCTCACTCAATCAGAATAAAATAAGTTAAACAAAAAATCAATAGATGGATGACACATGAAAACAAAAAAAAAAGAAAAAATGATGAAAAAATGATTATTATACATTATTATTACATTATAACAGTTATATAGCTGGTTAAATTATAATAATTATGTCTGTATAATTCTACATTTCTTCCATTTTACATGTTCAGCTTTTTGTTATAAAAGTACACATTTTATGCAAATTGGTGTTAAATTAAATACTAAAAACTAAAACACAGTTTTTACCCTCTGAAACACATTAATACTGACATTATTCATCTCTGTGGGCTTAAACATTTATTCACATAATAAATTTCATGGTAAAATTTCACAATGTAAATTTGAAAAGTCGTGTGTGTCAATTCTTCTAAAAGAAAAGTCTGTATTATCTTTATGGGTTAGTGATAAAAATAAAACTGTGAACCAGACTATACATGCTGGCATGCACCAATGATTGGAAGAAAGTTGAGTTGAGGTCAAATCTTAAAATAACCCTTCAGTACCTCCTCACCACCTCCCTATCTCCCTCTTCTTAAATTTCCTCCCCCGGTCTTCCTCTTCCTCCTTTCACCACTCACCCCAAACCCCCAGAGTCGATCATGCTCTCTCAGCGTGGGCTGAACATGATGAAACTCGTGAGGTCACATTACCTGCAGCAGGACCGTCCTGCAGCCGCTCGACAGGAATAGCTTCATGCTCAGGTGTGAAGGTGGACATGCTGAGACGGCTTCATGGAGTCCTCACGTGGGGACATGGAGAAGGTTTAGATAAAAAAAACAGCTGGTGTTTATTACACTGGTTTAATTCCATCAGTCACAGTAATTTAGTGGGTTTATAACAGCCTGATCTTAATTTTTCTATGTAGGTTTTAACAGTCGATAAAAATATTTAAATAGAGAGATGATAATGTCGAGGAACATCAGAGGAATTACAGCTCAGAGAAAGCTGCATCATGCAAAGAGCTCTCAGATGTCAGAGGTTTAAAAATACCTGAGTAGTTACTGGTCAGTGTATTCAGTTCAGTTAGAGAAATACACGCTGAGCTTTCTGATCAGGACAAAACTTCAGTACTGGCAAAAGAAAATATCCACCACAAGGATCCGAAAGGTCAAACAGAAATACAAAAACCTGCTAAAACATGTGAATTTGCATCCTCACGTATCTGAGACGTCGTGTCTGGAAACAGCAGTTATCATTTTAGTTTGTTCAGTTTATTTAGAAATGATTTCTATTGTTTAAAGTGTGTTACTGTGCTGGGGGGATGTAATGACCACATACAAAGCAGGTGTGTCAATTAGTGATTAACACCAGGTGTGATGTGAGCTGAAACTGTGAACAACAGAAATAAAACAATAAAAAAAATAAGAATTAAACCAAAAATCATGAAAACAAATACATGCTCAGATTATGGATACGCTCGTTTAACTCGTTACTTTTCTCCTTCACTGGTTTTAGGCTCCATTTAAACTCAGTTATTTAACAAAAGGCATAAAAATCAGCTCAGACTGGAGATTAAAGATCATAAATGAGGGAATTTAAAACAGGAATCCTGCATCTCACTGAGCTGAGACTGTTGCCCTGTTTGACAGAAATACACACGTTTTCAGCAGGAATCACATGAAATGTAATTCTGTTGTAAAGCATCTTAAATGAGTCTCATTTTGAACTTTATCTTCCCAAGTGTTTTGCCTCATTGTGTGCTTTCTGAATCTCACTGTGCTTGATTGAAATACCTTTAAATTTAATTGGATTTAATTGGATCAATTAGCTTTTTCTTCCTGCTACAAAACAAATCCGATTTTTTAAGTAAGAATTTTAAATGTTTGACTTGATAAAAGCTGAAGTTGTTCATGTTTGAGTTAATGGGACTTTGTTGTCCTGATGAAGACTTTAGAATCAGATCAGGTGAATCTCACGTAATAAAAACAATGAGCCGGTTAATGACATCAAACTGAGTAACAGAATCACTCTCATCACATTGTTGGTGAGTTTAGGAGATGGATTCTCCATCCAGACAAGTTAAAAATTAACATGAAATCTTTAACGTAACATTTACTGAATCTTTATTGTAAATATAATGAAATAAATGTAAATCCTTTCCAGCTGAGCGACTCGTCAGCTCCTCACAGCTTCTGAAACACTTCTGCTTCCTATCTGAGGCATCTAGTTTAAACGCTTCAGTCACCCTCTCAAACGGGGATTCCGACCCTCCAGCTGCTATGTATAGCTTCACTTATAGATAAAACCATGTAAACTTCTAGAAGTGGGTTGAGCTGTAGAAAATCTATAGTAGCTGATACGTTATCTGAGTGTCAGTCCAATGCAACATTTCTCTTTTCTTATCAACACTGCAGTTCTTTCTGCTCCTTTTATCTCCAGCAGAGGTTTTACTGATGTACTGTTGCCTCAGAGGGCAGAAGAACAAGAGTCAAATCAAGACTTTCTGACTCGTTCATGCTGGTGTTTAATAAAATCAGATTATTATTAACTATAATGTTAAAATGTTTATTTAAAGACTAGATGAACAGGGGATGTTTCCCCCCAAACAGGAAGTGGGAAAGTGAAGAATAAACGGGTAAAAACAGTCTGACGTGGATTAAATAGATGGATGTTGTGTCAATCAGCTGTTTTACACGTTTGTGTGAACCACAGCACTTAAATTTGAACTTCTGTAAAACATGTGAAACGCTATTTGCTCACATGTGTTCACATGTTTCCTGTAAATACAGAAGTTAGCAGCCCTGAAGTGATGAAACTGCTCTGATTGGCCAACAGCTTCACAGCTGATACTTTTAATCTGAGAATGCATCACAGAATATTTGGTACAGCAAGCTTATGAGAAAATATAATAATTAATTTGGTATTGTCTAAATTCTGGCAGGGCCTGGTGTCTGTCTCCAGAGGTCAGTGAGTGAAAGGTGGAGTTACACCTGGACAGGTAGTTAGTCATGATTAATATAATCAGATCTGTGTTTATCTCAACTTGTTAACATTTTATCTCCAACTCGTCTTCATGTCTCTGGTTCTCACCCTGACTAGCAGAAACCAAACTGAGCAGAGTTCAGGATGGGGATCAGACGTGTGTAACAATTCTACAGCTGTTTCTATTTCTAATTTTTTTAACATGTTCAAATTTTAAGTGATGAAAGAACCAGAATCACGTGAGGAAACTTCAAAATCTGGTTTTGTAACAGTTTGGAAACTCCCTCATGTTGACCGTTTGTAATTCGTCTGTAACAGCTGAAGCTCTGTGAGAGACGCGCCTCTTCTCCTCTTCATCACTTCATCTGTTTCCAGTTCTGCTCATAAAGATTTCACAGTCACAAGACAAACTCGAGTTAATTAGATTTCTCTGTTTTAATTTGATGAAAAGATCCTAAAATGGGATTTATTTTTGATGTTTTTGATATGTATTTCCAAACATCTGGTGTCACCTGACCTTCACTCAGTTTGAGAAGAGTTTTCTGTCAGTCTCAGACTGATGAAGAACGGCTGCAAACTCCAGAAATACACCAGCGGTTTCCAGATTAATTTGCACGTTTAGAACCAGTGAGTCAGAACGTGGATTTAAAAATCAGCTTATGAAGGAGGATTTACCTGCTTCTCTTCATCCCAGAAACAACAATCCATCTGATGTGTGAACCACATCTTGTTTCTGTTCAGGGTCACACCTGGACAGGTCGCCATCACAGTCCATCACAGGGCCACGTGGAGACAGAGACCCACCTGAGGCCAGATGGAATCATCATGCATATTTTCCAAAATATCCCAAACTGCATACAGAAGGCCCCAGACAGTGTGCACGGTGCTACCCACTGCACCACTGTGCAGCGCAGTGAAATGAAACCAAGTGGGTTTTTTCTCTTTTCTCTTCAGATCTCAAGTTTTTCAGAAAATATCAAATCAAAACACTGTAAAACAAAACAGGAAGGAAAACCCAAACTCAGTGTGTGATGATCAACTCTGTGTGGAGAGTCACATTATAAAATAAACCAAAACATTAAAACTACACTAAAATCTCTTTAAAGACCTGCAGAACACAACACAAGTATTTAATTGAATTTTTTGGGGGTTTATTTCTGACCTTTAAAGAGATAAATACAAACACTGACGCACAAACTGTGCACAATGCAGCTACACAAATACAAACAGTTGTGTCTGTGGTAAAACACACTTGTTTATACACACACAGGCCGAGTTGCTCCGACAGTTTTCAGTGTTTATCACCAAACAAACCTGCATCGACCCGACCGAGGCGATGTGGAAAAACCCTCACCTTCCTCGCTCCCGTATCGACACTAACAGCTGATTAGAGCAGATGTTCACTCTCCTGTATAAGCTAAAGGGAGCTCAGTTCAGTGAGCCTAATCCTGACCTTTGACCCTTACAGCAGACGCTTTATGTGCCTGAAAACAAAAACGCAACACTGCACACGTCTCCTTGCTACGTGAGCCGCAGAGATACGACAGAAAAGTGAAACGTCTGCGTTTTTACTGATGCTGCAATTCACCCTGTTCATCCACATGAACTTATTCATCTCTGTGTGACTGAATCTCAACATGTTGGATACAGTAACAAGTTCACACACTGTTGATGTTGAAATCATTCACATGTTGTTACTTTGGTCTGTGATGGAAGTGAAATATGAGAAGAAACAATCATGAACATGTTCGTATGTAAGAAACATGTCTGAGCTTCGCCTTCCTGGAATGATGTAAAAAATAATAAATCTGGAGGTTTTATGATCTGCTTCCATAAATATTCTTACTGTTGATAAATTTTAAAAATTTTAATCAAAACAAATAAAACAAGTCAACATTTAAAATATTATGAGTGTGTGTGGAGCTGACCAATCAGAGGACAGCTGGCTTTCTGGATGGATGGATGGATGGATGGATGGATGGATGGATGGATGGATGGATGGATGGATGGACGGATGGATGGATGGATGGATGGATGGATGGAGGGACGGACGGACGGACGGACGGACGATGGATGGACGGATGGACGGATGGACGGATGGACGGATGGACGGATGGATGGATGGATGGATGGATGGATGGATGGATGCAGGACGGATGGACGGATGGACGGATGGACGGATGGATGGATGGATGGATGGATGGATGGATGGATGCAGGATGGATGGATGGATGGATGGATGGATGGATGGATGGATGGATGGATGGATGGATGGATGGATGCAGGACGGATGGACGGATGGACGGATGGACGGATGGATGGATGGATGGATGGATGGAGGGATGGATGCAGGATGGATGGATGGATGGATGGATGGACGGATGGATGGATGGATGGATGGATGGATGGATGGATGCAGGACGGATGGACGGATGGACGGATGGACGGATGGATGGATGGATGCAGGATGGATGGATGGATGGATGGATGGATGGATGGATGGATGGATGGATGGATGGATGGATGGATGGATGGATGGATAAACTTTATGGTAAACTTTAAACTGAACCTTTGACAGAATAAATTATGTTTTTTTTAGCTTTGGGGAACCAAAACTTTAAGTTAATCTATTAATTTATTCATTATTTGCTTGAAGGACAAATAAATGATGTTCCCTCAGATAAAGAGCTGCTGACTTCTGCAAGTCAGAGGAGTGAGCTTTCATAAACACAGAATGCCATCGTGCATTCTTTTTACTGTATTATGTAAGTGAGTTTTTATAAAGCAGATCTTTGATGTGCAGTTTACTTCAGATTCAGATCTAACTTAACTGTTTATATGTCTCAAATATATCACTGTGTATTTAACATTTCTCTCTGGTCCCAGTAAAAACAAGGAACCAGGAAAATTCTTCTCACTGCGTGTTTAAAATCTGTTTCTAGAACCTCCGTTCAGCGCTGCAGAACAAAAACTCTGTAACCTTATTTGGTGCTCCGAACCGAGCACGAGTTGCACATAGCTCGTGTCCTGACTCACTCCCTTCTATTCAGAACTTTAAAGAGTTTCTCACCAGAAGTGTTTTTAAGTTGCAGCTCCCTGCAGACATAAAGGTCAGAGTATGAGTTAAAGCTCTGGCTCTCACATCTAGAGAAACCAGGAAAACAAGAAGCGGTTTGTTCCTGGTCTCTTTTTAACTTTATAGGTTAAACAAACATCAGACCATCAGCTTCTCCTGGATGTTAGAGATCATTTGAAAAGTGCTCGTTTCTAGTAGAGAAGTAGTGATGCATCAAGTCGTAACATAAACGACTAAAAACATTCTGAAGCTGATTCAATTCTATAATGATCTGAAATGAATTTGTGTATTTACTGAAGTCTGAAGTTTGTTTGCAAAGAAAAGTTGTAAACAATTCAAACATTAATGTGAGATCAGCTGTCAGTTAAACTTACTGAGTTTAACTTTCTGTCTGAGGAGCTCCAAAGGGGGCGGGGCTTCCTTACCTGTTTCATCAAAATCCCATCGACACCTCCAGAGAAATGTTTTGTAACTTTTGCAGATTTTGTTTTTGTTATTCGATGTATAAATTCACTCCACACTTTCCACACAGAGTTTTTTTTTCAACCCTATGAGACAAAATCCAGAAAAGTTAAATCCCAAACAGTTCAGTATCGAGTGTGTTTTAATGTTTGTTTATTGAACTCTGAATTTTATCTGTTTTACTGGTTTTATTCTTTAAGAAGCTGCAGCTTGAAGTGACCTGCTGCTTCTTCATACACTCAGGAACCAGCTGAGGCGGACTGAACTCTCCCCTCCTTTAAGGGGTTTACCAGGACCAGGTCATCAGGTTTAGGCATCAAGGTCAACCACAAAGAATATAATCTCTCTCTGAAGAGATTATACTCCCAGATGACCTGCTAGCTTCAGACAATCCTCCCGGATCTCTCAGTCATCAGAACTTCCACCGCTTCAGCTGCTGTCACTGCAAACCTGAAGAGGAAGAAGTGGATCAAAGTGCACGTTGGACGTAAAGAGAAATCATCATTTTGTTTTAATTAAAAATGTTCACAAAAGTGTAAAAAATGTATGAAGATCCTTTAATCCTGAGTTGATCTCGAGGAGGATCGAACTTCCTGCAGAGTGAATGTGTGAAGAGGTCAGATTCTCCTGAACGCTGTCGGTGTGAGAACAGAGATAAACCTGGAACATGTGTAACAACTGATTATACACACGTTTCTTTAATCTTTCAGTTTTATATTTTGGGTTTTACACCATCGGTTTATTGTTGGTTCAATGAGCTGCAGGGATTCAAATTCTAAATGTTTCCTGATTAAAGTGAATCAGAATCAGAAGGTTTTGAAATTAAACACATGAGAGAAACTCCGTCGTCTCGTCGAGCCGAAACACCAACGAAATATCGAGTTTTACAAACAATTCAGACAGAAAAAAAAATGGACATAAAATAAATATTTACTACCTTGTTCTTACTAAAACCAGAACCTGGTCCCGTCCAGGTGAGAACCAAACAGATCCTGTTTTCCATAAAACTAACGGATTAAAAAGAGAAAACATTTTGCTTTACAACTTCTTAAACTACTTTATCTGAACGTTGAATAGTTCTTTTTATTTTTTCCGATTCAAACAGCTGATTTGTTTGTTTACATTTACATGTGCAGTAAAACATGTGGACGACTTGCACATGTTACCTGTTCAGCTGGTCTCTCAGATCTGATGACACGGTTCCAGAAGTCTGATCGTATCATCAGAAACTTTTTGATTGTTTTTTGATACAGTAGTTTATTATTTGCTGCAGTCAAACAGATGAAAGATTAAAACATTTAAATATGTGATTTTTATCAAATAAACCAACAGAAACTGATGGGAGGAGCTTTAAATCTCTCTAACGCAGATCAATACATCAGTAACCCCATCAGAACAACCTGTCATGACTGGTCGGTCATTTATCTGTTCTCTCTCTCTCTCTCTCTCCTGTTTGATCTGATGACCTTTGACCTTTCAGGTACCATATACATGTCTCACACAAACACATGGACAGAACAACAAAAACATCTGAGCCTGAAGTTCTGTGCATTTCATTCAACACGTCTGCTTTAGGTTTCAATATAAATATAAATATAATAAAGATTATAAATACGACCCAGCGATCGTCTGATTGGACGCTTCACTCAGGACAGTCAATGTCTCATGATTTAAATTTAGATTTTTATAATTGAGTAAAATTACGTGTGATTTGACCCTAAACTGAGAGAATCTGAGGATTTGTGCGACATTAAGACAGCAGAGGTTTGTGCTTGTATGAGGATGACTCAGCAGATTTTTCTGGCTCAGTCTGACACCATTATGGGCTGTTTCATACCAGTCTGCATGTTTCGTCTCTGCTAAGGCTTGTCCACATTTCCACACAACAAAACAGTAAAGACACAAAATGTTATTGTTTCTGTCACAGGAATCAGTTTGTTCATGCAGCAGCTGTTACTCCTAAACACAATGACACAGGAAAAAACAAGCTAAAATCCAAAGACTGGAGATTTTTCATTTAGGATTTGATTTGTTTCATTTCTACACAGTTTGTAACAGTTTGGAAACATGATTCAAAGAACAGAATGAAATATTCAGCATCATTAAGGATCTTATCTGATGTTTGTTTCTCTTGTTTTCCTGCAGGCAGATGGTCTGTTGTCTTTATCTGTTAGCTGTCACTAGCTACACCTCCAGCGTGGAGGGAAATTTATTTTTACAGAATCAGACAAGCTGTTAAAACATGTTGCTGTTTGGTTTTATTGCAGACAGGTTTTAATTGGTGTCTAAAAAAAGTGTTTCTATTTGGTCATAAAACTTTATTCACAAATGTTTAGAAATCTTCCATATTTTCATGTTACAGAATCTAAAAAATTTTATATATATATTTATATATTTATACATGTGTATGTATATAATGTTCTTCTGACCTTACTGATACCACATGGGCAGTTTGTGCCTTTGCGTCTTCATTGCATCATCTGAGTAGTTGTCTTCTGAAAACAATCCTGCTAATCTGCTAATGTTTGACCAGTTCTGAACTGAGAGTAACACGTGACCTCAGCCTCACATTCCTCCAGCCGTCAAACTGTTTGGTTTAAATCTAAACTCTGGTTTCTGTCTGGACGTGAGATGCTGCAGTTTGATGGACCAGAAACGATTAATACAGACTGACAGGTTGAATATTAGATGTTATAATATTCCAGCACGATCACGAGATAAATAAAAACATATAAAATGATTACATCGTGACTATAACGAGCTCATTTTAGGTTTTGAGGGTTAGAAAGTCTTAATCATGATAAAACCACCTGCCCAGTGCAGAATTTGGATTCAAACTCTGATGATCCTGATAATTAAATGTGACTGTTTGTTCATGCTCTGGGTCACGTGGAGCTGGTGTTTATTATAAGGTAGAACCACTGAGGCTGCAGGTGTTTATTTGGGAGGCAAGCGGGTCTGCAAAGCTTCATGCTTCACCAGCAGATGGGTTGACTTTCATGGAGTCACACTAAAGAAACTGATGCATCCTGCTAATATTCTTGACCTGATTGAGCTACAGGGACAGATCCTCCAGAACCTCCTTCTAAAGAGGTTTTGGAAGGAACTGCAACGATTGCAGGAATCAAGCTTCAGTATAACAACTTAACCAGATCCAAGTGAGTCTGAAACGTCCCTCCTCAGTCTGGATGGACTCTTTCTTCAAATGTCCTCTGACCTTGTTCATGTGCTGAGCATGTGACTGGTTCTACATGTATATCTGGTCTTCATGTTGCATGACCTTCCATGTTTTGTCAGCTCAGGTGTGGTCACTTCTGAACACCTGGTTTCAGGGTCATTCTTCTGAAGTAGTTCACCTTTCTACTCAGCCTCTATTTACCTCTTTGGATTTTCTTCTTCTTCTGTTTGTACTGGACTCATGTTGGACCGGTTCAAGCGGTTCTGTCCAGAAGTCATTTGGAAGAAGTTCTTCCTCTCTGCACCTGCTGGTCTTCAGGTTGGAGAAGAGGAATCAAACCATTATCTCAGTGTAACTGAAAATCAGCTGCTGACCTGCTGATTCATGTTCAAATACCCGAATCTGATGCCAGAAGGAAACACAAATGTTCAGACACACTCTGTGAAATCTCTTCATTCTTCCCCAACAGCATTTCACCAGCGATGGAGACCGAGAGGGAGGAATGTAAACAGGAAAAGCAAATGTAGAAAAGGAAATGAGAGAACGCTGTGCAATAAATACAAGACCAGCGAACGCCGCTGTAGAAAACATCATACAAATGCGAAGTGAATGAAAAGCAGCAGAATGGACGAATAGAGACGCAGAGATTGTTCATGGTGATCCATCAGGAAATTACAGGTTTCAGAAGAATGTGCTTCCATCAGCCAACAGGTGCAGAAGAACTAGAACATGTTGAGTTTAGGATCAAACTCATGATTTTTACCCTGATGTGAGATCAGCTTTTCAATTTCACACACTAAAACCCCACAGAGAGCTGCAGGATCGAGGAGTTCAGGTCCGATCCAGTTCTGAAGATCGTCCAACAAACTGCAGGATAAACCAAATGCAGAGTGACTTATAGCATTTAACGTGCACTCCACGTGAACTTTACTCTCCTCCTGCAGGATTCACAAGCTGCTTCATTTACTAAACTGGTTTTATTTTATATCTGAAGGAATTAAATTAATATGAAAAACTGCATCTCGTCTCTTTTCCAGCTCAGACTGTGAGAAACGTTGGTAACCGACATGTTCTCCTGCTCGGAACGTCCTGGTTCTGTTTCTCTTTGTATTTTAGAACAGACACTAACGAAACATCTGCAAATGCTCCATCATGTTGTCTCTCATCTTCTGTGTCTTGATTCTGTTGAATCTTCATATCAACACAAAAACCTGTTACTAATAATTTATTGAATCTGATCATGTAAATAACTTTGATTCTGGAATTATTTTTAACTTGTAAAGCCTTGAAATGTAAAGCTGTATAAATAAACTGAATATAAATTGATTGAATTTGTGGTTCCATGATGGAACCAGGTACCAAAAAACCAGGAAAATCTGTTCCTAAAATCCTTCAGGTGGGTAGTTAATGTTACTGGCAGATTAAAATCCTCTATAAAC
This sequence comes from Pachypanchax playfairii, assembly GCA_006937955.1. NCBI lineage: Eukaryota > Metazoa > Chordata > Actinopteri > Cyprinodontiformes > Aplocheilidae > Pachypanchax > Pachypanchax playfairii. The sequence continues at coordinate 3,237,897 of SSNP01000006.1, read as the reverse complement.
TGAAATGTTTTTTATAAAAGAGAAGAGTCATGAAAGCAAAGCAGGGCTGCATTAAAGACCTGGAGCTTTGATAAAGCAGGGATTTTCAGGCTTCACATGGTTATCCTGGTCCAGCCTCAGGACTTTCCTTTGTGCGTGCCAAAGACAGGCAGTCAGCTTTCTGCTGGATGAATATGAATTCATGGTGAAAAGCAGGAGAGACAAAAGAAAGTGAGTCTGAGAGAAGCAGAAGTAAAACTCCTGCAGGCTTTTATCAGCTTCCATCCTGATTCCACGTGTCTGTTTAAATGAAACATGGAGTCAGAGAGGCTCAAGCTTTAATTATTTATATAAATCTTTTAAATTCAGAGAGATTCGTTGGAACTTCTTAATGTACAAGATCGAAAGATAGAAGTCTAAAGCAGATCTTTACATCCATGAGAAGTGATTTTATCAGTGACCATGAATCTGTTCTAAAGGTCACCAAACACACACGAACACCGAGTCTCAGAGAGTCGCCACTAATAAACCTGCTGTCACAAGAAGTACACTAGTTTTACAGTGTTGGTTTTTCTTTTGTTTACTGATATTAATTTTTGATGACACTTTATTTTGAAAAGAATCCCACCATCCCACTTCTTTAAACATGTAATAAGTATGAAAAGAACTGATTTATTTCTTTATCACGACTGATTACATTTATCTGATTATATCTAAAAACAAAAGGCTTTAAGTCTTTTAATAATACCTTTATTCTTTTATTGTGAAAGACACAAGTTAAATGTTTGTTTTAAATCTTAGTAAGTGAGAATATTCAAAAAGACCAAACTGGTTTAATACAGTAATGTCACCTATATAAACTATAACACGTAATAAATCCAACATTTACAAACCAGAATGAAACAGAGAACGTCTCATTTTATTTTATAAACACCATTTTATTTTTAAATGTCTGTCTGTAGATCCAGTAACAAACTGCTGTGGTAAACATAAACTCTTGATCCAGATGTGCTCTGACAGATGTGGAGGATAATAATCTGATCAGACAGATGCAGATTATTCTGGTACATCTTTCTCGTCTGTCGGCTCACGAATGGCCTCTGCATGAAAAACTCAACACTACATCAGAGTTCAGACATATTTCAGGATTCATTCAGTTAATAAATGCTAATGTTGACTCATTAATCAGAGACAGTTATTACTACTGACCAATAAAGAGAATTATTAAAGTAAAATATGGAATCTGAACATTAGACAGTAAAACATTTGTTTTATTCCTGTTCTGTTTATCTGAGCTTTTATTTTGGCAGGTCTGAACTTGTTTTTATTTTCCAACTAAAACTGAATCATGAACCTCCATCAGGTCATCCTGCACTAACAGATTTCAGGACTGTAAATATTTGAATAAATTGGTTTCAGATCTAACAGGATATTAATTTTGTGACTTCCTGTCTTGTGTCTTTCCTGCAGTCGCTCACGTCTCTGTCTGATGCTGCTGCCACTTCTTCTTCTTCTTCATTTGAGATGTAGTTTATCTGAAGTCTGCCCACAGTAAAACAGGAAATGACATCATTTTTTTCTGCTGTCAAAACACTAAAAGCCTTAAGATCTTTGTTAAATGTCTTAATTAATACTTTGGGAAATGTGGTTCTGAGGTTGATCAGCTCAGAAAATCTTTAATTTTATCTGGTTGATCACAAAAATAATAGACAGAGTACAAATTATTATTTAAACTTGAACGTTTGTAAACACAAGAAATGATTCTCACAGTTGTGTTTACAAATAGAACGTATGTAATTAATGCTGATTAATGTAGAGAAGCCTGAGAATAATAAACTTAAAAGTATTTATTGTTAAAATGTTCCTTGTTTGTAGTCGGGCAGCTTGATGTGTTTAAGATACAGTACACACGTTTTACAGAGAATTCAGTTAAAATGTTGAATATAAAATGTTTTAATTGGTCTTTATTGGTTGATTTTTCTGTGAAGTGCCTTGAAATGACTTTGTCATGAACTGGCGCTTTATAAATAAATAAACTTGATAAACTTGGTCTAATATAGAAGATAAATGGAGTTTAAATGAGTTCTGAGAGGCTTAAAGTTGTTTTCATGGTGTTTTAAAACTCGTGTGGGTAAATCATCCCAACATTCAGTCAAAAAAAGAGTCTGGAGATGTAGAAATGTTAGCACAAATATAGAAATTTATTTTGAAAAGAAAACACACAACCAACCTGGTGCATGTCAGCAACACACACCCTGAAGTGGGACACAAAAACATCTTTTATCATTTATATTTTTAGTGAGAAAAGAGGAAAATTTCATTTTTACATTCTGTACACTCATGATCAATAATTGCACTTGTAAAAACAACAACGAGAACATTCAAACTTTTCATCATTTCCTTCGTCACATACCAGAACCACACGTATTTCCAAACATCTTCCTTATTCCATCCAACCAATCACATTCAATTACTCTCTTGGGACACATCTGTTATTAGCAGCTCAGTTCCTTAATAATCTCACCTCAGAATTACATCATTCAAACATCTTTACCAAACATATATGTGCAATTTACATGGAGGGAAAGTAAGGGCTGCATGACAGAGGCCATTAGAAATCATGTGCACGTGTTTAATTTTGCAGGGGAATAAAGGTTTAGTGTGCTTTTGTTCATCAGACATGAATCAGCTGTGTTTCTGTAATAGAGTTGCATTCTGTCGCCATGCACTCCCCAGACTTTCCCTTCAATATGAAGGATTTAGTCAGCTCCAGTGATGTCACATTGAGAGGGACATCTCAATCAGTGCAAGCTTAACGGACGCGTCAGACCCTCACAAAGGGGCCTCGGCAGTTGTGGATCACACTAACAGTCTGTGTTTTAGTGGAAGGCACAACATGAAGGCACATTAATATTTTACAAAAGAGAACTATATTAAACCTATAAGTTTGTCTTCTCTCTCCTAGACTCTGTTTAATCATTTATCGGACCAAATTACCAAATTACAGCAAACAAACAGGTCAGCGGAGCTCTTTACATTTAGGTTTCTGTCTGGTTCGTGTGCTTGTTCTGCTAAAAAAGCAGAAACTGTTTGCTTCAGTTCAGATTCAGGCTGCGAGTCAGTGAAGCTCAAACAGGGAGGGGGTTCGACTTCAGCAAACATCCGGACGCTTTCACCAGTAAGGCACGGTGTTGTCAATCTGACCGCAGCTCTGCCAGCCAGGGAAGAGTCCACTGGACATGCGTGGGCTGCCGAACTGATCGAACCCGAGCTCCAGTAACTTCCCACCCCCGGTTTTGTGTTCGACGGGCTTCTCCTGCTCAGCAGAAGTTGTGTTTGTGTCATCTCCATTCCAGCCGACATGTTTGACAGCATAATTCTTGCCGTCGTTATTGTCCCAGTAGGTCTGGTTCTGGACCTTGAAGCAGATGCAGAACTCAACCCGGTTTTGTGGGGCGATGTGGGCGGGCAGCTCCAGAACAAATGCAAAGGTGTCAGAATCCTGGCAGCCGTAGACATTGTTCATGAAGGTGCAGTCTACGTCGGTGAAGCTGACCCACGAGTCGTAGGTGACACGCACCTGGACAGACTTCTCAAACCCGATGTTCCTGACCTTGATGGTACCCGTCACAGACCTCTCCTGCAGAGAGCAGTTCTCCAAGCAGACAGAGTTCTGAATCAGACGGTTCCGGAAGTCCAGGTAGTCAGCTGAGGGCTGTTTAAAGTCAAGTGAGAGGCTTCGAGCTGAGCTGATCTTTAGGTCCATGGTGGCTGTTTCCAGATCAGTCATGTCAAACTGCAGCTCTTCTGAGATCCCATCAGCCGGCTTGTTCTGATACGGCTCATCTTCAAACTTGGAGAAGACGTAGATGGCGGTGAGCGACATTCCCTTAGTGTCAGCGAACACCACTCTCTTCTTGCTGGCCTTGGTTTTGTTCCAGCCCACATGGCTGCCATCTTCCACGACTTTGTGCTGGTGACTGAGGCAGGGTCGCAGGGGTTTGTACCGTTGTTGGTTACGGCTGCGGGTGCTCGACTGGTTGACCCTGTTTTTGGCCCTCTGCAGGTCTCCATAGGAGCTGATGAAGCTTCGAAGAGGAGGAGGAGAATGGCTGATGTAGAATCTCATAGCCACGTCCGTCATCACGGGGCCAGGCATAGCTGATGGGCTGTAAGACGTTAGCACGCTGAGGGACAGAAGAAGGGAAAGAGAAAAGCAACATTAGCAGCAAATTCCAACAATTACTTTATTTATTTTAGTTTGAAACCTATTTCTTAATATGTTGTAAAAGATAATCCAGTAACTGAAGAAAAGCCCGTTTGTTTTTCAAGACTTAAAAAAGGAGTTTTCTCTCACTTTAAATGTTAAGAACTTGTTAAATAAAACATAAATGAAACTGTTTCCTTACCTTGCAGCACTCATGGAATAAAGAATGAAAGTGTTCCGAGGAGAATAAGTGAAAGTTTTTTAGTCCCTTTGAGGTTTGAAATGTGCAGAGCAGTTTTTTCTAGAAGCGCATGCTGCTTCCACACCCCCTTCTCTCCGATGCCTTTCAGTGCTGGGGCTGCTCAGCACTCTGGGATTTCAACTGCCTCCTAGAGACTATTTGCATATGCTATCATATGGTCCCTCCAACAGCCAATGAAAAGGGAGAGGAATCCCTCACTGGCCAATGAGTTTTGACATGACATGGTTGTCAGCCAGCTGAAAGGGGGCGTGAAGCCTCATGGTTGAAATTCTTCAGCCTGTTGTCTCAGCTGCTATTTGAGCAACATGACAGACCCCTGCTGGTGTCAGAGATGATCTTCAGAGTCCTGAATCCAACAAGCAAGGGGATTATTTATGTCTGACATATTAAATTAAATGATGTTGTGATTCTAATAACATTTTTAAATCAGTTTTTATCATAAATAATTACAAATGCAAATAACGTTTAATTTGTGTTTTAGTTGCACAGATTCATTTAATGAGTCGTAACATCTGTTTTATACACAGAAGTGATTATATGTGGTTCATTTTCACTGAAAGATGCAATAACAGGAAAAAACTTAACTTTCTTTTAATAGTTTTAAATCACACACTCCTTTTTTATTATGTTGTAATTATGCTGCTTATTTATTTATTTGTTTTATTATTTAATTTTGTCTCTTCTGTCCACTTTAACCAACAGCAGTTGCTTTTAAATGTTTATTATATCAATAAATGTGAATTGATAAAAGAAAAGAAGGAGCTGGTGTTTTCAGAATCTGTCTTATGGGAGTTTATTGTTGTTTTAACTTTTTAACATCCACACACGCTGAAGAAGGAACTACTTTTAAAGTTTGTTTCATTGATTCTTCAGCTGTAGGTTAAATATTACACAGACGGCATCAGTTAGGACATTTTAACTCACACACAAAAGGGTGAACATCACTTTTATTTTCAGCTTTTGTTTTACTCAATCATGAGATTTAATCTCCACCAAGTGTCGGACCACATTTACATCATAAGAGAATAAAAGTGAGTTTAAAGCCGTGTGGGAGTCTCTGGAGTGCAGGTTTGGTTTGGATACCAGCGAAGGAAAAACTGAACCACCTCTCAGACCACATTACAGGCACTAAATAAGAACCCTGACTGCTTAAATCCATTTGTAAATAATCCCTACATAAAGATGGTAGTTATAGTTAAGGTCCTGATTTGACTCATAAAATGTATCAAACTGGATGGACTTTGATTTTTGTTGTTTAAATGCTTTAAGAAGAATTAAAATATCATTCAGCAAACGCTTCTTTTCAATTTTAACTCAAACATTTTTACAGTTCATGTTCAGCTAATCCCCCAATTAGTGTGGAGACTGAGCCGATTCCAGACCGGATCAGCCGAAGAGATTGTGGTTTACCTGCATGTAAACAGCACCTGAGAAGAAGAAGAAGAAAAGCTGTGCTGCAGCTGACTCAGGTGACAACACCGTCTGTGTGAGGGAGTTCATTTATTACCTCAGGCCTCAGAAGATATAGTGAATGCAGGAGCTCATTATTTTAAAAGTTTGGCACTAAATAAAGACTCTCTGGAGAATAAAAATCTGTCACTGCTGTAGTGAATGAAAACTTTGTGTTTTTGTTTATTTTTGTTTTAAAAACTGAAAATGTCTTTTGATAAACTTTTCTCAAGAATTAGGGTTAAAATACATTTATGTTGTTTTATGAGAGAATTTTATGGTGTCTCTAATGTCTCTTTAAAATCTGTAACCAAAAGGTGCTGCACTTTGGGCTGCAAGACTGGGCACAGCTCATTTCTTCATTCTGTCTGAGACTCAGACAGAAGTTTCTTCTTATCGCTTTAGACCTGCAGGTCAGAGGTCACAAGTCTTTTTGTCACTCCCAACACAAACAGTCTGTTTTAACACGTGAATCCACTTTAGTAAGACTTTAGACTCAAGTACCGTGCACACCATATTCACATGGTCATAAAGACCATACAGATAGTAATTATCACCTGCTTGTCTGGCTGTCTGAGAGCTGTCGATAACAGGTCTTCAAGACGACATCTTTATTTATCTGCAGCTAAATAAACTCAACAGACAGTCAAAAAATGATTAATTCATTCATTAACAATTCAAAACACAAAAGACGTGTTAAAGGGCTGGAAAATTAATCTGAGATGTTTAATATGGAGCTTTTAAACAAATTAGAGATCAAGTACACGTAATATCAACTTTATTCAATCAAGTTCACCTTTAGTTCAAAACTGTTTTGATCTTTTTGTTGACAAGTTCTTTAGTGGAATCTTTGACCGTTTGCTCTGATGATCACGCAGTTTACATGTGACCATGCTAAAGCTAACAGCCTGGGATTTAAAACAATCCAAGAGATGCAAAGGTTAAACAAAACTAATAATCCACTGAGCCTACATGAGCCGAGTGTAAAGAATGAACTGAGACGTGATTTATGAATCAAAAGGAGGTGAGATCACAGCAATGTGTTCCACTCACTCAGGGAGATGTTTCCTCAGACGCTGCTGCGGTCATGGACCTTCACTCTCCTGCTATATTTAGAGAAGAGGTCCCGACCTGTTCGGGCAAAAGGTTGATAAACACAATGTTATCAGTAAAAACTCCCAGATGATGAATGTATCAGTATATCTGATGCAATAGATCAGGAAACATGACATGCTGCAAATACTTGTGTCAAAAGCATTGCTTTGAACAGCGGGGAGAAGAAGAAGAAGCATGTTTGTAGAATGATTCAAGCTAATCTAGATTAGGATTTACTGAGATTCTTTTTGTTCTTTTTCCACTTCTAATCCTGCAGGAATCCCTAGAGTTTCTGGAGTTTGAGCCATAATTGGGCTTTAAGGTCATGTTTGTGTTGCTGACCCACTGAGTGGGTCAATGGGGTCATCAAACCAACATGTGGGATGTTTAACCAACACACAGGTCGTTAGGGTGGAATTAACAACGTTCTAAATATTGATAATTAATTTTTTACATTTAATTGGTGATTTATTTATTATCAATCATCAAAGAGACACATTATAAAAAACTGTAAAAAGAGATGAGTCTCTGCTGTGAAGGTTCTACATGGTTCCACAGATCTCTTGTTACCTTTAGTCCAGAATGTGGACTTCAGCGTCCTCAGCAAGCAGGTGTTGTAGTTACACGCAGGTGGGCTGCTGAGTTCTCACCTGAGGACAGCTTTCGCTTGTGTTTTTCAGGTCATCATTGGTTTAAGTGTTGAATCTCCTCTATTTACACTTTTTGTCCACAAACATAGAAAATTATGGTAAATAGCTGGAACGCGATACGAGTCATTAAGACTGAGAAACTAAAAACAAGAAAAGTTGTCGACCTGCTTTATTTCTTTTTTTCTGGTTTAGAGCATTTAATTGAAGTCCCGCACTGAAAATCTCTGAACAAACACAATCTTGGTACTCTGACTTTACGAGACTCTGACTCGTATGTCAGCTGTTTGTTTGGGAGACTCAAGCTTCAGTCATGCTGCTTTAAAGCAGAACTAAATAAGTTTTGCTCTCGCTCTCCCCCTACTGGTCCCCTGTGAAAGCTCACTGTCGTAACGTTCCCCCGCCGCAGACGCAGACGCAGATGCTCTGCCGATGTTCACCCGCGACTGAGCTCTCTCTCTGTCCTAATCACGTTTCCTTTTTTTCTGCTCGTCGGTCAAAAGTTTTTTCGTTCTTTTTGGTTCTGCCATCTTTGCGCTCCTAAGGGTGGCGTTGCTAACAACGGCAAGGGCTTCATGCTTGTATTTATGTACGTGAGTGTGAGTGCCGTAAAGCAGGTTTGTTCTCGCGAGATTAGTCGGGTCCGATCCACTGAAAGTTGCAAGTGCTGCTTTCAGGACACAGACCCCGGAGGGAGGGGAGGGACCCACGAATCACCCCGCCAAGTCCTTGTTTACCCCCACAGGGACTCTAGAAAACATTTATTGAGGTGAAAAAACTTACTTAGTTCTGCTTTAAAACATTATTGTCCATATCATAACTTTTCATCTTTATTGGGAATAATTAAGTTGTTTTAGGACATAAATTAGCAGCAGCAGTACTAATGTGGGAGGTAAGGGGCTGCCAGCACAGCAGCTCCACCTGGTGGTTGATGGGGTTAATTACAACTTAACGCAACAATCACTTTAAACCAACAAAGAACCGCGTATGTTTCCACAAGTGGAGATTTTAATAAACAATGTGAGTTTGTCGTACTGTAGTGGACAGAGACAAACAGAATCTCAGAATGTTGTTCCTGTTTACAGCCAATCTAGCATTAGCATTAGCATTAGCATTAGCATTAGCATTAACATTGGCATTAGCATTAGAATTAGAATTAGCTATCTGTAAATTTAGAGTTTAAAACTCTCAAAATCCAACAGTTCCAAAATGAAGCAATAGTTTTATTGGTATGTTTAAAGATAGATCTGGGAAGGAAACCCACGAGTTGATGATGTAAAAGGACACACCCCCTAGTGGCAGTACATTATAAGCCCCACCCCCTACATGTAAACAACCTTTGACCTTATTGCAAATATGAAATACACCTCAGATATTTGTTTTTTTTATGTTGTGTTTTTTGTTGGACAATCAGCCTCTTTTTATTTGTTACAATAATTAATAAAAATTAGAGGGAAACTTTTCAGGGCTTGTGAAGGGACTTTTTGTCAAATCAGGTGAAAGTCATGATACCCAGACACCTTCATTCTGATGTGGACCAGGTGAACAAAGACAGTAATGACCCTCAGGATCATCAACATACAACAAACAGAAACTTTCAGTTTATTTTGTCTAAACTGTTTGAAAGACACTTATATGTGGAGTCTGAAACTGCGTTGAATATTTGATTCTATCTGACATGATCGCATATCAAAGTTCTGACAACTGGAAGGTTGTGACCCTCAGCTGACAGACTAACAGACCTGTGAGGTTTCCAGTTGGCACAGATTCCTTTCACGTAGGAAAGGCCTGCAGACAAAAAAGATCAGGAGAGGCTATCAGGCGCTCTGATTGGCTGACAGCAGTCACATGGTGCAGATTTCTCTTCAGTTGCTGACAGCTCAGGGGTTTTAGATATGACTTTATTTCTCACATGCAGCTTTAATCCAGCAGAGCTCAGTTATATCTGACATTTTGGATCCACAGCCAACAGAAAGGATTTGTTTCAAATGTTGGTTTACAATATCAATTTAAAGAACAGAAACATCTTAAGCTCAAGCTGACTAAAATGTTTTAAAGTCTCTTATTTGTGTAACACAGCAGTAAGATGTGATAAAGTATAACAAAAACTCCAGCTGGAAACCTAAAGGTCTGGAGTCCAGCCTGAGACAAAAGAGACTTCTTCTTTAAAGACCTCAGGAAAAATATGTTCTTTTATTTTGAAATTTCTCCTCTCAGTTTTGCAAATCTGCCTAAAAACATTTATAAAAAGTGCCTGTAACTAACATGTCAGAGACACACCAGCTTGAACACGTTCAGATTTTGAACAAATTTCCTTTTTTTTAATTGCTCTCACCTTTTACATACACTTTTTAAGTTAATTTATAAAATTTTTTGTAAATAAAAGCTGTAAGTCAGAGATTCTATAGATGTGCACCATCACTTCTCAACTTTTAGATGATACATGGACTATAAATATGTTTAAAGGCAAAAAAGTTTAACATTTTGTTTAACCTTGTAAGACAAATTTTGGTTTAAAGAAAAGACTTTGCAGTAAATTGTTTCCATGTAAACAGTTTTAACTATTGTTCCAGATACTGACAGGAAGGAGCTGAGCCTTCTGCTGGGCCTCATCCTCTGAATCCTGGCCAGCATCAGATCTCCTGCTGGCCTCAGGCTGGTATCTGTCAGAACAACATGTCATCAGCTGCAGAATCCAGGAGCAAAGTTCATGGAGACTCAATCCCAGCATTCTGCAGACAGATGCTCTGAAGAGTTTCATTTTCTTATCAGATAAGAGCTGTGGACCAATCAGTGCAGCTCTATGTGTGATGATGTCACAACTGGGTTATTTTATTACATGGAATTTGATTTATTTATTTAGTTTGTTGGTCTGTTATCAGAAAATGCCATGCTGCACTTTTGAAACACACAACTTATCTCTAATTACTTATTTACATATTTATTTAATCCTGTTTTTTCACTAAAGATGTTTAAAGTGTGATATACTGATGTCACTGTGGTGATGTCACTGTATTGATGTGGTGATGTCACAGTAGTGATTTACTTATGTCACTGTGGTGATTTAATAATATCACTGTACTGATGTAGTGATGTCATCGTGGTGATGTCACTGCTGTGAGATAGTGTCAGTGAGGTGTAAATATCCTCATTTTCTATTTAGTTTGTAAAGTTTTTAGTTTAAATTGTTCCATTACTGTTTCCTCTGGTCTAATTTATTTTATCGCTGCTTTGACCTGCTACTAGTCTCGGGTAAGACACTATTGTAAAGTAAAATGTTTAATTTTAACATGATGTATTTAAATAGGAGGCGCCAGTAAAGTAAATCCTGAGCAGAGTGATCCTTCAGAGATTCTTCAGAGTGTTCAAACGTTGCAGCATGTTCTGATGTCAAACAACAGCTGCAGAAATAGAAACACACTTTAGTTTAACTGTGAACATGCGTCCACGTCAAACAGCCAGCGTAACCCAGCAACAAGCCAACGAGACAGCAAAGAGGATTAATGGATTAAACAGATATTTTGAGCTGAATATTAGAGTGCTTCAGTGTCACAAAGGTGACTGTCTTTAGATTACCACCATAACATCTGATGAATGGTGCAGCATTTGGGAATAGCAATAAAAAGATGTGATTTTTTTTATCCTAATATAAATCACATTTAAAGTTTATTAATTTACTCATTTCAGAGTTTTTATGCAGTAAAATTAGAAGTTCTGACACTTCTGTTGCTGACAGATGGTACCAGTCCTCTACCAGAACAGGAACCATTTGTCTTTTAATGATAAATTATTTAGTTTAGCTGCAGTCTGTGTTGCGTCGGGCAGCTAACAGCAGCTATAGTCTTATTAAAATGTGTCCTGCAGCAGAGGTGTAACCGTGTTTATTTGAAATTAGAACATGAAACAGCTTCCAGCTTCCTTCATGATAATTTGGATCCTTCAGCTGGTTGCACAGGGAATGTAGGAGGAGGGCAGACCTTGTGTAACACTGGACACACCCTCGTGACTCTGCACAAAAAAGCAGATCAGTGTTGCCTGAGGACAGCGGCAGAGAGCTGAGACCAACGGAAACACCTTCAGCTCTCTCCTCCTCTGAAATAAATACTTACCTCCTCCCAAAACAGAAAACAGGACTGAACCTGACTGACTGCTCTGTGTTCTGTGTGTTCCGCAGTAGCTTTTTATTATGATTATCTTTTATTATCACACCCTCTGCTCTGTGTACTTGTAACATAACAGCTGCTGACCAAACACAATAAAATTATCCTCTTTCTGTTTCTTCATCACACACCATGAAACACAGAACGTGTTAATAATCACTTCATCTGCTGCACCTTTCTTCCTGTTTTAGGTCACAGAGAGATGCTGTTTACATTCAGCTTCTGAGAAGCTGTTGAATTGGTTTTAAAGCTTTTCATTCTGCAGGATTTTATTTTGTAATAATGAAAGAATGTGAGTGATTTCTTTGTCTCTCATGCAGGACATTAAGATGTAAATTTCCAAAAGCATCAAACTGTGTTTTATCACAAAAACCATCAGGCGGAAATGTGTCACATCTTATAAAGCAGCCAACAGAAAGATGCCCATGAGTTATGTTCCCATCTAAACACAGCTGATCATCCAGGAACACCTGCACAGGTATTCAGACCCGTCATTAGCATGTTCATGAGACGTTGCTGTGATGGATGAGTGACAGTTCTCACAATCAGCTGATCATTCTGCATTATGTTCTGATGAATGCACAGTGGGTTATAATCTAATGTAAGATTACAATACTGTATAACTAATAATCCTTTGATAAAAAAATAATTATTATTATTTTAATCAAAACCTTCATTTTTTAGATGTTTTTGTTTAATTATTAACATTTAAAGAGACTCAGTGAAACTCTTTAACATGTTTGCTTGTTCACCTGGTCACTTGTTCTGTAAAGAGTTAAAGAAGAGGACAAATACCAAAATAAGGTCTTGTGACGTCCTGTCAGGAACCTTTCAAAGTTAAAGCTGCTTTCTTTTTTTGGCTGAACTGTAGCCTGTAAGAATGTGAGCGGCGTAAAATTAGAAATAACAGCAGAGTTCTCCGTCACGTGTTTCCACTCTGTTCAAGTTTTCCATGTTTAAAATTTAAAATCTCACAAACGTCTGAGTTCAGATTACAGACAAAATAAAACTATAAAATGTAAGTTGTTTATTATAAAATACAACTTTTTCTTAAATATTTATTTCAGTTTGAAAATCAAGGAAAAATACGTTTTCAGCTGTAACATTATAAATGAGTTTATTTATTATTTTTTTATGAAAAGCCCAGATTTTCTGACCATTTCCACAGATTCCTGATGATAATCAGTATTTAGCTTCAGTCCTCCTACTTGTCCTCAGGTGACCTCCCAGTATTCAACCTGCTGCATGTTTTCTCCATCTTGGATCATTTTTTTCAGGTTTGACTAAAGTCTTTATACTCTTTTTTTTTTACCGTTTCAGACCAAGTTTCTTAAAGTGACTTTGTTTTTCTTGAACTTGTTTCACTAAAATTCTGGTTTTCCTGAATGTTCCGTCACTTACAGACACTCTGAGTAGGAAACGTGTCCAAAGCTGCTGCTTGTGTAAATATCATTGCATGTGTAGCTGATTGAGTCCAAACCAAAAGCTCAATAAAGAGTCAGGAAATTTCTCATGGTTTAAAAACTAAATATTTTATAAACAGTCAGTTTGCTGTTTGGAGACCATGAGGTTCCAAAGACCAGAAGCAGCAACTTTTTGAGTCTAAATCATCTCCAGAACTAGTCAGTATAATCAGTTTGATCATTAAATAATTACTAAATTGATTACTATCAAATAATCACGTTAAATATTCACATAGCAGTAAGAAAATACCAAAAAACCCTCATACATGCATTTTTATTGGGATCATGAAAAGGTTCATAAAACAAAAACATGCAGTATATTGTTGTCAGATTGTTATAACGAATACATGAAAATAAATCTAAAAGTTCCCCAGAACATCAGAATACTAGAACATCTGAACACAAGAACCTCGGCCAGGTTTAATTTGGGAGAAAATCCTGGAAACGGGAAAGGACGCTCACTGATTTAAATTCTTGTTTCTGCTTTTTTGTTCAGACAGTAAGAACCAACCGTTTGATTTCAGTCCTTTGATCGGTTGCATCACAGATCAAAAACATTCACATATCTAACAGATATTTGCTGTTTGTAAATGAATTCATGTTTCTGTTGGACTCAGACCTCCTCCTCCAACTTTAAACACTATAATTTACTCTCTATTTGTAAAGGGTGAAATATTCTGACTGGTTCTGGCTGGAATCTTCCCACAGCAGCTGATCATGCAGATATAACTGCTTCTGACTCATGAAGTCTTCCTGGAGGTGAAGGAATGCTCCACACCCTGAACCCCTGAAGGTGTAGAGAGTAAATGTTTGTCTCTGGATAGATCAATGAGCTTCATTTAGAGTTCTGCTCTGAGTATTTCTGCAGAGAATTACACATGACATCATTCTCCTGAATCAGCTGGGCATGGAGAGAGTGCTGTGTGTGTTTTAAGTCAATAAGACGCCAGACTTGTAAAACTCTTTGATCACACAGCAGTCAGTGAGAATCAGGTCAGAAAAGTCATTTGATTTTTGGCTCAACCTTTGGATTAACAGCAGCTCATGATGTAAGAAGATGTTAAATAGTCACATTTCTACTTTAATTTAGCCCACTGCTGTCAGATTGACTCAATCTGAACTGAAAAATAAAAAAACACTAAACGGTGAGTCTTTACAGAAGATTATTGGAGCTAATTAAAACAGGAAAATGTAATATTGTAAAAAAAAAATGAATGTTGTTAATCTCTACTAATATTTATTTTAAATTTTCACCATGAATGTCTCAGAGACATCCAGCTCTGTGTTTCTTCTCCCAGTTCTGTGAGTGATTGAGTTGATCCAACACTGCCCCCTGGCGGTCAGATCAAAGTCTCTGCTGCTCAGAAAAACCTGCACAAATCACATCATCTTGTGCTAAATGTTACATAAGTTTTATTTTTAATTAATTTAATCTGAAATTGTTCATTTGGACTGAATCTTGTAGTTGTCCACTGGAGGACAGCAGAGAGCTAAGAAGCATGATGGGAACTGGACCCTGCACAGAGACAAGCTGCTTTTCAAATCTGGATGTAGTTTTACTACTGAATCATAAAACTGCAAATAAATATATTCAAATCTCTTAAAGAATGAAACACAAAGAAAGGCTGAGTAAAGTTTCATGACCTCTGCAGCCTTGAGAAATCGCCGTTTGTCTGGCCGTGTGTGTTGTGGAGGTGTGTATCCACAAGGGTTAAATGAAAGACGAAAAATGAAGTTGATAAAGAAAAGCTGAGGAATAAAAGCTGAGTTGAACCAAAGCAAAAGGCTGCCAGACCCTCGCTGTGTTCAAGTCCTCACAGGCAGCAAGCCAGCGTCCAACATGGGGGGTCTTAGTGTTCCAGTCTTTGGAGGATCTGAACCATGCTGCTTCCTCCTGTGAGTGTGAGTGTGTGTTTGTGTGTGTTGTTCAAGGACAATCAGGTCTCTGTGGAGATGTGAAGTGGGAGTGGAGATTATAAAGTGAGAAACCGTAATAACAGGGAGTAAAACGAGTTACCTGGTTGCTTGTTTCTCTTACGACTGTTTGGATTTCATGTCCAGAGTGAACTCGCCTCGATGAGCAGCTCAAGTACAAAATAAATCTAAATGTATCAAATATAGAAAAAGTTTTAAACCAAATAAACATATAGAATAAAAACAATGGAACGTTTTAATTAACATGCAGGTGGTGTGAACTGTATCTATAGAGTCTGTGTTCTTCAGCTTTCAGCACAATCTAAGGGGCCAATAAGGGGCAACTAATGATGCTGATGTTCACAAAGTCTTTCAGAACCTCCACTAATGAAGTCAAAGTATTTACTCTGAGTCTAAATCCTGCAAACACATCTTTAATCTGATGTTCAATCCCAGCAGGCCACATGTTAAAGTGTAGAGCTCCATCTCTCTGTTGTCCTCACCAAATCATCATCACCATTCTTTTAGATCTATTTGTACATTTAGACTGAACATCATGTCCCTAAAACTAACTAAGTACTTTTTATTTTCTTAACCAACTAGTTTTAGTTCTCCACACCTGGCAGGAATATTTTACCAATTAAACCTAAAGATGGAGATTTCTATTCTTCAGTTTATTCTCGTTTTACATGAGATTTTAGAAGAAAGTTACGTTTTGAATCACAGATTAGACGAACTTGTATTTGAAACAGTTTATTGAAGAAATCCAAACATTTGTTAACACTTGTGTAAAAAGCTGCAGCAGATCCACTGACTTATTAACAAGTTATTATTAACAAGTTGTTTTTGTACAAAAGTCACAAAAGGTTTAGAAAAAGTTTTAGTCTGATAAAAATACACAAACGATTTCATCAAAAGACTGAAAATCTCACTGTCATGAGATAATCCAAATTATCTGGTTAAATAGGTTCAACATTGTTCAGCTAATCTGACAGGAATTAGAAAACAGAACTATAACAACCACAAACTCTAACATCATCAATTTACAACATGTTTTACCAAACAGGATCTAAATGTTTTTGCACCAATAGGAAGAACTAAGTTTTATGAAAAAGTGCTGGATTTCATGTGTTCTGAATCTTTTTGTTTTAACTGCATTGTATCGCTGCAGAATCACATCCTGAGGCCTTTAAACGTTAGATTTAATCAAACCTGAAAGTATCAAAGTTTTTATGTCCAAATCAAAGTTAAGATGATTTTCTGTTTGTTTTGACAGTGATAGAAACAAAAAAACGTTTTCTTTTTGTTTTGTTTTTTTTTTTCATCTAAAGAGATTTTACTTTTTATTCAACCCTCAAAGAATTTGACAAAGAAGGAGCAGACAGTGTGCCATCCCTCGCTACAGTAAGTCTGCACCGGTTCCATGTCGTTCATCAAGCCTTCATCCTCAGACTCAGTCCTCTCCTCCCTCTTCTTCTTCTCCTCTTCATCCTCATTTTCCTTCTTCTTTCTCTTCTCTGCTCTTCCTCCATCTGAGCTCTTTCCTCCAGAGACTCCTTTTTTCTTGCCTCCTTCTTTCCCTCCCTTCTTCTCCTCCTCTCCGCTGCGCTGGGCCAGCTTCATGTGGGCCTCTGCAGGAGCTTTCTTACACGTTTTAGCCTTTAAGATTTTTTCTCCGTCGCAGGCGTTCTCCCTTTTCTTCAGCTTCCCCACCAGTTGTTTCCAGTACTGGCTGGACTTCACCCCATAAGCCTGACAGAGGTCTGGTTTACCAGCATAACGACACCAATATCTGAGGACAAGCAGGAAGATAAACATGAATGAAACAACAGAAAACTAAATACATTCCTCCCCAGCTGGGGTCAGGACAGAGACGGTCTCTTCTGAAGGTTTTTAGTCCTTATTCAGATCCTAATCTTGCATGAAGTGGACGTTCCAGCAAGTTCTCCTCGTGCTCCGACTTTGACATTTTTACAGAAATCATAACATAATCCTTAGCGCTCCTTCTCAGACGCTACAGGTCTCAGTCAGCAGGTTAAAGGTTAAAGGTCATGACAGTTAGAAAGAAACTGGACAGGTTTGGCTTGTTTGGAAGGACAGCAGGACAAAGTGTCTTCTCTCTGAAAGAACGTGGACGCTCAGCTCAGATTTTTAAAGTTGAACCACAAAGTCTTTTACACAGATGAGACCACAGTAGAGATGTTTACCCATAATGCACTGCAGCTTATTTAGAGGAAACCAACATCACAAACAGCTGATCCCAGCTGTCGGCACGGTGGTGGAGGCCTGATGGTTTGGGCTTCAGCATCCTCAGAACCTGCACTGAGTTGATCTCTGACCTCTTTACACCATGTCCATGTGTCTGACAGCTGAACCTTGGACCAATGAACCAGAACCATGATCCAAACACAGCAGCTGATCCTGAACCTGACTGAGATGCTGGTTGGACCCTCAGAAAGCTGCAGCAGAATCAGATGTCTCTGAAGTAACTCTGTGAAATAGAACGGGTCAGAACTCCTCCAGAACCAAGAGAAAGACTGATGAGGTCCAACTCAAGATGATCACTAAGTTCCTGCTGCCGAAGGAGGTTCTGTTGGACCATCAGGTGGAACCGGTTTTTCAGTTCAACCCGGATCTTTATAAATAAAAACAGAGTCAGAGCAGCTCGTCAGGTGTCGCTGATGGAACATGATGTTCTCCCAGTAAAAGCTGCAGATAGATCTTCACTCAACCGTCCAGGATGAAGACAGAACCCTACAGACGGGTTCTGGTCTGGTTCAGCTGGTGAAAACTGATTCTTGTTATAATGTTATTAAATCTTATGAAATAAGATCAGGGAAACAATATTTCCAACTGCATCTCAACTTTAATCCCATTTTCATAAAATCTGAAAAGTATTCTAAATAAAACCAGAAGCTTTAAGCACATTTTATTTTTCCCTTTGACGTCTTTATTTAAGTTTTGAGGGTCTTTTCAGCCCTGCTGTGAACCTCACCTGTCCAGGTCTCCATCAGTGTCGATGCTGCAGTTCACCAGCAGACTCACCAGACCTTCACCAGACGTCTGCCATGTGCAGCGATGGCCCTGCTTGGTGCTCAGCTGACCGGAGCTCAGCACTGAGCGGTTCCTGGCTCGCTTGGCTGGTTGGGCTGACGGCTCAGGCTGCCGAGGTTTGTCCCGTTTATCCTGACCGGGCTGGCGTTTGGCCTCAGTGAGGAAGATGAGGAGGAGGAGGAGGATACTGCATGGAACAGCACGCATGGTGGCTGAAGAGGGACATTTAGTTAAAAAGATGTTCAAACAGATGGAAGCAGAAAAAATTGAATCTCTTTCTCAGAACTGCAACTTCTTTCTATAAACAGTTCATGATGTTCCAAAAGAGCTGTGAGATTTATTTATTCATTTGGAGTCTGAGACCATGTTCATGCACTGAACAGACAAAGGGACAAGAACACAACATGTTCTCTGCATCACGAGCTGCACTCACACCACCAAACACACGTTTCCTATATGACATGACAAACATCACGCCCATCAGCATCCTGTCAAAATCCCCCTTCATCTGAGTTCAGATAGGTTTATCAGATCCCTGTAAACTGATAAAAACCCAGGAAATAAAAGCAGGCTGGTCTCTGAACAGCATCATCAGCATCTTATTCAGATTTACAGGATTTTGTGTTTTACTGAAACAAAAAGTTCCATCTCAGCTGAGAAACTCGACTCAGATCAGTTTCATTCAATTCTGTCAAATTATCCCAAAATCATCTCAGTGATCTGCACACAAGAGCAAACAGACACAGATTTTACTGTTTAATCTAGTTTAATTCAACCTGATGAAGATTATTTTGAAATGCCAAGCAATTTTATGTGCAAAAATTTACCAAAATAAAAGGTTATAACAGAAAAATTCATTTTTTCATCGAAATATTTTAACCTGAGATTCTGAGAAATGAGACAAAGACACAAAGAGCCACAACAAAAATAATCCTCTCTAAGGAGCCCTCCTCTTCCTCTCTCTCTCCTCCTCCTCCCCCTCCTCCTCCGTTTCTCTTCATCTAAACTCATCCTCATCAATAAGTCATAAACATTTCTTTTCTTATTGCATGTATGTCTCAGATTTGGGGGTTTTGACAGTGTGAGTTTAGGATGTGGAAAGGCAGCGTTAGTGAGGAAGAGGAAGGTCTGATGTTCTTACCATGTGACGCTCTTCAGTTCTGAGTTGCTGTGAGAATGTGGGGCCACGAACACTCTGATAAAGGAGAGGAGAAGACAAGGATAAAGGAGGAGGAGGAGATCGGGGGGAACTATTCAAAGAAATGCCCTCCAAAATCTAAAGACTCCTCCCACATCCCTCCCCCCCTCCCCCCTTCAGAGGGAGACTATTGACTAGATTTCTAATTTTAAGACACACTAACAAAACTTTAGCTTCCGGTTGGCTCAGGTGAAAAACAACAACATGAGACCTGCTTAATGTTGTTTTAGTTTTATTTTATTGTAAAAAGTAAATGTAATACTTTTATAAATTAGATATATTTTAAGATTTATTTCATGTTGTTTTACAAAGTAACTTTCTCAGTTTTTTTATTATTTTTGTTCAAATTCTGGTGTTTTAAATTATTTTGTTTTAGTTTTGGAGTTTTGGTTTTTGTTGTTTCTCTGGATTCAGCTGATTATTTCAGTCCTTATGTAGAACTATGATCAGGGAAACCGTCCACTCAGTGAACAGTATGAAACATAACCTCTTCAGAAGTCATGTGACCTCTGGAGAATCTTACAACAGTTTGAAGCATCTTCTGAACATGTTGGAACGTTCTGCCACCTGGTTTGAAAGAAATACAAGGATTTTCATTTAATCCATCATTTAATTTCCACAGATTCCCAGAATATTATAAAATCCAGGATCTAATTCTTACTGTACAGGAAAGAAACTCAGATTTAGGGAAGAAACATTTTCTCCCTGCGTTCAGAAGCCTCTCAGAGCTCATTGATGAAGAGGAGGATCTCCTGCAGGACAAAGACTCATGTAGGAATCTGGGTCACAGCTTAACCCCCCGCTGACAGCCTGTGGTCGGTGCCCAGCTCCTTCTCATTCAGATCAGGACTCGGTGGAGCTCCCGACTCTTTCTCCCGTGACTGCTGCCAAAAATCTGCTCAGTGAGGGTTGGATGTTCTGAAAAACAAGTCAGCCACAGAAAACTCCTCGTTCCGCCCAGTCTGGATCCATCAGGAGCAAATATGTCACCTTGTTTTTAGCTGTAAGAGTTCCTCGAATGGGGAGGATCATTTATTAAAGTTTGGGTTTAACTGAGGAGGAAGGATCTTTCCTTTCACTCTGATGCATCTCTGTCTTTATTTAACCACAGATCTTTTTTCTCCTCTTTTAACTTGTGTTTAACATCATGTTTTACGTTTTTGAACATTTCTGTCAAGTTTAAAGAGAGTTGATTTTTCCTGAAGATGTTCTTAGATAATTTAATTTAAAATGTTTGCACCAGTTTTTAATCTGCTGACTTCATGTGTGAGAACTTTTGAGCATCACATGAAAGAAGAAAGTAAAACTAACTAGAAAATCACTCAGAGTTCAGATCTCCAACAAGAACTTCAGTTCCTCCATATTGGGATTTACACCAATAATAAGAGTCTCACCTGTTGTATCGACATTATCAGATTCATTGAGCATGAAAACACCTTTAGTAACTTGACTGATATTGATCTGATTATTAGTTCAATAGTTATTGGTGGTTTTCTTCTGGAGTTTTTAACATCATTTGTTCTTGTTGTGGTAAAAAAATCACTTTTTTTTCCTGGATCAAAGTATCTGGAATTTTGTAATGATCCAGATCAATCCAACTTTATTTATAAAGCACTTTAAAACAACTAGCACTGCACCAAAGTGCTGTACATTATATACAAGATAAAAACAAATGAAAAAGAAAATCGTCCTATCTAATAAATTATGTAAAAACAGAAAATCAATCAAATGAAAATAAGCTAAAAACAACATCTCATTCCACAATTTGGGAGCTGCTACAGCAAACACACAATCTCCTCTGAGTTTAGACCTGGAATCATTCAGAAGCAGCTGACCTGAGCAAAAGGGTTGGAGTGTGAGGCTGTAGGAGCTCAGACAGGTAGGATGGGACACGCCCATTAAAAGCTTTATAAGTAAATAAAAGATCCAGATTCCCCCTAAAATCTGTTCACTTCTCTGGACCATTTCAGACTTTTCCTGATAATTTCATCCGAATCCATCCAGAACTTTTTGAGTTTTCTTGCTAACAGACAGACAAACAAACCCGGATGAAAACATTAAACATTATTAATAATAAATCAAACTGTCAGTCTGTTTCATGCATCTCGTTCTCTTGAGGTAATTATGGATCCAGGATTCTGTCGCCTCCTACTTCCTGTCTCTAAAAGTCACTTCATCTCATTTCTCTGTTTCTCAGGACATTTTTTAAAGAAATTAATAAGAAAAAAATTCTAAACTTTCTTTGTCTC
Organism: Pachypanchax playfairii; assembly: GCA_006937955.1. Taxonomy (NCBI): domain Eukaryota; kingdom Metazoa; phylum Chordata; class Actinopteri; order Cyprinodontiformes; family Aplocheilidae; genus Pachypanchax; species Pachypanchax playfairii. Next base: position 3,216,220 of record SSNP01000006.1, on the reverse strand, counting down.
TCTGTCACATTTTCTTTAGCTGCAGAGTAAATTCCCTTCCAGCAGTCTAACAGTCATAATAACAGTCTGTATTGTTTCATTCTTGTCTCAGATGATGATGTTTGTGAATCTTCAACAGCAGAAAATCTATTTTCTCCTTCTGAACAGTCATCGAGTGGCGGCTACAATCAGCTCTGTGCCGCCGTCTGGTCCTCTGCTGTGATTACTCCTGTGATTAAAGCACCAAATGATGACCTCTGATGACCTGATCTGAGACAATCAAAGACAGGATGAGACTCGACAAGAGCTCCATGTCATTGAAAACTCATCAAGCTGAAGCTTCTCACTGTTTCATGTTTAAACTACTAATGATGTCAAGATGATGTGTGTGTTAGCAAAACTGATCTGAGATCAGGTTTTTATTCTCCTTTAACACTCTGTGGAATGAAGATGAATTTCTTATTCATTTATATCAAAAATCAAGTAACACTTTCCAAATTTGTGTTTAATTTTTTGTGAAAATTCTCTTTTAATTGTTGAATTTAGTGAAGCTGTGAGAGAAAAAGACTTAAACAAATTTTAAGAAAGTAAAACTTCAGATTGTTTGATTAAAAGGATGCTGAGGAGCAGAAAGAAACAAACCTGCTTGACCTGTTTAATGTTTGAGGCTCATTATTCTAGTCAAGAAATAAAAATAAAAGCAATGCAGAAATAAGAGACACAGTTATTTCTTGCAACTCACACAGATTTTCCAGCCAGTTTCCCTGTAAAACTTCTAGGAGATTAATGGAGTCTGAAAGTGGAAGTTTATTTCTGCAGGTGTTTGATCAGCTGCTGCTGCTCATCAGTGGCAGATTCACAGTAACCGAGACCAAAATAAGAAACAGCCGGGAAGACAATCTAAGAACGTCTTTCTCTTCTAATAAGGTGAAAACGTATAAACATTCTGCTTTCAGCTGATTTGATGCTGTTTGGAGGAAATGAGATCAACTTTGATTTACCTGCAACTCTGATCCTGGAGCTCCACCCACCAATTAAACACCCTGAAACTCTTTACTCCCCTTTTCTGAGCTCTGATTAACAAAACATGGAGCTTTTTATGGTTCTAAAAGTGCAAATGAAATCTGAAATGAGTTCTCCCTAAAAGAACTCACAATGTTGTTTTTACTGCAGTTTGAGGCTTTTTATCCCATAAAAACATTTTATTTTTGTAACAAACTGAAGAGAAAAAAAGACAAAAAAATACTCAGCAGCACAAAAAGACACACAAGAGCTTCTTCACTTTCATATCTCTGATATGTCAATATGAGTGTTGTTACTTCTGAACAGTAAACAAAAATAAATCAACAAAAGTCAAATTAAAAACTCAAAAAAATCATACAGGGTTTCATCATCAAAGTGTCACAAAGAACGGGCTGAACGTGTGTGTGTGTGGGGGGGGGGGGGGGGGGGGGGCTTGTATTTCTGACCTCCTGAGGACCAGTTTCCTGACATTTACTATCTTTCTGGGGTCTGAGGGTTCTTGCGGGGACCGAAGCCTGGTCCCCATGAGGGGGACTCCCCTTTTTAGGGTTAGGGGTTAGGTTTATAGGTATGGTGTGAATAGAGTTTTAGTTAGTCTTAGGGTTAGTTATAGATCAGTAATGGTTAAGGTTAGTAAAAGGGTTTGGGTTAGGTATAAATCTAGTTACTGGTGTGTGTGTGTGTGTGTGTGTGTGTGTGTGTGTGGGTGTGTGTGTGTGTGTGTGTGTGTGTGTGTGTGTGTGTGTGTGTGTGTGTGTGTGTGGGTGTGTGTGTGTGTGTGTGTGTGTGTGTGTGTGTGTGTGTGTGTGTGTGTGTGTGTGTGTGTGTGTGTGTGTGTGTGTGCATGCAATGCATGTAATTGGTTGGTTAGAAGGATCCAGACACTGAAGGCAGACTGCCTCCCTTTTCTGGGAGATTTCTGCAGATAAATGTCGCCTCAGGTTGCATCAGTTTTGCATAAAGTGTCAGAATAAAGTCATTAAATATGAAATATTTGAACAGGCTGCAGAAGAATCTTTAAAACTGACTGTCACAGAAAAACAATCATGTGATCAAAAGCTCAGCTGAAGCTGTTAAAACATCTGTCTCTACATCTCACAAACATTCTGTCTTCTTCATACATTAAGTTCTTGTTTTTGTCTTTGGAGCTCAACTTTTAGACTCCGACAGTCGTTCTGGGAGATTTATTTCAGCTCCTGGTTTTATGTTTTGTGTGTTTTTCCACCAGTCTGCCCTCCATCATGGATTCACATGAACAACACAACAGTTCAGGTTTTCTGTCTGAGCTGCAGCCTGAATTTTCAGATTCAGAGTGGCGAGGCGCTCGGCTGGACGGTACACCTGTGAGGTTCAGAGTGTCATCGCCTGTTTGGCCCCCAGGGGCCTCAGATCTGTTTCAACTACACAGCTGACTGAAGATGAAAGCAGAGCCACATTTTAAAAAGCATGAAAATACACAGAAAAGCAGGAAACAAGCAGCTTCACCCCGTCTGCTTCTTCTACCTGAGAGTTTGAGTTTTAGTCAAATCCCAGTTCACGTGTCCTTAAACATTCAGAATAATCAGATTAATAAAAAATTTAAAAGCAGCAATGATTTTAAGTTAAATATGAAAATAATATGTATCAGTGAAACATTATAAGCACAGTGCTGCTGATCGTTCGACTGATGAGTGTCACTGTCTATAAATCAGCTGAGAAAATTCACATAAATATTTCAGCTTAAATAATGTAGTTCTAATAATAAACTTCTCTGATCTCAGGTTGAATATTAAACTCTCATAAATCTGCAAACATGCAAAAATCTGATTTAAAAACATCATCAAAGTCATTTAATCATCGTAATGAACCACTTGTTTATTTTATTAATTAAAAGATCTTTCAGTCACACTTCAGTCACCTTTCATTTATTTGAGGCATCAAAAGTTGAAACAAGTTCCAGCAGTTTTAAACTGAGGAAGAATCAGAAAACTGGACTGATCGATAACAGCTAAACAAGATGTTGATTCAAACCCTTAAACTTCAGGTTCATCTGAGACCGGTTTATTTTAACTTAAACTTTCAGGCTCAAACTGTTTGTCCAACCAGAACATGTTTTTAAATCAGATTGTATTTTTGAGTAAAATACTTTCCACTGAAATCTGCAGACGTTTGAATCATTTTACACCAAAGAAAACTGATTTTATTTTATAAAGTCAAAGTGTCAGGTTCCAGGAGAACAGGAACCAGAACAAGCAGGTACAGACACTGACTGGCTGACTAATTCTACTCCTTTCAGCAGATATGTATCAGAAGAAGAAAGTCACCAACAGACATGACACACAACTTGGTTTATTCTTACGTCACTGCAGTCAGTCATAAAGTTACATTTACACACAATATAAACACTCAATAATTTAAAACATTCAGTGGATCATTAAATTAAATTAAATTAAATTAAATTAAATTAAATTAAATTAAATTAAGAAAAGCTTTGATCTTTTTATGATGAGAGTTTTCAGACGATCAATAAATGCCCC
>SSNP01000006.1:3200634-3212624 GCA_006937955.1 Pachypanchax playfairii | reverse complement strand
CCCCCCCCCCCCCCCCCCCAAGCTGCAGATCAAGGTGTTAGAAACAGCGACACCTAGTGGCAAAAACCTGAAACTGTCACCAACCAAAAACCAATCAGCTGATTAAAATAAGTTTTTTGTTACCCTCGATGCTGCTGTTTGCAGACTGAGGAGAGTTTTTATATATAAACCATTTAATAGAACAAGCTGTTCAAACCGACTATGTTCTATTCTCTGAGAGGAGAACATCCCCTGGTTCTCCAGGATGTTGACAACTGATGAGGGGCCTATATACATTAAACATCATGAATCTGATCACTATTTACAATAATTCAAATTGTTTTCATAAGAAATAACTTTGAATCTGGAGTTTCTGGCTTGTTGTTTCTGTAAAGTGTCTTAAAAGGGCTTTTACAAACTTTCTCTTTATAAATAGAATTTAATTTAATTGAAATGTAATTTCTGATTTTTTTTTACACAAAAACTTCAGGAAAACTTTCATTTTTCCATCCATGAGATTAACAAAAACAGCTGTTCGTGAACCTCATTGTTTTCCAGAGAAACTCCCGAAAACAAAGAATACTAAATAAATAGTTAATAAAATCCTGTTTAAAGAAATTAAAGTCAAAATCCAAACAAACGAATCCCAGTAGAGTTTAAACTCAAGTCCTTGTATTCTGCTGCCTTCCGGTCTAGCGGTTCTGGTTCTAACCAGAAGCCCATGAGAACACCGAGAAACATCAAATCAGATGTTCTCATTTTCTGTTTAATGCCTCCTTAACTCAGAAAGGGATTTAAACGTGACAGCAGTTAAACATTTGAGGATCTCCTCGTTCTGCATGCATGTGTCTCACACCTTAAAAGCTTTTATTTTGAAAGGATTTGCGCTGAAGTCTGACAGCTGTGATTTGGTGAGAGATTTTGGTTGAGGTTTTTGGGCCTGAAGGAAGCAGACTTCCTGTTTCATCATGGCTGTCAGTCACGTGCGGTTCTATTCGTCCTGCTGTACCTGTCCAGGTATCAGCGCGTCACGCTCCAGCTCTGCTGCTGAGGTCATTGGTGTGATGGTCTCCACAGAAATCTCTGCGTGGTTCTCCAGCTGGACTGAAGCAGGAAGCAGCAGCAGCCTGTCTGGACTCGGAGAACAGTTGGAAATGTTGGACTCCTCTTCAAAATGTGCGCTCATGTCCTCCAGGCGGTCCGACCCGGTACTCAGATGATGCGGACGCGGCTGAACTGGAACCAGCGGCTCCTTGTGAAGCGTCGTGTCGTGATGGTAAGACACGAGCTCGTTGCTGAAGTTCACGGCTTCCACCTCGTTGCTGGAGCAGATTCGGTTGCAGCCCAGAATGGTGGCGAAAGCCCGGCGGAAGTCCGCGTTGAATGCGTAAATGACGGGGTTCAGGGAAGAGTTGGCCCACCCGAACCAGACGAAGACGGTGAACGTGGTGTCGCTGACGCACGGCGGGTCACAGAACGGGACGGTGCAGTTCAGGACGAAGAATGGCAACCAACAGAACACAAACACACCCATTATGATCGAAAGAGTCTTCAGAACTTTGGTTTCCTTCTTGAAAGATGACTTTAAACTGGCCTCATCGTTGGACCGGTGCTGTTGGTTCCTGTTGACACCGTGACCCTGGATCTGGGCCTGTTCTGCCGCCCGCTCCAGAGAAGCGATTCTGCGGATCTGCGTCTGAGCGATACGGTAGATCCGCGTGTAGGTGGCGATCATGATGACCACGGGGATGTAGAAGCTGATGAGGGACGAGGAGATGGCGTAGGTCTTATTCAGATTGGCCACGCAGCTCACGGAGACCATGGAGCTGGTGTTTGTGAAGTCACTGTCCAGTGTTGGCCCCTCGTCCTTCATCACCTCTTCTTCCTCCGCAGCTCTGTGCCAGTTCATCTGCACAGGGATGAAGGAGATGAGGATGGAAAGGGTCCACGCCACGCCAATCATGACAAAAGCCACTTTGTGGGTCATTTTGCGTTCATACTTGAAGGGGCTGGCGATGGCCCAGTATCGGTCCACGCTGATGATGCACAGGTTCAGGATGGAAGCTGTGGAGCACATGATGTCAAAGGTGATCCAGATGTCACAGAAGCGCCCAAACAGCCAGCTGTTGGTGACCTCTGTGACCGCTTCCCACGGCATCACCAGCACAGCCACAAACAGGTCGGACACGGCCAGAGAGATCACGAAGAAGTTGGTGACTTTGGACCGCAGGTGGCGGAACTTAATCACGGCCGCGCACACCAGCGTGTTCCCGAGCAGCGTGGACACTATGAGCAGGAAGAGGACGCAGCCGACGAGGACGCGCAGTCCGCGTCCTCCTCCACCGCTACCACCCTCCTCTTCCTCTTCTTCTTCCTCTTCTCCACCCATCCCGTCCAGTTCCGACAGGACCTGAGTCAGGTTACTCCACACCGTGTAGTTCTCCATCTTCATCCCAACAAGTGCGATAGAGTCAGTAACAGCTCCTGAAACCCGGTTCCGTCTTCCAGTTCCCTGATTCCGAAACACAAACCATCTCCTGATATCTCCGCTTGAATCCAGATCCGACCCGGTCCAATGAAGAGCTCCGGTTCGGAAAGGGTGGGAGTGTGAGTGGACCAGTGCTCCGTTGCGCTCAGACTCACTGAGGGACGAGCTGCGGTACCTTCCAGGTGATCAGTGACTCTCATCCTCTGAGTCAGAGGGACCGAAACAGCGCGAATCCTCCTGCATGTCATCAGATTAATAACCCACTAAAGATGGATCAGGTTTAACGGTGAAATTAACCTGAACAACAGTCTTTGTTTTATTTCTTCACATAAAATCATAATAATAGTATAATAAAAAAAAACTCGATCACAAGAGCAAAACAACAAGCAGTTTAATTATGTGTCAAGTTTAAATTTACAGTGATCCTAATCCACAGTTATATTTATTTTACTGAAGTTTTTTCTGACATGAAAACCATAAATTATCTAGACTTTAGTGATAAATCAGGACGAACTATCATTCTGTGTTAATAAACCAAAAAAATCTAATATGTATGTTTTTTATTGTGAGTGTGCTCTGAAGGGTTTCTGCTTTTATTTTGTTAAAGAACCTTCAGTTCTGCAGTTATTAGTTCGATTAAGTTCAGTTTTTCCTTTTTCACATATGCCTACAGAAAAAAACATGCAGAACTTGGCAGGAACCTTGAACATGTTTTATTTCTTACCTACATCCTCAGTTCCTTTCCTTGATTTCCTCCTCATCTCCTGCAGGAAGGAGATATCTTGTAGGCTAATTTTAAGCAGAAACTAGTCAATGGAGATTAGGATTGAGATGGATTATCTGGCAGGTTACAGCTTTTGTTTTATAATTTCTGTACAACAATAGAATTCATGTGTTATGTCTCTTAGGAACATCACTGAAGATGAAGAGCATTCTCATCATCATCACCCGTCTTTTCCTGCAGCCTTTTCTCAGAGACACGAGGAGGCCCCCAGAGGTTCTGTCTTCGTGTTCTTGTTTCACTTGTTTTATTTTTTAACAAAATGACTCATTAAAGCAAAACTTTCTTTAGTGCAGCGTTTCTTCAGCACAAAAACAATGTGCACATTTCAGAGTCACTGACAGAATCTTTCTTTCATCAAACTTAATTCAAATTTGTCTTTGATTGTGTTTCTACTCTGTGGATGATACTCATCATTCACTATAAGTACAATATACCTACCTATAAATATATGTGTATGCATATTTAAAATCCTACGATGCACCCTGGTGGTTGAAATATATGGAAAATAAAAGTCCAGAGATTTTATAGCAGGTTTCTCTAGTTGTCTGACTGGCTGTGAAAAGTCACCACCAGGTGGCGCCACTCGTCCTCTATTCTGTCCTGAAACGCCAACATACACTTTTCGGCTTTTAGTTTGTTTTCTTTTTCTTTTCCTAAATATTAACATCTAATAAATAAATACTTGAAATGTCTGGTATTTAATGTAATAAGTGCAGATAAAATAAAAAGTGCTAAAACTGATTTCATGAGTGCAGAAGTAGATTTTAGTTGAACATGTTTTTTAACAGCATAAACAGTCACAGAAATCTATTTTCATCAAACAGGATAAGACTGGCTTCAGAAATCACCTGTCAGCTCAAACAGAACCGGTCCAACTGATGATGGACACTGTCTGTTGGAGTCACAGTGCAGGTTAAGGTCAACTATTCTAATTACAATCCATCAGTTACACATAATTAGATTCAACAGAATATAGATGTGATTATTTATTTATTAACTATGCTAGTTTGGACACCATCAACCTGGGGATGCTGCTGATGTCCTTGGCCTTGTTGGGTAAGTTCAACCTCCAGCACATCAATAACAAACAGAAGAGATTTTTTCGTTTCCTTTCCAGTTTTGTAGAAAAGGAGGAGAAAAGGATAAGTGACAGCAACATCAAGTTGGATGAGCTCTGAGGAAGACTGCAGTGAGCAGTTGAAACTGTCAGCAAAGAAAGGTACTAAAAACATCTCCTTTTCTACAAAACCGGAAAGTTGTCTGAAAGAGAAACAAAAGAATTTCAGTTGTTACGAAGACAAAAATGAACTTAATCAACGTAACAAACTGAATAAATTTCGCACATTAATCCACAGCTGATATTCAGATGTACAAACTATATAAAAAGAATGAAGAGACCCACAAAAGAGGAGGAGCTCATTACAATCACCATGGTAACCACCAGTGTCTCATACGGTTACCATGGTAACCAGCAGGGGCTCGTTAAGGTTACCATAGGAACTGCCTCTGTCTCATTAATGTGACCATGGTAACCACCTCTGGCTCATTAGGGTTACCATGGTAACCACATCTGTCTCATTATTGTTACCATGGTTACCACTTTTGTCTTATTTATGTTACCATGGTAACCATACACAAGTGTCTCAAGTCTAAGAACAGTGAATCTCAGGATTTTCCAGATCTTATCAGCGAGTAGCTCAGAGTTTATTTAAGCTGCATTCAGTGACAGTGAAGAGGAAGAAGTTCCAAACAGAACCAGGTTCCAGGTCAGAGTCCTGCATCAACTGACATGAGAGACCCACACAAACGAACCACCTACCTTCACCTACCTGAACCTTCTGCTTCGTCTTGCTGCTGTTTTCACACCTTTAATGTTTAGTACTTGCTACTGGGTAAATGTGTAAGTGTGTGGCTGATGAATCATATTTCGCTTCAAGGCTCAGCAAAGTCACTTCTGACGTAAGCAGTCTGATTGAACTGGACCGCCGCCCGTCTCTTCCTCACCTGTAATTACACTTGTTGGTGGATCTGCCGGTGGTTTGATGTCGAGGTGAAGAGTTTAAAGCCTAATCACTGTTTTGGTTCAACTGTTGGGAGGCGGAGACAGCTTCCTGGTGTTTGGGTGTATCTGTGGGAAGAGGTTTGTTTGTGCACATGTGTGCGTGTAAACACCTTTTACATTTAAGTATGTGTGCAAATTACTGTTCATACATCCATAAATCTTGTGTGTCTAAATACAGGAATGCGTGGACGTGTGATATCAATGAACAAATGACGGTTAAGTGACAGGCAGCTCATCTGTGGTGTGTATTTTGTGTGTGTGTTGTGTAGTTGAACTTGCTTAAACTCGTCGGTATGGTATCATCTGAAAACGAGCCCCTCTGCCTGTCACGTAAGTTAGGCTAAGATAAACAAAGAGTTCCAGCTCTCAGGGCGTGGCTCACATGTGAGGATGTCTCTATAATTAAAAAGAAGCAGAAGTTAAACTGGATTCACGGTCTGTGTAAACTAAATAGTTTTTAGGAAATAAATTACAGCAAAGATGAATCATCTGTTGACAAATTGATGCTTTCATCTACAGGTGCGATGGTTTTTAAAGGTTGTCCCCAAAAGACATAGATTTTAATTTACAAGTAAAATGAAAGTTAGTCAGTTATTTTCTACACCTGTTCAGGATCACAGGGAGCTGGTGTCTCTAGCTGCCACTGGACAAGAGGCGGGGCTACATCTGGACAGGTCATCGGGCAGTTACAGTAAAATTAAAATGTATCTATAATATTGTTTGACATTGATATTAATAGTGAAAACCTCTCCATAAAAATAAAAGGCGTGTCAGTGTTATAATATGTTGTTATAATATAATGTTTTTCCTGGCACTAAATAAACATGGCAAGCTGATTAAAAATATAAAGATAAAGCTTTAAAAGAAAACTAGGTTAGCTATTAATATATGAGATTTTCTTCTGATGATTTTTTTAACCAACTCCGGACTTTGTGATATTTGACAAGTAAAATGCAACTGACAGTTCAGCTTGTGTTAGATATGTTTATATATAAATGTATAAATACATACAGGTTTTGTTTTGCTTGTTTACCAGAAAAGATCCATTCATACATACAGAAATTGACATGGGACTGGTAATGGATCCCTGAGGAACGCCTGCAAAAAAAAGTCTGTTCAACAGTCCAAAAACAGATTTTGTGTTTGAGCTACAGGATTATAATCTGGGACATTCATGTTAGTTTAATGGTAAATGATATTTTAAATTTGAGAACAATCTATATAATTCCAATCTGCATTCTGACCTATGGTTACGATGAGCTCTATGATTTTATTGTCACACGATAAACCCAAAAAAAAACATCTAAATATTTGAACATCATGCTCCCAAATTTGTTTTTACTTTTCGGTCTCAGTAATTGCAGTTTCTTACAAACAGGTGGTTCCTTGCTCTGGTCCAGTTAAGAGATGATTTTACATCAGCATCATTTTTTTTCATTAGGAGGATTTTTCATTAGTCAAAACAACAAACTGTCTCTGAACAAGCACTGAAACAGTTTGATGGAAAACTCCTTCAGGGACCACTAGAACACATACTTTCTGTCAAATTCCTGCTGTGAAATCATTAAAACGTTGCTTCTTAAAAGACAGCTGACAAAACGCAGCACCCACCTATCTAACAAATAGAACAAAAACACACAAGATCCTAAAGGAGACTTTGCATAATCCTTCAGTCTGTCTCTGAGCACACACATTAAGTAGCTGGATTCCAAAATATTTATACAAAAATAAGGAAATTTCAGCTTTCAACACTGGCCTAATTCTCATGTCTCATTTTATGTTTTCAAAACAAACCAGTGTTACTTCATCTGATGATGAGAAGTCATTTTGTTTCAAATCTCAGAGGAATCCCATATTTTGTAAATACAACTCTGATGTAAGGGTGAGTTTAATTGCAGGAGTTTTATTTTGAAGGGTTTTTCACGATCACTGTAAAAAATGTTGCTAAAAAGCTGCTGACCGAGTGCTGAACTGTGTGCAGTAATGACACAGGAGAATAAGTGTGTTTTATCACAGCAGTCATGCTTGTTTTACTATCTTATCTCCTTCAGGGTTCATGTTTGTTGGAGTTAATCTTTTTTTAAACAGCCATGTTGGCTTTGAACTCTAAAGTCACTGTGAACTATTGAGATATTTTTAGTTCGCTGGGATTTTAGAGCTTCTCTTCAGATGTTTTTGCTTACCGTCTCATGGCCGCTTCCTTCTCCGAACTCCCTCAAACCAGTTTAGGTAGATATCAACAATCCCCAGCTGGCTCTGCAGCAGGAAAAAAGCCACAAGTCTTCAAGGACAATCATTCCAAAATAAAACAGGAAATAATTAAATCTGTCACAGTGTTTATACACTTTGGTTAGAAAGAGTTTTGGTTTCAGGCAGCTCAGGTGGTCTCTGTTTGTGTGCAGGTGTCTTAAAGTTATGGGTGCATCAAACCACAGGGACAAAAAGCCAGTTCCCATTATGGAAATCTGTTTTTTGTTTCGATTGTGTTTGGGTAGAAATGTAAATACCAACAAATTAAAGGCAGTGTTCATTTGCAAATTGCAGTTTGAAAGATGCAGTTTCAGCTCTGCGTGTGTTTTCTGTATTTAGATGTGTGTGTTTCCTCATTAATTGACATCAAACGTTATGTGTTCCTGTTTGGGAACAGTCACACCCAGCATAATGAGTTCGTACAGGTAGGTTAACTGTTGCAGTTTGACTTGAAACACGTTTAAAACAAAGAGTGTTGCTTTTTCTGCTGCTGTTGCAAATCTGAATTAACTTTGATCCAAGCTGATGTTGTCATACAGAACTATTTATTCTATCATTCAATCTGTTTTAAATACGATAGGAGAACTGAAAGAATGAAGGAAAAAGTCGATTTGTTTTCAGAGGTTTTTGTTTTTCCAAACAGCTTTAAGTGTCAGTTTGCAGATTTGACGCTTGACAGATCACAGAGCAGGACTGACATCTGAAACACCGACATGAACACAGTGATCTGACTGATTACAGCGTGCAGTGAGAAACCTTTTAAATCTGACAGTAAGTGAACCTTTGAGCCTGATGAAAATGAGGAAATCTTAAATATTTACGGCAGTTTGAGATCTGTGACTGCAGGAGGTCAAAGAAAGTGCAGCTGTGGTTCAGTGAGTGTGAGAGGTGACGTGTGTTTCAAACAGCAGATTGAAGGAATTTATCTTTACCACAAATTGCAGGACCAGATCACCACAAGACAAATAACTTTGTAAAAACTCTTATTCATGACTGCAGCCTGAGGCGGGACTTTTCACACAGGTAACTAAATCAATCAAGAAGAAGCTTGTTAATTTGTGTGGTAACCTGTTCTTTAAGCACACACCTGCTTCTAACACCTGATGTAGGATGTTTTGCTTCTGTTTGTATTGAATTTCATACGTTTTTTTTTTTTATTTCTGCATTTTGTCTTCATTTACAGGAAATTCACCCTGTTTTTCTCCTGGAGAATAAACACACATGTAAGGATGGATAGTGGCCAATGCAAAGCATTAAAACACCCATAATGGTTCTGATTCTGTCACAATCTGGGTCTGTTTTCAAACCCAAAGCTTTGAGAGAAAAGAAAGAAAAGACTCATACACCAAGTCTGTTTGATCAGGTGTGTGCTTTTTGTGTTGGTAGCAGTCCTTCACACAGTCAGAATTAAGTTTCCATGGAAGACGGTGGAGTTTTCATCAATCAGGTGAGAAAGCCCCGCCCCCTTCAGATGTCACAGCAGACACATCGTCAAACAAGTCACAGAAATTTGGACTTTACCCAAACTGGTATTTTTATTTGATTTTTTTTACACAATCACAGTTTAACTGTTATGTTTTTTAAGATTTTTCCACAAAATGTTTAACCGACAGTTGATGATGTCACACTGACACTACCTGTTACCATGAGGACCTTAATAAGCCACTGGCTGTTACCATGGTGACCTTAACAAGCCACTGGCTGTTACCATGGTGACCTTAATGAGCCACAGGCAGCAGCTTTAACATTTCTGTTGATCCTGGTTTTCTTTACTCTTCTGAGTAAATTTATGATGGATTTATGAGTAAGTTTATTTATCTAAACAAACATTTTGTCTGTTTTTTTAAAGTTCGTCTCAGATTTTTCTGTAGCTGCTGTTTTGGCTCCTTTCAGTATTTCTTCAAAAATCTTCTACTTGTTTTTATTTTGTATGACCAGGTTTGAGGAATGTTTTTTAATAACAAATATAGCTGAAAAGAAACTTCTGAACACAAGTACAACATTTAAGACAAGAGCTTTAAAACAAACGTTGGACATTTAAATGTATTACAACACATTTGGATTTAATAATGATCATATAACCTTTTATATAACATCAAGGAGAATCACATGTGCTGCTTGATCTACTCGAACAAAGAAAACCTGTGAGCTGCTGCTTTAAGGGATAAAGATGGAGCTGCTTGTCGTCTGTTGTCGCTCTAAAAGCTTTCAGCAGCTCTGAGAGATCGAAGCTTTCAGATCACTTGTTGCTAATAGAGATATTTACCCCAACGGGAACGGGTAGAGTGAAGCTCAGGTCACTGCACTCAGCAACAACACTGACACAAAGACACACAGACAGAGCCGATGCTTTTACAGCAGGGACAGACGGATACACTGTAAAAAAATGTCCGTCTGAACCAGTCATGCAAAGTTCTGCTTGTATATGCAGCAGGTCAAAAACAGGTCAGATGTGTTTTCAGAGCTGATCAGAGTCTTTTCTGAAATAAACTGCTGCTGATCTGATAAAGATCTGACAGCTGTTCATCAACGCTTCCAAACACTAGAAAACAATCCTGGTTGTTCAAATAAAACCAACCAAAAAATGAGCTATCGGAGCGAGTCAGGATCCAGTTAGAGGACCTGGTTCCTGATTGTGAGTTCACACTTGTCTTTCTACTTTCTAACAAGTATCAAGATGAAACAGAGTTCACTTCCTGAGAAAGTTATAATTTAAAAAACAAGCTGAATAACAGGTTTCAGCTGAACGGGACAACGTGTTGAGAAGGTTTTTGTAATAATCAAAATCCGGTTTGTTCAAGTAGAAAAACATCAAAAACCTGCAGGACAGGGAGTCCTGAGGACCAGGATCAGGATGTCGATCCATCTGAGAAACAAACCAGGTGTGTCTTATTCCTACAGCCTCGCAGGTACAGCCAATTTGAACACCTGAGTCCCAACCAACGGTCTGAGTGTTATTTCTGTTAGATTAAATGTGCATTAACTTGTTAAAAGTTTGATTAAGTTGATGGAAATGACTCTGCTGTTAATTCTAAAAGCTTTTTTCAAATTAGTTTTTCGCCTTGATTAAAATTGTATTATTTAAATGTACTCAGAATAAAACCAAATTCATCCCAGGTACTGTGTTTTTGTCCTGCGGTGGCTTTAAATCTGTCTACAGTGAATAACTCTTCGTTTAAAAGTCACATCAAAAAGTTCCTTCAAACCTGAGAACTTCAAGTTTTAATGATTTTAGATCTTCGTGAATAAGTAGCTGAATTATTAAAACCTGACGGATGAAATGTTATTATGTGGGAACTGGAGCAGAGCTGGACTTGACCGGACTCGGATCTGGATCCAGAAGCAGTGAGAGCAACAACAGAGTGTTATGTAAAAATAAAAAGGAACACTGATGGAGTTAAACAGCCTGTGTGATCAGCTAAGCCCCGGCTTCGGGAAAACACCAACAAATTAGGCGGAAAACTCTGGGGCTGAATTTGTTGTCATTCCTGAGCCAGTTATGCCTGGTGCTGTAACCCCACCATGGTGACACCTATCTATGTGTTAAACAAATATGATGAGGTCCTGACCCTTCCGTGTTTGGATTCACAGGCTGGGAGTCCAGACAGCCGTGCAGGACTACAACGCATGCATCAACACAGGAATGCAGCCGCGGCCCATTGGACTCCATCGTGCACCTCATCATGACCCCGTATGAGTGATATGGAATCAATAAATGTCTCGCTACATCTACAAACACAGTGTGCCTCATTTTTTAAAACTTCCTATGAAGATTTGGGCACAGAAAGATGACAGAACCAGTTCAACATGTGATTACATGCACCAACCAATCACAGCGCATTCTTCTGTGCTGTGATTGGTTGCTTTTTCCTGGAAGTGAACTCTTAAATAGTTCATTTAATATTTGAACAGAACAAATAAATCAGAAGCTTCCAGCTGTCAGAGACACTTAGAGTTTCTACAGAACCAGTAACCACTGAGTGTCTGAGTCTGTCTGTCTGTCTGTCTGACCTTCCTTCATTTCCTCTACTTTGGTTTCTACAGTAACTGAAGCTCATGAAACGTGAAACGTTTCTTTAATCAAGTAAAACAATAAAATAACTTATTTATCAAATGAAACTCACAATCAACATCATCTTATTTCATCTTCTGTCTCACGTGTTCACAACATCGTAAACACAAGGTGAAACCTGAGTCAAACACTTCCTGTTCCCATGGGTTACTGCACACGGGTTACTGTAGCTGTTAAATGATAAATGAGATGTCTGAAGATGGAAAAGGTGGATTACACTGATTTAATCACATGATTTAATCATCTGATTTGATCACATGATTTAATCACCTGATTTAATCACATGATTTAATCACCTGATTTAATCACCTGATTTGATCACTTGATTTGATCACGTGATTTAATCACCTGATTT
>SSNP01000006.1:3165837-3200537 GCA_006937955.1 Pachypanchax playfairii | reverse complement strand
TGATTTAATCACCTGATTTAATCACCTGATTTGATCACTTGATTTGATCACGTGATTTAATCACCTGATTTAATCACCCGATTTAATCAACTGATTTAATCACCTGATTTGATCACATGATTTAATCACCTGTTTGCTCTGGCGGTGGTTTTAGACACATTCTGTTTCTCAGTAGCTGCAGCTGGATTTCTCCTTTGTGATGTTCAGCTGAAATCTGCAGCATTTATGCAGCAAAGAGGACAGATTAACCTGCATGTGACCCGTGTGTCGACAGTTTGATTGACATTAAACACAGTCATTATGATAAGAATCTTTCCTGCTTTCTTCACAGTCATGAGCCTAATTTTAAAAAAGCGTCTGTGACCTTTAAAAAAACTAAAGCAGGTTAAAATATGAGAAATAATCTTAGTTTAATGAACCAAAGAGAAAAATGATTTCCAGTCTGACACAAATAAGAATCTTTAAAATATTTCAAATAAAAATTATTCTTTTGCATTTCACTACTGTTTCTGTTTTAGGTCACAATTTTATTTTTTCTTTAAAAAATTTTGGGCAATAAATGAACAGCAGGCGCGTTACAGAGGAAGCTGCTCCTGATCCAGATGATCCAGATGAGGGTTAAAGACAGAAGGACTAACTTCTCCGCTCAGTTTCCACCTCTCCATGACACAAACCTTCCTCATCGCTGCAGACGAGTCTCCGATCTGGGTTGTTTGAACACACCTGGAATTAACTGGAACCTTTCTCACCTCCTTGAGATTTCTTACATTTCTTACAAATCTGCTTCCTTTTGTCTGAGTCAACTTTATTTTTCCTTTTCAAAGTAACTGATGACTGTAATTACAATCAAAGTTACGCTGCAGAATGTGTCACATGATACAACATTTTAAATTCCTATTTAAAGTTAAAGTTGTTGGAGTTTCCTGAATGCACCACGAGACACGGTGTAACCCTCATCCATCAGATTATAATCTTCTAAACGTCATGTTTCAGTCAGACTGTTTGAGTTTATGTTTATTGTGGTTTTCTGTTTCTTTCTATGTTTTTATTTTATGTTCCTGCTTCATTCATGTCTCATGATGTTCAGACTTGTGTCTCTGACTCGTTCTACCCTACACGTACTTATCAGGTCCTGTTGTGTTCATGAATGTTCTGAAAGCTACAGCCAGGTTTGTTTTACTCTAGTTATAGTTTCATTAGTTAAATCAACAGATTTCAGTCTGCTGCTGCTTCTGTTTCCAGTCCGAATCGAAAGCAGTTGTGGTTACGAGACCTGAGTTTGTTTTCATAATCAGGTTTTATTGTGGTTTTAAGGGTTTTTATTATTTTTAATTTTTATACATTTGTTTTCAGTTAATTTAAAGAATGATTAGTTTACAACATGTTGGGCTTGTTAACTTCTTTTTCAGTAGAGTTCTTACTGTTTATGATTCTTCCTTTATTCTTTAGTTTCATTTATTCTAATTGTCTGAGTTTATTCTACATCTGTCTGTGTTTTAGTTCCCTGTGTATTTTATTCAGTGTTTCACCTGATTCTGTTTACATCATCACCTTTCCCCACCTGTTCTCATTCATTAATCACCTGTCCTCTTTAGATCCTCGTGGTTTCCACTGTTGTTCCTGCGCTGGTGCTCCTCTGTGTTTCCTGTGTCTTCTGTTATTTTCCGTTTTCTGTAAGTCATTTTTCTTTGCTGCCACGTAGAAGAATGTTAGAAAATCAAACTAACTGAAGACTCAGTTTTTGGTGTGCGCTTTAATCCATCTGCAGGTTTTCAGCAGCTGCTTGAAGAGAACACAACAGGTTTTATTTGTTCCACCTCACAAGTGCTTCACAATTAACCAGAGTCACTGAAATGTCAGTCAGAGTTTTATTGCGGTCCGATCAGGCAGAATAAGTGAGAACACCTGTGTGCCTGGATCAAACAGAAGCTTTAACATAGATTCAACTTAACACCTCTTCACACGCTGTAAAATAAATAATGCATGAGGACACAACGGTGAAATACCACGAGCTCATGCAGAGGGTTGTAACGTGCCGCCGGCTGGGTGTGGTGCCCTGACAGAGTTCATGAATTAACTGAACTCTTGAACTGTACTCTGGTATGCAGCAGGCAGAAAGTCAGTCAGACAAACCAAACAGGAAAACACATGCACACTTTTCAGTCTGCAGTCTTATTCTGAGACTCTGCTGCCTTTCATTTATATACACTTTAAAAGGCCTGTATCTTATCTCAGTCTGCAGTTATAAAAACCTTCAGACGACAGATAAAACATCAACTTCTTCATTTCTAAACACTCAAAATGAGAATTAAGTTTCATGTTACATTCAGTTTTTACCAACATTGTTTTAACTGACCAGATTCAAATAAAAACAGTTCAAGTTGCTGCTCATCTCATTTCAGACGGAGTTGTTTCTCTCTGACAGTGTTGAAATGTTGATGTGGTAAGTGCACGTGCACGTGCATGGTGTGACTGCAAGCAGCTTTCAAAAAAAAGAACGCTGGTTATCCGTGGTTTTCTAAATATGATGAGGATGAGCCAGAAGGCTGGTAGATAAAACCAGAACACTTTGTGTCCCTCATGTTTCAGGGATGTTTGTCTGTCTGTGAAAGTGTGAAAAACCAACTTGGTTTGAGTTTTAGCAGAAGTTTTATAAATCTGACAAAGTACATCCGACTGAAGTTGGATTATAATCTAAAACTGGGATAGAATTAATCTGATGTGTAAAAGAATTATTCATTCAGAAGTAGTTCTCTCTATCAGGGACAGAACAAACCTTTAGAGACTTGTGGACATCATGAGGTTCTGGTTGTTCTGGGATCAGCTGGGCATCAGAAGCTTGTTGTGATACAGAGACAGCAGTGAAGGTTCAGACATGCTGTTTGCTGTCAATCAAACTGCCTTCAGTGTCACGTACCTGCCAATGAACAAAGGTGTTAATGACTGTTAATTGCTTAACTTCCCTTATGTTTACGTTAATGAAAAGGTCATATTGTAGTTTTCAGCACACTTCCTGTGTCTTACTGCAGCCCTGGAGGCTCTTTAAAACCTCATGCTGAGAGTCATGAATTCAACCTAGAATAAAATCAGACCCACTGGAGGATGTTTTCAGATGCATCTGGCTTTTGAAAGATAAGTCCCGCCCCTTTCATCACCTCTTCTCCTTGTTGCCACCTGGAAGCTGCTGGACAGGCCAGTAAAACATGTTGATGTCTGAGCATGTTCTGTATGTGGAAGACAGATGAAAATGAGAATAAAATAATATTCTTGTGATGTGTTTGGATAGTTTGCTGGTCTGGAAGCTGCTTGTGTTCCCATTTTGCCCTGAGCAGCACAGTTTCCTCATTCCTCAGACGCCTTTGTTATCTGTAGGTACGTGTTACAGCTAAATTACAAAGTAGATTCAAATGAACAGTTGAGTCCAGTTAAAAACACAGTCGACTGAAACAGACAAACATACATTGATCACTGCAGGAAGAATCTCCAGGAACCAGTGCAGAGGTCAGAGGTCACGGTGGGCCTGAGGGGAGTCGGTCCTGGTGGAAGATGCTGCAGACAGAATTTGAACTTGAAGTCTGAGACTCGGTCCAGCTGAACATGATCCTGAACTCAGTGTTTCAACTTCCTGCATCTGACCTTGTTTGTCTGTTCTTCTTCTAAATCTTGAACTCTGCAGGCAGTTTTTAGCTCTTCCTCCTCCAGGCTGACGGCTGGAATGTTTGCCTAACAGATGTTGTCTGACAAAGCCAATAATTATGTTCTGTACTGCTGTACATCCATCGCAGCTCTTCCTCCTCCCTCCCTTCTTCTTCACATCCTCCTCCACCTCTTCAGACCGGTTTACCTTCCTTGTTTCCTCTAACTGTGACTCTCGTATGCTGACAAACATTTAATCCTTCATTTGAATAGCTTTGATTTCAAAAAGCAGCTTAATTCACTTAAATACCAGCTCAGACTTTGAGAAAAGTTTCAACCAGATGAATTTTCATGTGGCATCAAGAATGTTTTCTGCTTCACGTGAGACAAACAGCACAGAGTGCAGAAAAAGTCTTGATTAAAAGTTTAATTAAAGGTAATAAATGTTAATTTTTTACATTTCCTACATTATTTTCTCATTAGAAAATGAAGATATAAAATGTCAAACAACTCGCAGCAGAAGAAGAAATTCTGAAGTTTGCTTTTACTTTGAAACATTTTTCTTTTTATAAAATAATAAAACTCTTCATGAACTTGCAAAGTTTAATTTAAGCAGAAGGAAAAACTCATTCAGAGCTCGCTGACTAACCATAATCATGTGGAAACTATTTTCATTTTACAATAAGAAAATATTCAAAGCAACATTTCTGTGCTGGAATAAACAGTTGAACTCCTGGTGATCCTCCACAGCTGCCAGAGTTTAATTTCACTTCGCGTTACACAATGGAGGCTTGCAAGTTCCTGAAAGTGACTCAGCACATAAATGTCATTTAAACTTTCAATTACACTTCTGAAAAAGGAAAAGCACCAAGATTGCAGCGTTGTGGTTTCTCCTGAAGGCAGCAGCGATTAAAATAAACTTAAAGAAAACACACAATGGAGGTAAAATATCAGGACTCGCACACAAAGCGGGTCAAAGAGCCGGTGCTGGCCAGCCTTCTCTATCCAAATCACCATCTGACCCTGTTTTCTCCCTCATTTCACAAATGACTGCCGCTTATCGAGCCCCAGAACTGCCTTTCAACCAGAAAACATACAAATAACACGAGCACACGGAGGCAGAGACCCTCAAACTCTGTTTTCTGAGAAGATTTTATGGATCTGAGTAAGAGAAGAATAGAATTCATGGAACAAACATGCAGATTTACCAGAAACATGTTGCAGACTGGAACACGTCTAACAGCTTCATCTTATGAAGGAAATCTTTTGAAGCCTTTACAGACTTGTGGAGACTGAAAAAAGCAGCTCAGATCAGGCAGATGAAAGGAGAACCTCTACAGAGCTTCATCACGGTAATCTCTGCCCCCCCCCACGCTTCATCAGTGACCTCAGGTTGACTCGTATGTGTCCTCTCTGCAACCTCCACGAACAAAATAAACTCCTGATGACCGAGTGTCCGAGTTTACAGACTGAATTCTTCCTGTTCTTCTATAAATATCATCAAATATATTTATATATTAATGTTCTGTAGGGAACCTCTAACCCTAAATAAAAACTCAGTTATCAGCTGATGTACTCAGAAGTTTTGTGGAAGCTGTAAGTTCTTGGTCCTTTGCTGATTTGCTGCTCAGCTGATCCAACCAGAACCAGCATCAGCTGATTGTCTCTAACAGCTGGTCATCGTCTGGGATTTTGGTTGTTTTTAAACTGATTTCAATGTCAAAAAGTTAAAAAGTCCTTTGGACCTTCAGAGACCTGGAGAAGCATTTTTAAAGATGACAGAAACATCTAAAGGAAAGTGGCTTCAGGTTTCTAGACAGTAACGTGTTTCACAAGAACTTCTTCATTTACTTGAGTAAATTTCACTGCAATGCCGATTCCAGCCGATAGGAGTTCTTCAACATTTTCCCCAGAGACGTCTTTAGATTTTGAGATTTGGGCCTGAACCATGAACTTTGGGTCACAAGCCATTACTTCATTCATCCAACATGAACTCTGAAAAACCAAAAACATGGTTTCAAAAAAGATGAACAGAAGTCCATAATGCTTCTGTCGCTCTCCTGTAATCAAATCTGAAATCTCCTCTTTACTTTGACTTATTTATAGAAACACTCATTTCAGCTTTTTGAAAATTCAACAATACAAATAATTTTCTATTGTTTTCTTCTTCATGCAAACACAGAGCGGAACAACACCGTAAACACATTCCAAACACTGAAAGGCTTCCTATAAACTCTGATTATATAACTGCTGTTAGTTTTATAAGCAGTCAGGTTGTGTTGTGTCCCCTCTCTGGTTCCCATGCACCCCCGCCCCCCCCCTCGTCAGCTGACCAGTCGCTGACCTGTGCAGCCTGTGGCACCAGAGTGAACCCGGGTTCAAAACATTGCCAAGTTCACAGTGGCTGAGCGTTCATCAGATAACGACCTTGGCAGAGCTACGGGGCCCTGCAGAGGACACAAATAGGCCAGGCTGTGTGTGTCCCATTAATTTTCTGCCACATAACTTCACCCTATTCTCTGCCTGTCAATGAGGGCGGTCAGGTGGAGGCTGGAAACACTCGCTGATCTTAACGGGGCCTCAGTGTTGTTCTTACTGGTGACCTGTGTGGTGACCTCACGCTCACTTTCATTGGAATGGGGTCGAGATAAGATGATGGATTGTTGTCTGTTTAGATGAAAACAGATTCTGGGTCAGCGTTGGGTTATTGGATGGTAAAAAGGTTTGTTTACACAATTCTGACGACAAAACAGGGAAATTGCAACGAGCTTGATTCATCCACATTAAACGGTTTTGTCATTGCGGTATTTACTGGTGAGGAGGATGGATATTTATGAGTCAACAACAGTTGCCAAAATAAAAGCATGAGACCTAAAAAAAACTGAATCTCACTAATGGCTCTTTGGAGTGTCGGAATCAACTGTGAAGAATTTTTAAGCTCTTAAAATGAGTTAACGACTGTGTCTCTGATTTGGATATGAACAAATTCACTTTGAGTTAATATTCATTCTTTAACTGTGACTCAGGAAAGTCCTAAATAACCGAATAACAGTCTGAATACTTCTCTACCTCATAAATCCAGAAGATTCTCTCTCTTGCAGAAACTGGAGTGAAATCTGGGTGTGAATGAACTCAGCCCCTGAGGTGATGAGGAAGGGAGTTTCCACACGTTTCAAACCGTCTGACAAGCACTTCCGAGGTGGTAACGGTTCAGAAACCAGTTTAATCACACGATATTAGAACAAGTAGCTTCTGGGGTTTTTATGTCCTGATATGAATCTTTAGAAACACCTGCATTTAAAATGATCTGAATTTTTACTTATTAAACTAATTTACTCTTTTGTTACATACATTAAGTCATTTAAAACAACTCCAAATTATAGTTTGCTGCATCTTATCATATTTAGTATCAATAATTTAAACAGGACATGGCACTTCAGGCCTGAGTTCTTTTGCAATTTACTTTAGTTACATAAACTCCAAGAAATGTGACATGTGAAAATGTTTTAATATGTCTTGAGATTTGAAGACTGAGACCTTGAAGAAAAAAGCAAACTCTTCCTAAAATCCTGCATCACAAACGTATAAATAAAAAAACAGGTGGGCCCAGAATGGAGCCTTGTGGTACACCTGTTCTAATTATAGAGAAACATAATTCCTCACTATCAGTGAAACCACATGCTGATTTAAACCACTGTAAATTAATCCAACATTTAGGTTTAGATAGGATCTTAAACCAGTCCTCATTAGAGGTTTAACACATGAGAATTTGGGTATTTAAAAGTTTAATCTGATTAAAATTATTTTATGAATTTTTACTTTTTAATTAATAATTATATCTCTGTTATTAAGTCAATATAATATTTTCTTCTGATCAGTTTTTGTTGCTGATTATTTATGTGTTTGTTTGTTTGTTTGTTTGTTTGTTTGTTTGTTTGTTTGTTTGTTTGTTTGTTTGTTTGTTTGTTTGTTTGTTTGTTGACAGAATAACTCAAAGTTCTGAACAGATTTGAATTAGAATATCAGTTTAGTTTGGAAATAAGGACCAACCTATTTGATTTTAGAAGTTATCTGGAAAACCTTAATTCTGTAAATATTTTTCATGAATAACTTGTGAACTCATGTTGATATCAAAGTGATTCTAAACGAACTGAATGTTTTCACAGTCAGGAAACACGTTAAGTAGATAAAATAAATGCATGACTGTTAGTTTCAGTTGTAAATCACGTCACAATGGAAAAATATGCGCTCTCCGAGTTCTTCCTAGTTTATTTATTATTCAATTTTAACCATTTTTCGAAATGAGTGTTTCGCTAAAAAAGTAAATAACATAAAGAAAAAATTACACTAATACTGCAGAGTGCAGTTTTTCATTTTATCTCTGTGTCTGTTCATATTAGTGTAAATAGTGATAACAGCTGATCTAAATAAACTTACCAACAAGTCACGATCCATAACAAACAAACAAACACAGAGAAGAAGCAGCTGCTGAGTTACAGTTCATGAAAAATACCAGCATATATTTGACATCCATCCCGGAGGGAAGATTTTATACAAAATAAACTCATAAAATGATGATAGAATTGTCTTTATCTACTAATTTGCTGTTTAGCTCAGCGGTACAGCAGCTACATCTTAAGCTTTCTGTGAATATAATATTACAGAATATAAACTGTATTTACAGACTCCTTAAAGTGGAGAAAGTGCTTCCTCCTTCCATAAATCTATCTGTACATGAGATTTCACAGCACATCTATTCAACTAGGATTTACACCAGCGCTGACATGAATAACTCTGTTTGTGTTAAAGAGAGACGGAGACAGACAGGTTAGTATCTCTACAACAGACACATGTTAAATACAGCTTATTCATTACGTTACTTCATTTAATACACACATCAAAGCAGTGATCTATATAACGTTCATATAAAAAGAAGAGGTTCTGAACTCAAAGTTGTTCCTGTTTGTGGAACCAACTTGTCAAAAGTGCAAGTTCCACAGTTCACATCTGCAAAAACTGGTCTGGAGTCCAGTTCCTCGTGTGTCCAACACGAGACAGGAAGTGTTCGGTTCTGTGTCCGTTTATTCAGCCTCGTGAAATCTGTCACGCTTTAGTTTCAGCAGAAATTAAAGAGGATTTCTGCAGAGCTGGTTTTCATCCAGTGCCTGGCTCAAAGGCACGTCAGCGCTGAAGAAAATTATTTTTAAATTACGTAATGTTCTTGTGTTCTCCTTGTTCATGTCAGCTGGTGCAAGCTAATATAAAAACTACAGAATGTTACAAAAATAAAAGCACCTGAACTAAAACTGAAGCAGACGTGACTGCTGGTTAAAACTTTCTCTCCTGTTATTTACATGAACCTGAAGTCTGTCGCTGAGCTTCTTCAGCTCCAAGTTATTCTTATATTTATAATAAGTTAATGTGGATTTACAGACCAGCAGAGAGATCATGTTTCTCTCTTCTGCGTGAAGCTTGGAGCAGAAACCCCTTCAGTCCATCAGGCGGGTCGAGCCTCACGTTCTGTTTGAAAATACTCAGAAGAAAGAAAACTGACTTCCCTAAATACAGTAACAACCTCAAATCTTTTAAAGGATGGAACCAGGAAGTGACTGAAGGTTTGGCTACAGAAACAATGCAGGCTTCCAGTTTCAACCCCTTCATGTCTGAGAAGATGAAAGGAGGCAAGATCTGAACCATCGGGACCTGTGAGGTCCGTCTCTTTGCTTGAAGACTGTTTTCAGAAACAGAAAAGTTCAAATTACCACCTGGGTGAGCTTTATGAAAGGTCCCTCAGTCCTATTTGTACCTAAAGTGGGTAGTTGTAGGAGAAACGTACATGCAGCCCATTTACTGGGTGCACGATAGGAACTGTTTGCATTTTGGGGAAGTTCTCTGTAGCCAGGGTCCATTTGCAGGTTCCGATCAGCTCTACCGCCAGAGTTTTTAGGATGATCTGTGCCAGTTCTTTCCCGATGCAGCTCCGCACTCCGCCGCCGAATGGCACGTAGCTGAAACGAGACGAGCGGCTCTCATCCCGGTCTGGGCCAAACCGGTCCGGATCAAACAGCTCAGGGCTTTGAAAGACCGGTGCGGTCTCATGCGTGTCACGGATACTGTACATGACACTCCAACCTTTGGGAATCTGGTATCCCTGTAAAAACAAGGACGACAATCAAACCTCACAGTTACAAACGTTTTTAATATAATTTGATGAAAATATTTAAATGTTCAGCTTCTAAAAGTTGGATTAGATTTACACGATTAAAGAATCCATTTAACATTTTATTTACATGAACTTGCAACTAAATTCATCTCAGTTTGCTGTTGTTCCTCTGTTAATCTAGACTTTCTTCCAAACTAATCTCTTTCTGCAGGTTGAAAGAAGAATCAGCTGACATCATGTTACTTCTCAGCTGAGATGGTTTTAAATTGAAGGCATGAATCAAGGTGTTTACAGAAAATCCTCTGAAGGCTGAAGATCAGAGAACATCCAGGTGGTGAAAGTGATCCAGGCAGATGGATACGTTAATCCTGAACCAGTATTTATGTCTGCATAAATGGATGAAGATCTCCACGATCTTCTTCTAAAGGATTTAGAGTCAAATCTTAATTTAATCTGGAGCAACTGAATCCAACAATATAATCTGATTATTAAATCAATATTAACCAAAGAACCTGTTCTAACAAGGTGAATATGAACTTTATTAACCTTCTTTCAGATGATTTAGATTATTTGGATCTCAGTTGTCAGATTTTGGGAATCCCATCCAGATGTTCTACAGATCATCTCCAGTGAGAACAGGCTGGTGACGGAGGAGCTGAAGCTCCATGTTCTAATAGATGTGGATGTAATTAAGACTGGATACGAGATAAAAGATGGAACTTCCATGTGGATTATCCTCTAACAGGGTCTGGAGACACGCCCACTGATCAAGATGGTTTTCTTGAATAAATGTAATGAAGCTAATAAAAATGAAGATCTGGAAGCAGCTTTTATAAATAAATTATTTAACTCAATCAGCTGTTCAATTATGTATTTACATTTTTTTAAAACAGTTCTTAGAACATGAATTTATTGAAAACGGGGATTTTTTACTTGAGCTGATGGACACAAACTGAGTAATTTGTGGTGTTTTAATGGGAAAGTTTATTTTAACGGTTTTCTGTCCAAAATAAAGGATCTTGTTGCTGCATAAAATCTCATTCTGTCGTCTCATACACGGCAGGGATTTGGACTTACATCTAGTTCAAATGTCTGCAGAGCTGTCCGGTAACCACCGGAGACTGGCGGCAGGAAGCGGAGAACCTCTTTGATGACACAGTCGACGTACCGGAGCTGGTTCAGCTTGTCCAGGGTCAGGTACGGTACATGAGACCGGGACTTTGGTAACCTGTCGACTGCTCTCTGACTGTTCAGCAGGCCGGTCGTCTCAGTCTCAGCAGCGTCCTGCTCTTCTACTGTCATAGAAGACGGGTTGAGGTTCCGGTTCTGCTGGTAGCCCAGACCCTCTGCCTCCAGCTCGGCTCGGGCCTTCTCTACCACCGCCGGGTGTTGAAGAAGCTGCAGAACCAGCGAAGTGGAGGCGCTGGCTGTGGTGGAATGGGCAGCAAAGATCAGCTCCACTGCCGTCTCCTGGAAGACAGAAGGTCCACAGACGGACTTAGATCATCAGACTTTACAGGATTTTATTAATGAGTGAGGTATCGACCCGACATCTAAACCAGATTCAGTGTGTTGATCATGTTGATGGAGTAATGCAGCTATATCTCTTCTTAGCCAGTTTATCATTGAATTCTACGTTCTCTGTGATGGTTTTCATGTTTCTGAGATCTGTCCACCTGCTCAGGACACCTCCAGGGTTCATTTACTCTGAATCACAGGAAGTCCTGCATGTTTTACATGTCTGTTGTTTCAGAACTTTGTGGGTGTGTCAGTCTGGTACCTTGAGCTCCTGGACGCTGAGCTGGTGGCCATTCTCCTTGGCACTGGACAGCATGTGGTCAAAAGCATCTTGATATTCCTCGTCCACCTGCTGACGTGCCATCTTTTCCTCAATGATTTTCTCCATGTTGGCGTGTAGGATTTCTCTGGCTTTGATTCCCTGGAAACAGAAAGGAGTTAAAAACTGGAAGTCAGCCTGCTTGTAACTGTAACTTAGTCTGGTTTCCTGTGTTATCCGTGTGCAACCTGATGCAACCTGATCCTGCGTGCAGCACCTGGAGAGAGTCTCTTACCTTTCGTAGCCCACTGAGTGGAGCGTCTATTGGAAGTGAGAAGAGGTTGTTCATCAGCTGCTCAAAGATCTTCGCCAGGTAGACGATCCGCTCTTCTTCCAGCCGTAGATCCAGCAGGACGCTGACTGCGATGCGAAACGTCAGGGACCTGGATGCACTGTACACATCGATGGCACCTGGCTCGGAGCACCACTTGGCGATCTCAGACTTGATGACGTCCTGCAGCCGGGGCAGGTAGGACTCCAGAGCCCCCCGGCTAAACAGTTTGGCCAAGATCTTAAAGGGATCAGAAAACAAAGAGGTGCCATAAAAGGTTATGACCTGGTGTGTGATGGTCAATGAAGAGCTGGGTGGGTGGAGATTCAGACAGAACTGGACCTGTAAGACCTGAAATCCACCTCAGCACCTTCGTCTCACCTTTCTCTTTTTTTTGTGCAGGTCTCCCACAGAGTTGACCAGGGTGTTGGGCCCCAGGATGATGCGGGTGCTCTGGGGCCACTGGGTGCACACCAGGCTGTGCTCCCCCAGCAGGATCTTGCGGATGTTTTCAGCACCTGTTACCCTGATGAGGGGCTTTCCCAGGAGGTGGGTCTTAAACACGTTTCCATGACGTTCTCGGCGTGAGATGTGGAAGTTGGAACCCTGCAGGGTCACAAAGGAAGAAAGAAAATGATGCCAAAATGATTTTTTTTTAAATATGAGGATAAAATGTACAAGTTAAGATCTACAACATAAAAGTGTCTTTGATTTAAACATCAAATGATTTTTTAGTCTAGTTTGGAGCACAAAATGTTTTTATTTGTTAATCTTCATTTTTCCCTCTTATTCTTTAGAGGATTTTTAACATAATGATAAAAGGTTTCCCATCTTGTGTAGACCTCCTCAGGACACGTCTTCTCAGTCCAAAGAATCTAAATTCACTGAAAGGTTGAAGTGAGAAAACAAAAAGGAATTTGGAGGTTTGATGTAAAGCCAGCCGGTTCCGAATGCAGACTGAAGATAAACTCAGACCTAAACATTTAAAAACATATGATTTCTTTCTTTTTGATTTGTTCAGAGTAAAGATGGACAGTTGGACGGAAACAGATGGAGGGATGGAAACGCGCGAGCCTCGCAGATAGAAAGACGGAGAAAGAGGTGGAAAAAGAAGGAATTAGTCTCCGCACTGAGCATCAAGTCCGCACACGCCGCGTTGACAACAGCTTCTGAAAGTTTCCCGCGTTAAAGAACGTTCTGCAGATTTTACACATCAACATAAGAGAATCTAACTGAACCTTCATGCAACGCGTGTGAAAGTCTTTCCTCACCTGGAACAGCCAGTGGAAGGTCTCTCCCACCAGCGGCCAGCCCATCGAGCCCCTCGGTAACGGCAGGCTGCTCTCCTTGTCCCGGGTCAGATTCCAGCGGAGGCTCCACAGCTGGTGGGTCAGAACCAGCAGCAGGAGCGCCGACAGGACCGACGTGAGCGCAGTGGCCAAAGCCGACAGCACCCCAAACTGGGCTAGGGGGAACATCTCCTCCGAGCTGGTCCGGTTCTCAGAATCCACCTGCGTCTGCGCGTCACAAACCGAGTCCGGTGGCTGTGCGTGAAGCTTCTCGATCCGCTCGGATTTATTTCCTCCTTTTTCTTCTTGTTTCCTGCAGGTTCCACTAAAACAAGAATAAAGACTTTCTGGTTGGTTTTAAATAAAAGAGTTAGAGAGATTTCAACTCTGCTTGAACCCCTCGGCGGGTACAGCCGGTGCGTCACGAACCTAGTGCGCTGTTATTACAGCTAATTGGACCAAAATAATAACCGGTTGAAAAACTGAGAACGAGCCTGCAGATTCATCCACATGCTGAAATGTAATCTGGATTAAATGTTCAGACTTTCGTCCTTGAATCATTTAGTTTTCAGTAAAAACAAAAAAGTTTTTCTCCTCGTGGTTTTATAAAAGAAAAGCGCGTGTAAAGGAGATAAAATGATCTTCACACCCTGATGCGCCTCCGCAGTCTCCTATTCTGAGTTCCAGGAGAAACGTGCTTCTCCTTTCGGAGGAAACTCCCCTTCGTTCCTCCAAAATGAGGAGTAGCTGTCAACTATTCCAAATAGTTTTACAGGTTTGCGTGCGCCAGCTTGTCTATTAGGTTGTGCACTTTTATAGGTACAGTTCGGGGGTTCAGCCCCCTCGAGGGGGCAAGTTTCAAGGAGTAAATGTAATAAATCTGGTTCAAAAATCCGGATTAAAGGTTTGATACGGAACCGATTAGCAGGCGCTCTAAATAAAGCAGGAGGTGTTGGGGAGCGAGTCGGATGAGCGCGCAAACATTCACAGGAGCATGAATTTATCAGAGACTTAAAAACATCAAAGTTTCCGGCCTACCTGCAGCACGCGCCCCTCAGTCGCTCCAAAGCCCGTTTACTTGCTGTGAAAACTTGTTGCGTCCCTTGTGAACCGGTGAGTGTCGGTCCACATCGAGCGGCTGTGGGGGTTTTATAGAAACGGTTGTGACGATCCACCTTCAGCTGATGACGTTGGCTCGTTCATTCACTGAGTTTTACTGAAGAAAAAAAAGCGTTTGAAGAGACGCAGCGATGCGCTCTGAACGTGCGTACGCGCGCGCGCGTGTCCGTGCATGTGTGTGCGGACTCTGATGGCAGCCAATCAATCCGCTCAAAGTTTGGAGTAGTTCAAGGTGCGCACGCGCGCAGAAAACCATAATGTGTATTATACGTGTTTGTTCGTTCGTTTATTTGTTTAGCTGCAAAAGCTAATTTATAATTGTGCCACGGAATTAAACCACGCGCGTGACAGTGTGTCCCTGTGGCCCGAGGCCCCACACCGCAACGTCTGTTTTTTCCATTTTGCACGTTTTTGCGTAAAAACACTTGATTTTTTTTTTCGTTTTCTTTTTTAAGAAGTTTAAAGTCGAACTGAATTCATTAGTGCAGGAGAACTGTTGCGCGCTGCTAGTTTTCTTGGATTGTTCTCTCTACAGCTGGACATCGACCATGTATTTACAATCCGTCTCAACAGAACTACACAGCTTCTTCTTACGTGGTACGAACCTCAGACTCTATGAGACCTCAGTGCATGAACAAAAATAACTATGAAGAGTGTTTAAAAAAATAAAACACAAAAGCAAATAAAATAGTACATTAAATAAATAAATAAAATGCTCCCGTATCTTTGTCCATCACTTAAAAATATTATTCTAACGGAAATGTTTCCAGGGTGCAACAGACCGACCGTTTTAGATCTGGTTTGTAATTTTGAAGATTTGAAATCTCTTATTTTAAAAAACAGAAATGATTCGATTTATATTCAGGAAACATTTGAACGATGAAAGCGGTTCAGATTATCGTGTCATTCAATATTCAAATAAATTCTAAATATTTTTATTCAGAATAAATGTGTTTTAGCATTTCAAAATAAAAATATTCGGGTTTTTTTTTTTTTGAACAAATGTTCGAATATGTTGTTCAGATTTGTCTTTTTTGCTTCTTCTCTCACGTGATGATAAATGGTTTTACATTATTCTCACAGATTAACCGTCTGAAGGTGCAGATTACAGTTAAACATTTCAATCATCAAACTGATTTTTCATGATCAGCTTCAAAAATGAAGTTTGTTTTATTTAATCTCAACATGAGTTTTAATGTTCCACAGAAAAACGGATTCATTCGTTTATTTCTGCAGTGGAATGTTTTCACCAGGTCTGTCTGTCTGTCTGTCTGTCTGTTACCAAGATAACTCAAAAACTTACTGATGGATTCTGATGAAATTTTTTAGGAAAGGTCAGATGGTCCAATGAAGTGATTGGTCTGTTCTCCCCGGATGCTTTTCTACTGCATGTACATGATCTGTGTTTGATTTAAACTGATCAATAATCACAGAAGCTTCAAAATAATTTTCCAGGTTTCCTTTATGGAATCTTGTATGTTTAGATCAGACTGGATCTCTTCTGCACATGTTCTGGTTCTGCAGGGTTCTGAAGGTTTGAGGGAAAATCTTTCTGTTTGGGTTTTAGTTGGATTTTTAATCAGAAATGTCGCTTTTTAAGGGAGTCCTGGGAGTTCCCTCCTCACTGCTCCTCCTCCTCCTGTTCTGTCCCTCCTCACTGCTCCTCCTCCTCCTGTTCTGTCCCTCCTCACTGCTCCTCCTCCTCCTGTTCTGTCCCTCCTCACTGCTCCTCCTCCTCCTGTTCCGTCCCTCCTCACTGCTCCTCCTCCTCCTGTTCTGTCCCTCCTCACTGCTCCTCCTCCTCCTGTTCTGTCCCTCCCCTCTGCTCCTCCTTTGAGACTCACTCCATCTCCTCCATCACTAACACCATCAGGAATGTTTTTCCCTCTTGCAGAACCGAGTGAAGTCAGAACTTTTACTCTTTTCTTTTCTTTCTTGAAGAAACGGAATCTAAGTTGAAGATGAAAATCTTTAAGATTCAGTTATGAATAAAGTCTCATTTATAAAATAGTTTCTATTTTGACATGAAATTGTTGAATCGAGTCTTTTAAAACAACTGAACAGCATCTTGTTTTTCACATTTACATGAAACTATCAGATTAAAATCCCATCAAATCAAAGAAAATCTGCAGCAGCTCGACTCTTCAGTTCATGAACGATAAACAATAAGCTGATTCTTTCTTTCAGAAGAGACTCCTCATCTGCAGAGACACAAACACACCTGCTCAGGTGTGTTTCCTGTCCTGTCGTCTCATCACACCACAGGGATCTGCTCGGACACTTAGAAGGACCTTAATCCCAATCCTGAGCTTTTAAAAGCCTCTGTAACAGACACCTTCATCCTGCGGCGCCTCAGGCTGCTTCATCATCAACAGCTTGTTCTACAGATCCAGTTTCAAATCCAGGATCAGCCTCAGACACGAGACAAACAACCAAAATAAAAACTGAATCAGTGAATCCAGAAGGTGCAAACAGCTGGAGGCGAGTCTGAGCTGGATTATCAGCTTGGATCAACATTTCAAACAAAGCAGCAGATTATTACACACCTGAAAAAAGGAGAAAAAGATTCAAATCAAGATCAATCAGCCAATTAAAACCTGAAGGTGTAAAACAGACCTGCAGGGATCAGAAACGAGACGTTAAAGTCCTCAAAGAGCCAAAAGATTTAATCCTGGAAACAAGTTTCAGTGAATCTGAATGAATCATCTGCAGCTCTTCTTCATGTCGTGTGAGTTTATGTTTCAGTCTCAGGTCAATGAGTCGGACATGAACCTGCTCAGTTTGTCCACTTCAGGGACTCGCTGGACACGAAGACCCACAGAGAGAAACAAAAAGCTGTTTTACTCTTCAGGACGAGCAAAACAAAAACCAAAAAACAGAAGAAGTTT
The DNA here is from genome assembly GCA_006937955.1 of Pachypanchax playfairii. Taxonomy (NCBI): domain Eukaryota; kingdom Metazoa; phylum Chordata; class Actinopteri; order Cyprinodontiformes; family Aplocheilidae; genus Pachypanchax; species Pachypanchax playfairii. Next base: position 3,183,334 of record SSNP01000006.1, on the reverse strand, counting down.
AAACTGTTTCTGAATTTGAATTAATATTTTTTTTTGTTTCTAATCTGAATCAAATGAAGCTGAAATCCTCCGTGACGAGTCACGTCTCCATCATTCAGCAGGTTAGTTCAGGTGTGTGATGGCAGACGTATTATCAGACTACAGATCAGCTGGTAAAGTGTGTGTGTCTGTGTGTGTGGGTGTGTGTGTGTGTGTGTGTGTGTGTGTGTGTGTGTGTGTGTGTGTGTGTGTGTGTGTGTGGGTTTGTATTTCTGACCTCCTGGGGACCCGTTTCCTGACTTTTACTATCTTTCTGGGGTCCGAGGGTTCTTGTGGGGACCGAAGCCTGGTCCCCATGGGGGGGACTCCCCTTTTTAGGGTTAGGGGTTAGGTTTATAGGTATGGTGTGAATAGAGTTTTAGTTAGTCTTAGGGTTAGTTATAGATCAGTAATGGTTAAGGTTAGTAAAAGGGTTTGGGTTAGGTATAAATCTAGTTACTAAAATCAATGGAAGTCAATGGACGGTCCCCATAAGGATACCAAAACACACTTGTGTGTGTGTGTGTGTGTGTGTGTGTGTGTGTGTGTGTGTGTGTGTGTGTGTGTCAGAGAGAGGAAAGTGCTGTAATGTAAACACTAGATGAACTGCTGTCAGCCCGAGGCTTCGCTGCACTGACACTTTGATCTGAGTCCTACTTTATATGAGCGTGTGTGTTCATGTGGGGGGGGGTTCAGGTATGTGTGTGTTCAGGTGAGTGTGTAATTTGCTGCATGCTTCTCTGTCTGATGCCAGCAGAGTCTGACAGAAAGTCTGCTTCACTTTCAATCTGTGCAGCTTGAAGCTGAGAAAAATCCCAAACCATCTTAGCTTCATATCTCCATCCAGACTCCATCCAGATGTTCAAACCTCTTCACATCTTTTAAAAGTCTATTTCAGATCATCTCTGAAGGATCTACAGAGCTGATGAGAGCTGCAGGATCTCTGGTCTGCAAAATGTAGGAGAAACATTTTAGGCTTCATCTTGATTATTTCTCTGCCTTTTACCAACAGCTCTTGTGAAGAGAGGGATTTCAAAATAAAGGCTGAAAACAAGAAGACAAAGACTCAGATGAATGTTTTTAGTTCTCATAAGACACTGATTACAGCACTGCAGGTGTGGTCAGCTTCTTCTCACCTGTGACACTGACAGAAGTTCATCAAATAAGACAAAGAGTGTCTCAACACGATGCACGAAACTCAGGTTGTTACAGCAACTGAAGCTGAAATCACAGTCAAACGAAAAATTGTGTGGATCAGGATGAAGTTCTTTATCCTGAAATCTTTACCAGAAACCGTCTGTCAGCAGAAACCAGAAGTCCTTCAGCATTAAATGAAAGTGCTTCTTGGTTCATGACCTGCAGCAGCAGCTCTGTGGACTTCCTGTCCTGGTAACAAGCTGCCAGTCAGGAGAGCTGCTGTCCGTTTACAGCGGAAGCTGCTGGTGGATATTTTACACCGTCTTTCCTGGAAACCCGAAACGCCAACAAGCAGCCGAGCAGCAGGAGGGAGGAGAGAGAAAGTTTTTACTCGCTCTCTGGAGACGAGAGAAGATGAATGAGGGATGCAGTGACAGGGGCGATGACGAGTCATTAAGTTTCATTTGTTTAACTAAAAAGTGGATTTTATATTTTATCTCAGCTTAAATAAAAACTCAGAGCTCAAATCTGTGTAAAATAACAGAAGTCATCACCTTCAAGTCCCATCCTTAAAGTCTGGGAGCTGATTCGTTCTTCATTCGCTGTGGTTCAGAAGATGAAACAGTCTGACTGTTATAAGAAAACATGAAGAGAGAATAATTCAGATTCAGCCAACAATTCATTTTATCATGATAATACATAAACATGACTGTCAGCCTCAAGAAGTGAAAACACAATTTAAAGTTCCATAAAAGAACAAATATCCATGAACGATGTTACATACCAGTATCATAGCTACACAATCTGCATGGCGGCCATCTTGAATTGGGTCGACTCCAAACGTGCATCAGTTGTACGTGAGGTGAATATTTTCTGAAAGTTTGATTAAAATTCATTCAGTGATTCACAAAATGCAAAAGAATGAATTCACTAAAGTAAACTGAGGATTTCTGCTTTTCTTCATATAAATTCAAACATTTAATAACATTTAATATCTGAAAATATTCTGCAGAAAAAAAGCAGCAAAAACAACAGAAATAGAGTCCTGATTTAAAGGCTCAGAGACATGTCCAAAATCAGCAGCAGCAAATTCTAAACACAATAAAAATGAATAAAAACTGTTTAAAATACAATAAAACTAAAATAAAACCACTAACAAATCAGGTTAATTTGGAGTTTGTTTAGATTTAAAATGAGATTATTTAATTAACAGAGAAAAGCATGAAATATTACTTGAGTGTAGCTTGACGTGTGTTTGAGGACAGAGACAGGAAGGACAATTAATGGACGTGTAGATGTAATTTAACTCCATCTATTAAAGCTGATGTGGGATAAATACTGTGTTGTTTTGTAGGACATCAGCTGACGGTGTTGGAAGACTGTTGAGATGCTGTAAAACAAATCAAATCCTAGAAAATTCTGCAGGTAAAAGTTTTCAGCCATGTTGTGCACATTTGCAAACATTATTATTAGAATTATGTATAAATAAATAGAAATAGAGTTAGTAACGGGGTCAGTGTGCAGGTTGGCTGTGGTGAGGGACTGAACGTCACTTCACCTGGTGCAGGTTAACCAACATTCACCTGTAAAAAGGTTTTCATTGCATCATGCAGAAGGATGAACGCTCAGCTGAAACCTGGAAAGGTGAGTGAGGTGAGGCACTTTGGGTTTGACCCCCGGGGGCTTCTCCGGAGGGTGAGGGGGCAACACCAGGACTACCGGTGGTCCACTTCCTTATCTTTGAGGCGGAGCACCCCGCCGAGTCGGCAGGCCTGGGTATCGGGTTCGGGCCGGGGCGAGGGGTCGTGACCTCAGCTGAGGAAAATAAGGACACTGTTCTGCTTGACTCGAGCTTTTAAAAGAGACGGTTGTTTTCAGAAAGGAGGCGGCGAGTTCAGCGTTTCATTCACAGGGAAAATATCTGAAAAGGTGACGAACATGTCGACAGGATCCAGAAACAGTTTCAGGCTTTTACACATCTTTAGTTTATTCATGATTTAACCAGGTTTATTTGTTTTACTGAGACTGAAGCTCTTATAAACCCTATAGATCCACCAGGTTTTGGTTTGGTTGAATTCATCATCTTTTACAATCATTTAAACTATAATTATCAGATTTTTTAGTCAGTTTAAAGACATAGAGCTGTTAAAAGAGTCTGAGTTGCTCTGTGAGGATGTCCAACATGAGACGATGAGACCGTTCTGCCACCAAATGCTTGTAGTGTCCCCAAAGCGCCGCGGTGGCCTCGGGGCTGACATACCTGACAGAGGGAAACGAGCACTCTATTACCTGAGTGTGTCCATGTGTGTTTGAAGGAGGCTCTTTTTGTTTACTCTGATGAGGGAGTAAACAAAGGACAGAGGAAGTGTCTTTTATGTGAGGGAAGAGTGTCCATCAAGCCCTGCAGACATACACAGACACGCAGCAAGACCACCTGTTACAAACACACACACGGCTTCTGGTTGTCAGGACGAGTCCTCGGGCTACGAATCAGGCTCTAATCAGGCCAACGAAGGTGTGTGAGTAAAGTTTACGAGCTGAGATGACGTCCAGAGAGAACCACAGTGTTTATTCCTGCGGTCTGAGGTATGGTGAGAACATGATTAAAGTGTGTTTTTGTTTTTGTTGCCTCACAGAGGTAAAACAGTCCTCACGGGGACGAGGAAGGTACTGAAACATCATCACTGTGGTCCTGAGGTGAACTTTACATGTTCTAGTGAGGAAAGATGAAGAATCTGTGAACATCATCTGAGTCGATTTGTAAAGCTGAATTATAAAACCTGAAACGTGTCACTCAGCTGGAGACGGACAATCTGACCCTGAACAGGAACAAGCAGGTAAAGATACTGACTGACCTGAAACATCTCCAGAGGAAGGAACAGCGCCCCTGGTGGACGGCTCCAAAAACAAGTTTCCAGTCCCGCCCCCTTCTGCTTAAACCTGTTTAAATGATGTACTAATTTATTAATAAAATAAAACATCCAAACCAGCTGTAATCACTTCCTGTTACAGAACAGATGAGAAACAGAGTTACTGATGTCTGTCAGTCTGAAAGAGCTGCAGAGACGTTCCTGCTCAAGTTCTGCAGCAGGTCAGTGACCTGAAGAAGACCAGCAGGTCCACCTCCAAATACTTCAAAAGGTTTTGGAGTGATGCGGTCAAAGTCGGATTTAAACCTGATTGAGACGCATCTTAACAAATTAAAGATCCACAAACTAAATAAACAGAATATCAAAGGTTTGGTTTCAAACAGTAGAAGAAGAAGAAGAAGTCACATGTAGATGTTATTCATGCTGATGGACTGAAACACAAAAATCCTAATTTCATTTTAAGCAGGACACAAAGGTGTGTCATGTGTTGGACTCTTGACACCTGCACGTTGCTTCCTTACATCTCGTTTCCTTTTAAACTCGTTTTTGGAGGAACTCAGAGATGCAGAAACAGATTTGTTTAAATACAGAGTTTAATTAGATTTTACTGGGATTATAAAGTAATCAGTGTTTATCTTTACAACCTGTCATCTGATGACGTCTCAGCCTCGCCAACATTCTACCCCGTCTTTCAGCAGTGAGTCCTTCTCTCCTCCCTCATCTATTAATCTTTTACAGTAGGAAGTTACCTGCCACAGGTGAGTTATGGTCTCCAGCCCAACCAGAACACACACACACACACACATCATCTTCATCTGGTCTCAGCCTCCAAATCAAACCAGCCTGATCAGGATAAAGAAGAAAAAATAATTTCATGTACTTTTAATTTTTTGAAGTATTTTATTGTATTTTTTTTTTTTTTTGTTTCTTTTTTATTGTATTTTTCACATCTATCTATCTATGTATTTATTTACGTATTGTATTTATGTATTTATCTGCATGTGAAAAATCCTTTGAAATAATATCAGATAATATGGATGAGCATGATAAAGTGGTTGTTAATCTGCAGGGAACCACTGCTGCACTCTGTTCCTCATTTACAAACATCTCTGGATGCAACAATAGACCTAAAATAAAACGAGTCAACAGGAAACAAAGTTTTACTTCAGTGAGAAATAAAAAAATAATATTTCTGAATGTTCTGGTTTCAGATGATCGTGTGTGTGTGAGAACATCCTCATGAGAAAAACAATCAAAATGAGCAGGTGTGAGATTAAATAATCTGCTTCAGTTCTTCTTCATAAAAACTTCAATCAGAAAATGAATCATATTAAATCTTTGAGTTTCTTTGAGTCATAAATCTTCAGATTGTTGAAGTGAAAACTTGAACATGGACCACACACACATTCCTGTGTGATAACACACACACACACACCTGATAAAACCGGCACACCTGATTCATTCCTGACTTGTCCTCAGCTCCTGTCTCTCTGACCTTTGACCTCCCTCCATCACCTGACGTGCTACCTGTCCAGAGCTCAAAGGGTTCGTGTTTCCGGCAGATTAAATTATTTACTTGGAGTGAAAATTTTACTGTAATCTGATGTAGTTTCATATTTTCATCATATCAGATGTAACATGAGCTGCTCAGATCATCAGTTTGAGTTTAAAGCTGTTATCAGTGAAACAGGTTGCTGGTTTGATTCCTTTCTGACTTCTGTTTTATTGTTTATAATCGATTGCCGGCAGCTTGTTTACGGTACAGACAGTAAAGTCCTCAGTCAGATCCTTCTGAATCATCACAGCAGATGAATGTATCAGAACACTGGACCTCCTGCTGCTTTTACACACTCCAAACTGCTGAAACAGAGTTAGAGACGTTTTATTATTATGTACAAAAACATCTAAACGTTTGGCTTTTCCACTGATTCTCAGAAACAATCTGAAGTTCCAGCTATAATAAAAAAGAGACATTTCATTTGCTGGCAATAAAAAACTCAAGCGTTGGAAGGAGAGGATGATGGATGGAAATGGAACCAGAAAAAGAGACTCTGGTGGTAGGACCAAGGGGGCGGAGCCACCTTTCCCTGAAACCTCCTTTTGACTGGGGATCACTCCATTAAAGGAGATTTAATCCCTAAACAGCCTCCATGAGGAGCGGTCTGATGTGTTATCAATACATGAATTGGATAGTTGGATTAAGTGTTTGAGCTGGTGTCAGGTAGGACGGAGCACCAGCTCCGCTCAGACTGACACAAACAGATGAGATGAGCTGCAGGGAAACAACCAGAACAATGAGGGAGTAAAACACACGGGGAGCTGCCCCGCCTAATCCGCTCCACGGTAATTATGTTGGAGAGAAGCTGACTGTGTGAGTGTGTGTGAGTGTGTGCTCACCCCTGCTAGCTGAGGGAGGGTCAGCATCACTATGAAAGGAGAGGAGGAAGGAAGTTTGGCCAGCACAACAAAGCTGATTTAATGAGAAAGTAAAAATTCTCAGAGCCCTAATTTAGTGGGAAACGCACCCTGAAAAGCAGAGCGGCAAATATCTGAGCGTCAAAGCGTCACAGCTGGACTGGCGTTCAGAAATGAAAACCTGAAGGTGCGGTCCTGAAAAGGTTCAGCAGGTGAGAAACAGATGGATTCAGGGTTGAATGGGACAGCTACTGCTGCAGGGTCAAAGGTCAAACTATTTGGAGAACATCATTATACAGAGAGAAAGCTTATTTACAAGTGGAAAACTTTTAGGACAGCTGCTAATTTTCCAAGGAGTGGAAGCAGGTTCACCTCGAGGTCAGAGGTCAGACTGTGTAATGCTCTGAGAAATGACTAGAAACCCAGAAGCTCCGCCTCAAAGGCTACAGGTCTCAGCTATCAGGTGTAAAACTGAACTTGAACTGAGTCTGAAGACTCTGTATGTTCCTACAACATCCTGTGATGGTGTAAAATCATAGAAGTTATGAAATAAGCAGTTCAGCTGCCTGAAGTTGGACTTTCTGTGATCCGTTTAAAGGGGGCGGGGCTTCTCTTTATCCCAAAAGAAAATGTGTGAGAAAAATCATTTACTTTTAATAATTTATTGAGAAATCAGCACCAATCATGACAGAATCCAGAGCAGGATGATAGAACTTCAGATCCACTCACCTGTACATTGTTTTTATTGCTCAGTATTTATTAAAATCAACTTTTAGGTTTTCAAATTTATATTAACAAAATGAATTAAACCAAATTTTTAGTTTTATTTTAAAAAATCTCTTCAACTATTTAACCCAACCTGAAAGAAACTCAGACGTTTGTTTAAAAATGTTATATTAATCCTAAATTATTTCAACTTTTCTTTGAAATTTAAAGGTCCAGAGGATTTGCAGAACTTGGAGATACCTGTAAAGGTGTGTGAATTCTGGTTTCTATTAGAGATAAACTAAAATAAAGGTAAATAAAATCCTCTTCATTTTGCAGAAGTTGGTGCTGATGGACCTGAAGTCAGATGAATCAGGTGTGTAAGTGTTCAGATGGACGTAGATGTTTTATCCATGTGACATGAACCAGGATGAAGACTGAAACTTTCTGATGGATGGAAGGATCCTCTGAGCAGGAGGTCAGAGGTTCTTCAGGAGGACAGGAGGAGTTTTCTTTTGCTTTGACCTTTGACCTTTGTCTCCTCAGACAGCCGACCTCACTGAAGGTCTGAACAAACAGAAATGTTCGATCAGCGCGGTTGTTCTCTGAAGATCTGAGACCGGAGTCTGTGAAACAACCTGACTGTTTTTATTTTTATTTAAATCTGCTGAGTTTGATTTCATTTTAAATTCGTCACATTTTCTGTTTATTTGCTGTAAAAGTTTATATATTTTACTCTTTGTTTCCCGGGACTTTTCTCACAGTTTAAAACATCTCCAATGAATCTATACAAACTAAACGTGTCTCTGATTGTAGTTAATGTCCTTTTTAACTTGGTCTGACACACGATTCATCAACCTGAATCTTAATCCCGTTACAGCAGAGCCGAGCCAGAGGTGAGGCAGACTCACAAACCTTTGATTTAATGGAGGCTTTTATCCCGACACCTTACAGACCCACGAGTGGCTCCATCCCAACTACAGAGGCCCCAGAGGGACTAAAACCCTAACCATGATGTTACTGTGCTGTTTAACCCCATTACACTGCAGCTGAGGCGGACTGGGTTTTATTCTCATTTAAATAAAAATAAAAAGCATTTTAGGTTCAGACAGATTTCTCCTTGTGGGCTGAAATGTTTATATTTGAGAATGAGAATATTTTTTATTTTGTATTAAATAAACAAAAAGTGATTGTTTTTATTTTATAAGGATCCTGCAACAGCATAAATCTTTTTAATTGAACTGGGATTCTTTTTAACTTTTTCAGCTCAACTGAAGAAAGTGCATCAAATAGTTCCTTAACAAAAATATTATCAACTGAGACATTGTTTTTATGCTCTGACAGGTTTATTTTGTCTGAAAATTTCTTTGCAGATGGTGTTAAACAGTTAATTATCTTAATTTTCTCTTTCCTTGCAAGCAGGAGGAGAAAAAGAAGGAAATCTAAAGAATTAAGCGGCTCAAGACTTTTGCACAAACAGTTTGGATGTTAATGAGTTAGAAAAGCATCACATATATAATCAAACTCTTCCCATCAGAGGACGAAGCAACAGAATTATTTTGCCGTCAGCATCAACTTTTCCAAGCGACAGCATACTTTCTCACCGAGGACGCTGTGGGGGGGGTACCAGGTCTGATGAGGTCACGAAATTCACTCAACAGACAGACGACCGGGTCAACTCTCAGTTCAGGTGAGAGAAAGAAAAACAAGCAGAGTTGCAGTTTGTGGAGCTTCTTTGGAGACGAGTGGAGTTCAGTTTCTTTCACAGAGACTCTGCTGACACATGCAGCTTCTGAAAGGCACCAGAGATGCTCTGAAGGGGTCAGTCAATGCATTCCTGCCTTCCCCCTGAGCTTCTGTCTTTCTCTCATTTCTTTTCTTCTGTGGAGGGGTGCTGCTGCAGTTTGAACAAATAAAAACTCCTGAAGAAAGAAAAGACAGAGGAGGAAGGGCAGAAGGTAAAAAGAACTGGATTCATTTTAACCTCTGCATTTGGACTGCTTTCATCACGAGCCGCCCTGTCATTCCGGGTGATTAATGGGCCGCTCAGGGACAACCAGCGCCTTCTGAATGAGAAATATGACTACAATCTGCTAATTTGTTTAGCATTGAGCTACTTGAGGGAGGAGCTGGCAGCCGGCAGAGTTTGTATGAGTCACCCACATCCATTAGAACCTTCAGAAAGTCTGAATCTAAAAGATGCTTCAGCCACAGAAGTTTGATTGACACCCTGTCAGAGTGGAGGGGTGCAGACAAGAATGGAGGGGCGGGGCTCATCACCAGCTGAGTTTCTGCAGCTGTCAATCATTCTAACAATGTGCACCAGGGTGCCGTTCCCCCAAACGGTGTTGATTCGTCTCACTCTATAACACTGAAGACAAATACAGCATCATGTCTGTTTAAATAAACCACATGAGAAAAACATCTTAAACATTGTGATGCAACATTCAGAACCACAGACGGACCAACGTTAAGAGTTTCCCAAAGAAAATGTCTTAAAGTTAGTCACAGGTTCGATTCCTGAACCCAAACTGGAAACTGAGTTTTAAACTCTGTTCTGGATTTTGCTTCAGAAGATGAAACCACATTCTTTTTTTTTTTAAGAATCACAAGGGACACGGACCACCATCCGTCCATCCGTCCGTCCATCCATCCATCCATCCATCCATCCATCCATCCATCCATCCATCCATCCATCCATCCATCCATCCATCCATCTATCCATCCATCCATCCATCCATCCATCCATCCATCCTTGGAGCTGGTGTCTATCTCCAGTGGTCACCAGGTGAGAGGCGGGGTTATATCTGGAAGCGTCTCATTGATATATCACAGGGCCACAGAGAGACAAAAGCTACACACTGATGCTCAACAAGGACTAATCAAGAGTCACTCTTCAACCACAGAAAATAATCTAATAAAAAAGCATAGAATCAAAAAGTAAAAGACCAAAGAATAAAACAATAACCAGACAATTAGTTTGACAGCAGAACAATGAAGGTAAAACATCAAGAAAGACTAAAAAAGGTAAATTAGAGACGACATGGAGGATAAAGACTCATCCCACTCCTTTCTCCGGTCTACTGCCACTGAACACAAACACTCAACAGTTTGAAGTTTTTATGTTTTTTTAAGGAAAGGTGACGCCCTGCACGCCAGGCTGCCGCCGCTTTAGGAAACACCTTCACACAGGCAGCGGATCTTTGAAGCTAAGACGAGGTGAGCCAGGGATCACGGAGATTTGATGCAGCGACACGCAGATTATGAAACCAAACTCATGAATGTGACAAGTGGTGATTAGTGGAATTTATGTATTTAAGCTCCACCCACTGTCTGTCTCCAAAAACTATGTATTCACAAGTCTGGAAGACATTTAGGAAGAGTTTGAGTGAAGGTGTAACTGTGTTGATGCAACAGTCATACATGTTTTTACAGTGTAACCTGCAGTCTGTTGGTGGTGAAGGTGGCTGTTGTGTTTTTTTGTCTGAGAGCTCTGCAGGAAACGGATCTGAGCGCTGAACCATAGTGCAGCAGAGTAATTGTCTCTTTCCTCCTTAACAGGATTAGAGCCCAGCGGTGTGGCGGGTTCAGCCCTCCAGTCAACCGTACCGCTGGAAGCCGTTCAAGGCTGCCAGCTGGTTAACTGCTAATGTTAGCTGAGGTCACGGAGCTTCAACAAAGCCTGAAGTTCACCAGAAAGTAAGAACAAGAGGGATGAAGGCTGGAGTTCAAAATCCAATGTGCCTTATAAACAAAACTGCCACAGAAAAGAATATAAAATTTGGTAGACCTGGACCTGCAAATTGAGTAAAAACTGAACTCAGACCAGGTGTGGTCATGAGAAACTCAAACCAGGTTTGACCATGAGAAACTCAGACCAGGTGTGACCATGAGAAACTCAGACCAGGTGTGATCATGAGAAACTCAGACCAGGTGTGGTCAAGAGAAACTCAGGCCAGGTTTGATCATGAGAAACTCAGACCAGGTGTGGTCAAGAGAAACTCAGGCCAGGTTTGATCATGTGGAACACGGACCAGGTTTGATCATGTGGAACACGGACCAGGTGTGGATTGAGAGACTTTTTCCTGATCTTCAAAGCTCCAACAGACCTGATTCTATGTGATAATTTACAAAGAACCTGATGCCTCAGTAAGATGATGGTGGATCGTTTGGTTTAACAGGTTTAAGGTCTGTTGCACGTCATGATGGATCCTGGGAGAGAGAAACTACCTAGAGGTCCAAGACATCTGAAGTCACATGATCTGTGGTAAAAATACTGTTACGGAGAAATGTGTGTTAATCATTGATTTATATTTTCAAAATAAAGCACCAATATGTTGCCTGAAAACTGCTGCTGATGTTAGCTCAAACTGTATGAGTTAGAACAGGTGTGTTGCTCACCTGCTCTCATAGAAACATCTCAGTTCACCTCAGACCTTTGTGTTGCAGTTTGTTGCTTTATAGGAGCTGATTCTGATTCTGATTCTGATTCTGATTCTGATTCTGGTTCTGATTCTGATTCTGATTCTGATTCTGATTCTGATTCTGATTCTGATTCTGATTCTGATTCTGATTCTGATTCGGATTCGGATTCGGATTCGTCTTCATGAGCTCAAAGGTTCCTGAACTATCAGCTTTTTAATTTCTTATTTGTCTCAGACATTTTGCAGCTAATTAAAGGTTTATGATCCAGTTAAATAATATTTTTATCAAGATTAATGAACTTTTGAGACACAATTTTAGTTCTACATGTATTTCACTAATATGTCTTCTGTCCACGTCTATAAAGCTTCAGGCAGGAAAACAAACGTTATCTTTCTGCTTTTAGATAAATTAATTCAGACTGCAGGTTCTCATGTTTCTCAGCTACAATAATTATCACATCACGACTTCACAAACGCTTCAAAACCTTTAAAACTCTTTGAACCAGATCCACTGAAGAGCCCCTACCCACATCAGTCTTTTTAACTTATTTTTTATAATTATTATAATTAATGTTGTTGTTATTATATCTATATCTTTACATCCAAACCTGCTTTTTTCCCCGACGCCTCCATGAACCTGATCTGATCATGACAGCAGGTCTGATTACAGTCAAGATGTCAGGTGACGTAATAACAGCTGATAAACAGACGATGAGTTCAACGCAGCAGCTCGGTGACGGTTTGTGTCATTTGAATGTTTCTGTGTGAGTGTGTGAGGTGATGTCGCCCCAAATCTGTTACTAAAATGAAAACGTGAATGTTTAACATTTTATCTGAGAAAATTTAAGTTGTTTAGAAAAGCAGGAAGTATTTTAGGAAGAATGAAAGAGAATTTATTCATTTTTTCTGGAGTTTGGGGGATTTTGGAAAGTTTTTTGAAGAAACATTCTGGTTTTAAATGTCTGTGTGATGTTTGGTGTCGGTGCAGATGCAATAATTTACACTCTGACACGTCTTCAGACTTTAATAACACTAATTACAGGCAATTACTCACCGTATCTTTCCCTCCAGCTGTCTGAAACGTGTAAATGCCCATCTCTGCTCACGGCCTCACACTGAGCTGCAGATATTTTTAGACTTTATCTCGAACTTTATTAAATTATTGACAATCTTTTCAGAGCCTGCAGATGATTCTTCAGGCAGGTTTCCAAACTTCCAGGTTCTAAAAACATAAACTTATGATTGTATCTAGATTTTCCAGTCTGGCTGATGTTTACAGAACGTTGGTGGAACGTGTCGACACCTCGTTGTTTAGGTTAAAGTTTAAGATTCAAGCAGGTTTATGTGAAACATTTGTAATGTTGAACTCATGCAGGTTATCACCACTGGATCCAGATGTGGGAGGAGCTTCAGTATCAGGGTCTGATCTGGGTTTGTTTACAGTCACATTTGCATAATGAGTGTGATTAAAAAGCCATTAGCAGGTTTAAATAGCAGGAGCTGATTATCATGTTTGGTTTCAGCTTTAATCCTGACCACACGTAAACACTCAGGCTGATCCAATCTGCTTTAACAAGAATCAGTCTGGTTCTATGGAGGTCTGACCAGGTCACTGAGGGACGACTCAGGACCAGGTGAAACCAGATCAACATGGAGGAACTTCTGACTTGTACAGGTTCTGTTTTATTTAGTCACTGTAAAGATTTTAGTTTTTGTCAGTAACTTTATTAAACTTGATCTTTAACATAAATAAAACTGAAGGAACGTCATGTCTGACTGTATTTTAGCTCCGGAGGATCCTGAAGTTCTCTGATTAACATCTTCAGATTATCTGTGTGTATTAGTTTATCAGTTAGCTGATAGTACTGATGATCACCTGCTGTGTTTACTGATCAGGGAAAACAAATCAAACTTCACTTTCCTGCAGAGCTCATCAGTTCCAGGTCTTGGATGACGAGATGCTTCGACCTCCATCTGATCACCTGATTGTTTCCTGTCAATCAAACTGAGTTTAATCTGTTTCATGGGCTGAACCGAAGAAACAGGAACAAACTGGGTCTTTACATGAAGATCCAGGTCCAACTGGATTCAGTTCTCTGTTACATGTCGACATGATGTTGGATCCTCCCTCGAGTTTAAGAGTCTTTCAGGTCTCAGCGGTCAAAACATTCACCTGAAGATGTTCAGAGACGAGAACTGAAACCTCGAGGAAAATCTGACAAAGTCCAAAGAAAAACTGTCCCAGACCTTCAAAAAGTCTGTAGAACCTCTGATCCAGAACCCCAACAGAACACAGAGAGGTCTGACTGCTGGGAGGGAACATACAGAGACAAGAACCGGATCGGGAGTTCAAACAAAACCGGATCAGGTTTTGTTTATTTGATCTGTGTGTTTAGTTTTTAACTGACGGGTAAAAAACTGATATTGATTAAATGTCTATCATCATCTCTTTCTTATGGTTCTGGACCAGTTCTGGTTCTGATGAATAACGTCTTCACCCTAATCTTTCTGTAATATTTGTGTCTGAACACTTGAAGGTGATTTAAAGCTTCAGAAGAATGTGAAGGATCCTCCACAGTCCTCGTTCAAACACATCTCCTTTGGACTCTGCAGATTTGTTCGGACCTGTTTGCTGTTGCAGAACACGTAACTGCAGGAACGTGTTCTGTCATTAGGATTATTGCATGATACAGAACATCATTTCAGCATTGTTAAACAAATACACACACTGCAGCCTGGTGAGACAGTTTTACCACAGTGACGCTTCTGTCATCAGGGAGGAACGACCTGAAGGACTCGTCCTCCTCCTCAGTTTCTCTCCTCCTTTTGTTTTGCAGTATGTCTGTGTTGACTTTGGACTGAAGCTTTAATTTGCTCTGAGCTGATGTCGTCTAAAAGCTTTCATCACTGTCAACACACAGACAGCTGGGATCGTTTCCTAATGAGCGATGGTTGCAGCTCGTCCGTGTGTCGCACCCTTCAGGTCTTATACAAAGTGTTTTCACCTGCAGAAGCGTTGAATCTTTGGACTTCTGAAACGTTTAAGAGAATCAAAATTTTCAACCAATTTGTACAAAAAATACTGCCGAGAATGTTTTCACGTCATCATTCTCTGGCAATTTGTCAGCAGTCTTCATCCTAATGTGGATGCATTAGATTTCCACAACAGGAAAACAAGCTGCTTCTCCACATGTTGTCCAGGAAAAAAATATTTTACAAAAGAACCTTTTAAAAGTCAAAATAAAAAGTGTCTGTAAGGAGTGAAAATATCTGAGATGTGCAGTTTTTAAACAGTTAGGAGTCACCAGGCTGAGATACTTCTGGTTTCTCATGTTCTCTTCCACATCTGGAGAAAAATACACAGCTGAACTGAACCTTGATGCTTCTGTTTTTACTGGTTTTAAATGGAAACATGAAGGATTTGAGCTTCCTGGTTCCCATCGAGAGTCCAGGAGTAAACAAGGACTCTTCAGTCTCACCAACATGTCTGTCGACATGTTTCCATCAACGTGTTTGTAGTTCGGAAACAGAAAGATAAAAACTGTTTGTTCAGTAGCTTCTATTTTTATTTTCTCTAATGTTTCAAGAATTAGTTTGTTTTTTAAAGTTTCATGTCTGATAAACATTTACCGCCACCTGCTGGTCATTATTATTATTATTATTATTATTATTATTATTATTATTATTATTATTATTATTATTATTATTATTATTATTATTATTATTATTATTATTATTATTATTATTAACATGTAGAAACTGCAGATGTATACTGTCTTAGTTTAATCACAGCTGGGACTCAAACCCAGAACCAGAACTGCACCACCGTGTAACTATTTCAGACTTTTTTCATGTAGAGAAACTTAAAATAACTGAAAACTTTTTTCCTGTTATTTATTTATTTATTTATTTATTTATTTATTTAAATGGGGAGGGGGGGTTTCAGAGTAATTAAAGTTCCATCATGGAGCCACTCTTTGTTTTGTGAATGTTACAGTCATGTTTTCTTCTCTTAGAGGTCTTTTATATTTATAGTAAATATTTATCAGCTAACATGTTTAAAATTATCCAAAAGATAAGAAGGTACATCACGGCGGCGTTAGTGTGAGTTTCTCTTCTTGTAATAAAGTTTGAGAGGATTTGTGGAGCCAGCATCATTATCGCAGCAGCTCCTTATCACTGACATCAGATTATTTGTCTGTGGGATTAAAGCTGAACAAACGGCTCACTAATTCTTTAGGAAACACCTCGGAGCTTCCAGTGATCTCCATTCCTCCTCACGGCCGCAGGTCTCAGTCCAGGGCCTGAAGGTTCAAGGCGACTTTAGCTCAGCTGCTTCCGCGGCTTTTATAGACAACCTTGAGAGGCTTTCTGTTCACCCCGGGGTGCGTTATAGCCATCAGCACTCGGGCGATATGCAATTAGTGTCAGGGTCAGAGGTGAAGGCAGGATTTAAGCCTGAGACCTGCTGGTCAGTCAACAAACCTGAAATCCCTCCGGACTCTGAGGACAGAAGTCCACCGCTGACAGATCAACACAAACACACTAACACCGACTTCATCTGGAGACACAATGCAGGTTTAATCTCTCACACACACACACACACACACAGAGGTAAGCTCAAACATAAACATCTGGATTTCTACTGCACTACAGAAACTCAGGGACCAGTTCTGACCCATTCTCAAAACCAGTGATGAAGGAATGAAACAAGAAGAGGCGGGACGGGACGGACCCCACCAGAACATCAGACGTATCGTGTGCTTGGTCAGAACCAGGTTCTGTGTTCAGGCTCCATGAAGCAGGTTTTCATCCAGCGTTTGTTCACGTGTTGTGAAACACAAAGAGCTGAAAGGGATTTTTATCATCTGTAATCTGAAACTTTTCCCTGAAGCTACTTCATTTGATTCTTGGCTCAGATGGAACGTTCCAGTCTCATGACTCTGGATCTGATTGTTTCATCACATCAGAACTTCCTGTTTAATGTGAAGATTTTAAATAAACTGTAAAGGTTTGTTTGCATCTCTAACTGGAGAAGTTTTAATAAAACACAAGATCAGAATCGTTTCCAGATTAAAAGCATCAGAAAGGATCTTCCACATTGTTCAAGTCTTTAAACGAGGTTTTGGTGGTTTTTCTGCGTTGGGGGTTCGTGTCCAGGACTCTGTAGACTGAAAGACTCGGCATGCTGCTAAGTCCTTTTTAATACAAAACTTTCATGCTAAGCTGACAAAAGCTGTCACCAAGAGACTGAGAGGCCCACATGAAGGCCGGTTTCTGCTGACCTGGATCCGGAGCACCACCGTGGAACCTGACTGTGGGTTTAAGGGTCACACATCATCCAGGTGGGTCTCTGTTGGACTGTTTCATTAACGTGAGTTCAGGTGGTCCTTCTGCTCGGACCTGGAGTAAAAAAAAAACATAAAAACACTGACAGATTAATTAATCAGATTATAAATTACCCAAACAGTGTTGGATTCTGCAGAGTTTAAATGAAGATGCTGGACTCGAGAGTCTGGACTTGGTCGTGTTTCTGTTTCAGTTTCACCTGTGTTGAAGAAACTTCATCTCTTCTTCTCTGTTTATATTGTTCCTGGATTTAATCCAGATTATGTCTCTGTGTCATGAGGTTCTGGTCCATTTCTGGTCCTGTTGCGTCCCCGCCGTGTTTGGTGCTCAGCTCAGTTTCAGTGTCATTAGCCTGCAGTTTGTGTTCGAGTTCTGCAGATTGTGACGAGTCAGTAAAAGACGTGAAACTTTCTGCAGCTGCAGCATCGTTTGGTTTAAACAAGTCAAATGATGATGAGATGAAACTGATCTCAGGTCTGTGTGGAAGCAGAAACCAGAACAGTTACTGAGCTCCAAGTGTGCGAGAGGTCAAAGCTCATGCAGCGCTGTCTGATAACCCCCCCCCCCCCCCCCCCCCCC
>SSNP01000006.1:3149763-3163817 GCA_006937955.1 Pachypanchax playfairii | reverse complement strand
GGGGGGGGGGGGGGGGGGGGGGGGGGGGGGGGGTACTTTATAATTAAAAGGTTGAAACACTAAAGAGCTTCAACTTCGACCCAGATGTTCACATGTGACCTCACAACAAACAGCTGGACGCTGTTGTGATTGGTTAACAGGGTCAGTAAAAGTTTCTGTCTAAAGATCCAACAGATTCTGTTGAATCAACACAATCCTCCAACCCGAGCAGCACGAACTGAAGACAGGAAGAAACCTCCAGTAGAACCAGAACCAGGATGAGTTTCATAGCTGCTGAGCTAAAGACCTGGTCCTGTTGACCCGAGTCTACCTGCTGAGGTTCCTGCAATGGACACAAAGCTTCAGAACTGGACCGTGGAGCTAGACCTGGTCTGACAGCAGCGACTTTAAGGATCACAACCAAACAAACAAGAATCTGTTCCCACATACAGGTGTCTTAATGTCATGGCTGATCAGTTTCCATGGAAACGAGGACCAAGTCTTCTGCTGTTCTTTTGGAGCTTTAGGATCAAATATCTGTGAAAAAAAAAAAAAAAACAATTATTAAACTAATTCCAATAAGAAACAAAATAAAACAGTTAAAGTGAATCAAAACATCTGCTTTTATTTTGAAAATTATGATTAACATGCTCAATAAGTGTTAAAAGATTTAATTTGACAGGATATATGATGAAGTTTCTGATCGTGAGTTTCAAGCTGGTTTAGATTTTCTTACAGAAACATTTTGAGAAACGACGTCAGATTAAAGAGAAACCGGATCAATCTGAATATCAGATGGAAGTCGTTCAGAGAGTTTATATAATCCTCAGCCTCGGGCCTGAGCAGCTCAGAACAAAACAAGGTGTATTATGGGATGTTGCTTCTGAACGAGGACAGAGGGAGGTCAGCTGGACAGGAATGTTATCAGAGTGTACCTCGTTTTGGCGCCCGGACAGAGGTCTCAAGGTTACAGGAGCCTGTTAGGGACACTTCCAGTTTCCAAATGAGAAGAAACATTTCTAATAATTTATAAAAGATTGTGTGAAAAACAAAAAGATCTTTTTTTTAACGCTTATCTGGTCAGAAAGGAAATAACAACTACAAACAAACATAAACGTTTGAGATGCTTGGGTGCAAACGGACCTTCTCTGTGTTCCAGGACAGTACTGGACCTACCTGGATCTACCTGGATCTACCTGGATCTACCTGGATCTACCTGGACCTACCTGGACCTACCTGGATCTACCTGGATCTACCTGGATCTACCTGGACCTACCTGGATCTACCTGGACCTACCTGGACCTACCTGGATCTACCTGGATCTACCTGGATCTACCTGGACCTACCTGGACCTACCTGGATCTACCTGGATCTACCTGGACCTACCTGGACCTACCTGGACCTACCTGGATCTACCTGGACCTACCTGGACCTACCTGGACCTACCTGGATCTACCTGGACCTACCTGGATCTATCTGGATCTATCTGGATCTATCTGGATCTACCTGGATCTACCTGGATCTACCTGGATCTACCTGGATCTACCTGGACCTACCTGGATCTACCTGGATCTACCTAGCAGCTCATCAAACCAGTCTGCTAACCTTCATTTGGACAGATGTTGAATAAAACCAGCCTGGAGAGTCAGTTTGAGGAGAAAGCAGCAGTGAAGTCCGTCACTCAGGTGTGTTGTTACATTCTACAGGTGAAATCATTGAACTGAACACAGTTCTGCTCATGAGAAACCAACCGTCTTTTTACAGGATGGAATTCTGCAGAACTTTCCCTGAAGCTGCTTCACGGAGAAGCTTGTCATGAAACGTGGACTTCATGATGGTGTTTATCACACAGTCATATTAGCTGGTGGAGTCCAGAACTGATTTATCTTCACTCAAACATATTTAATAACAGACTCCTGAGTGTTTCTGCTTCTGTTGCCTGTATTCGGTTCTGTTTCATAAACCTGAGGTGAACTAGAGGAGCCTGAAGGAAGTGTTGCTGAGGGCCCCTGCTGTTAGCAGCCGGCGCTGCTCGCAGGCTCCAGTCATGCAGAATTGGACTTAAATTCTGGATGTTTTCAGCATGAAGTTTCTCTGCTGCTGTTTTCATTCGACTCTTTTCCTTCTTGCAGATGGTTTTTGGTTCTGCAGGCGACTGAGAGGTGGATGTGAACTCTGGGGGAACGCTGGCTGATTAGACCATGTCCCGCTGCCGTCATTAGCACACAGTGAAGAGACTCAGCTTAATGGGGGAGACACATCGTAGATAATTGCCTCAATTTGGATGAAGCCTTGTGACAGCTTGCTGGTGAAGAAGGGCACACACAAGGTCAATTGTCCTGCGCCTGAATGCTAAACTCATTTCTGATGTGTTTATGATTGACCGAGTAGACACTAATGAACAAGGAAGGGTCATTATTTCAGAGTTCAGGGAGTACAGAAACTCTGGCCCAACACACAGAGCCCATTTTTCACTTCGGTGCACCGAGCTCGGCGGCCGAAATCATATCATTTCATCCAACGTCATTCCGACGTCAGCCCCTGTCATTTGGAAAATGACGAGCAATTCCCAGGATTTTCTGTAGCTCCTTCTGGAATCAGTCACATCCAGCAGCAAGCAGGTGATGGAGGGTCGTTTAAGGACAAACAACAAAGATCAGAGTTCTTCTTAAAACTTCTGTAAAATAAAAACGAACATTGAAAGTATGAACACACGGAGGACGAGTTCTGCAGGATGGGGTGCACTTTCATAATGATGCTGGACTGAAAATAGAAAACTGAGAAAGTATTTGAACCCTCTGCAGAGCAACATTAAAATGTGCTTCATTTAAAATGTTGAAGAGCTTCAACTCCAACCCAGATGTTCATCAGTGACATCACAACAGCTGGATGCTTTAACAAAGATCATAAATAATGTAAATCTAGAATGGTTCTGATTGGTTAACAGGGTCAAAAGTTTCTTCATTTCAACACAAACACCTCCAACAGAACCAGAACCAGGATGAGTTCTGTATGGACCCACTGGGCTTTGAGACTAAGGTGAGTAAAGACAGCAGAATGAAGACATTTGGACAGCATAACTAAAGGGATGGATCAGGAGAATCTAAGCTAACACTAACTAGAGGTCTGATCCAGAAGGAAAGTCTGAAGCAACAGCTCAGTGATCCGAATCTCACCATCATCTAATGAAGCTGAACGAAAATCTGTTTTTTATTTTCTTTATCTGATTTTTACACAAGAAATATTAAAACTTCCGGATCCTGATGCTTCAATATTCAGATCTATTTTCTTTTAGTGATTCAGAGTCGCTCACTTCAATCAGTTCAATTCATTTAGAAATAAATGAGTTCAGATGGATTTTATGTTACACAACTTGTCCAACATGTTTACTTCACAGCCTACAGAACCAACAGAGTCTAACAAGCACAGAAAGAGAAGAAGTTAATTAGAAAAAAAGAGGTGAAGGTCGTTCAAATGAAATAGAACCAACATGTATTAACTGATGGATCAGAAACGTTCGATCCCTCAGACTCACTAGACGTTAAATCAAACACATTAATGATGTCTGTCACATGCGCATACACACATGCACACACACACACACACTCTCTCTCTCTCTCTCTCCCACTCTCTCTCGCTCTCTCTCTCTCTCTGCTACAAACATAAAACATTTTAGGCTGAAAAAAAGAGAATAAATTCCAAACATGTGAAAAAGATTTTAATTGTGAAATTAAAGGTCATAAAGATTTAATTTATAAAGTCTCATCAAAATTGTTAGAAATATATATATGCGTGTGTATATATATATTACATATGTATGTAAATCAGTAATTGCAGTGAGAATGAGCTAAATACAAAAAAAAATGTTTTTAATTAGAATAAATAAAGTTTAAACTAATTAGAAAAACTTTCAATGTTAATTAAAAATCTAAAGCAACATGGAGAATGTATCTCATTTAACACATGTGTTTATAAAACATAAAAAACGAAATAATTTCTGCTGTGTTGTTATATTTATATTTATTAGCTTAATTAATAATTAAAATATAACTTAATATTGTGTTAATCTATGGCATTAAAATCAAACAAAATACACATAAAAATAATAATAATAATAATAATCTTGTTATTATTATTATTGTTATTATTATTATTATTAATGTTATTATTATTATTTTGAAGTAGTTTGAATAACCTAAATGTTTAATTTTTTGTTCTATTTTTAAAATGTGTTTTATAATATTTTAGAAATCAATTGGATATTAAAAGCTGTCAAATGTTGCAAATATTCACGTATAAAAGGAAGTTAATGTGTTACAAAGTTGAATTTTTATAAAGTTCCACAGTCATAAACTTATAAATGTATATATTTATAGAGTTAATTAATTATTAATTACAATTTAAAGTTTGTGACTATTTAAAAATTATTTTTGTCTATTTATTATTTTTGTAATATTTCATTTAAAATAATGTAAATTTTATGAACAGAAATCGTGTTTAATGTTATAATTTGTTGTTTTGGTTCTATTTCAAGAATTATTCATTTATTCAATCAAACATTTCACACTTTTGGATTTTCTTAATTAAAGTTCAGATTCTAACTTGTGATAATTAGATTTTAAATGTGTAACTGAACTTCTGAAATGACAGAAGAACGATAACGACAGATTCTTTTTATTTGGATGAACCAACAGACGGATTCTTTTAAATCCTGGTTCTAATTTTCAGGGATCCAGAACTTTCTTTCGTTCAGTTTTCTTTGTTTTTCAGATGAAAGACTTTAGAAGAGATTTTTTAAATGTGTTTTTTTTATTTGCCCGTCAGAGTGACGAAGGACGGCGGGACAGAAAGTTCAGGATCTGAGTGTTTTGTTGTCCGCTGCCCTTTTCCACTCTGGAACGCCGCTGGTGGCACATTCAAGCGCTGAAGCTGCCAGCCAATCACCTCTCCTCGTCTGCCCTGTCACCCTGCATCATTAGGGTCAAAGGGCGCCGTGCCTCCCAATTAATGAGCCAGTGAGCGCCTCGGTGCCCCTCTCCTCTCCCCAAACTCCCACAGTTCAATGGGAAGCAGAAGACGGAGACCTTCCAGCAGCAGAACCTCAGAGTTCTCGTTGTCAGCTTCAACGTGCAGCAGGAGACTCAGTCGCTGCAACGAGGAGATTCTTTTCAGGTTTTCCAAAACCGAAAAGTTTTCCAGATAAATAAACGCAACTCCTTATTGCAACTGTTCGTCGGTGGTAACTGTTCACCCTTGTAATCAGATCATGCTTGCTGAAGGGTCAGGAACAAAGACATGCAAATTGTAATTAAATGTGCAGCGTTGGGACCGGCCCCATTTGATCGCTGGGCCCTTTCATGCCCTCTAATCACTCCTGACAGCCCCTTCCAACAGATTCTGTGACAAACTTCTCAATTCAGCTGAGGGGATTTTTGAACTTTACTTGTTCCTGCGGCCTTGGCTCCGGCTCTGTCAAACAATCCAAATCAATGACCCAATTGACCAGTGGTCCCCTTGTTGATAACCTCAATGAGCTCTATGTTGCCATTCATTGTGTCACAGGGCTAAATGCCCTCAGTATTTTATGGTAATTAAACTCTTGTTGGGTTCCTAGCCTGAACACAAACACTAGAGGTCCAGAAATCACGGGGCAGCGCCGGAGGGGGGGTGCAGGTGCAGAGAAAAAGCAGAGAGATGGAGGGGGGGCTACTAAAAGACGGATACGACCACGGGACTTTCCCACCAACATGGCCCGGCGCCACTGGCACACTCATTAGGTCATTACAATAACCAAGGAGGCATTTTTCTGTTTTAATAAAAAACTCATTAATCCTGGGACAAAAGGCACGTACTGACCTCATTGGTGCCCCGTTATCTAAATATGCCTTTACAGAATGGAGCGTCTAATTGCAGCTCGGCGCCTCGCAGCTTTCCCTCCGTCCACTACTCGGTGAATGAAGGGTGAAAGGGGAGCTAAAGAGAACTGGCCTCCAGGGCGACCTAATGAGAAACCGGCTCAGTTCCTGCTGCAGCTGGAAGACCAAACTTCTGCACAGGTGGAACCAAATAAGGTCCTTTTAAATCTGCAGAAGCAGGAAAGATGAAACGAAGGCTTCAAACCTTCATTCAGATAAAAACAAAATACCAGAGAGGTCAATCATGTTGGTGTTTAATGTTGGACCAGACTGTGTATTGTTTGGTTCTGGATTGAAGAACTGGTTCCCACTATCATCATCAGCCCAGATGAGGTCCAACAAGAAGGTCCTGGGATTTGGAGCCTGGCAGTAAGAAGGTTCTGGGTATGAAACATAGCCAGACCGGTTCTGCATGGAGTTCACATGACCAGAAACACGCATGTCAGTCCACCTGTTGACTGTAAACTGTCCCTGTGATGGACTGGTGGCCTGTCCAGGTGTAACTCCGCCTCTCGTCTACTCACCTCACCTCCTTGTGAGGAGGTAAATGGGAACAAACAGGTACTGGATATGGATCCTCTCACCTGTTGCTCCTGTGATAAACTGAAGACTTTGTTTTTGTATTTTATATGATTGAACATGTTTTCTTCTTTGATTTCTGGTGTAAATGTGACTCGGTGGCCTGAAGGCGCCATTTTTACAGGAAGCTGAACGCAAATGTAAAACCTGAACTTGGTGGTTCTTCATAAAGATGGTTAAACATGTAAAACCTCTCAGGAGGTTCAAGGAAAAACATCAGGTGCAGCATGGAGGAGGAGGACGATGATGAGGAAGAGGACGACAAGGAGGACGAAGACGAGTTGGACGAGGAGGACGAGGAGGAGGACGAGTGATTCAGACACAGAGCACCTCCTCTGAACATTCCTCTTCCTTCTTCACCACTACTTTGTCCTCCTCCTCTTCCTCCTTCAACTCATGTAAACTCAGATAATCTGGATTAAAAAAGTCAGATTATCTCCTCATTAGATAGAGGTATAATAAACCTGTCTGTGGGATGTTTCTCTTTAATCAGAAAAATGTGAATTCTTCTCAGATACTGAGTAAACCTGAAGCCCCGCCCATCAGTGATGTCACAGAAATAAAGAAACAGAACATGACCAGCTTCACCTCAAACTGGATGTTTGATACAATTCAGGATTATTTTTCTTCTGCAGACTTGATTTTGTAATTTATCCCTTTGAAAGTGTTCAAGCACAAAATCATGTGATCAACACATTCAGATCTTCTTCAGTAAGTTTTTTTAATCAAATTTCAGATTTGGAGTTTTTTTAAGACTCAATCTTCTCAGCAGGTTTAAATTCTGCTGCTGCTTTTGGTTTTTTCTTCATTTCATTCTTTCCATGCAGGACTCTTTTGCCCTGACCTCCCTGCCTCCTGCTGAGACATCCCAGAGGCCCCCAGGGGCCCCAGGCTCCTGCTTCCCCTCCAGCCCCCCTCCACAGGAAAGCTCTCAGACTGCTGCCAAATACCTCCACAGATTGATTCTTCCTCTCGCTGGGCGGCGGCGAGAGGCCCCTCACGTCTTCACTCCACGCCCACCACAGGCCTCGGAAATACCTGAGATCCCTGAGTGAGAGCGCCGCTTCTCCACGCCGCCGCCATCAGGACCTTCACACCCTGTTTGAATCAGAGCTCAGATACTGATCTAAAGATTCTGACATGCAGCCGAATAACAACGTGACCTGAAAGGAGACTGGAAACGTAATGATGAAATCAGATCTCAGAGATGTTTGTCTTATTAAACCTGGAAAAAAAACTCTGAGTTTTCTGTGTTTCACAGAAGAAACAAGAACCACTCCTGCAGCAACAACATTTATTATGAAATCACCAGTCAGCACACGCACGAGAAGGAAAAACAAACTGAACCAACGTGTGTTTCAGTTTAAAACGTTTATTCACCAGTGAACTGAGAGTAAGAGGCTGTAGGAGGTCTGAAGTGGTCTTCAGACTCCATCTGGTGGTTTCAGCTGCTCAGTTCAGCATTTTTTAAATAAATGATGGGAGTTTTCTTCTAGAGTTTGAACACAAAGGATGGATAAAAAAACAGCTCGTACTTCCCTCCATCATTTTATTGCTGTGCTAAAACCTTCATCTCGACCTCTTTGTAATCTGTTAAAGTTCTCCAGGCTGTAAATCCTTGAAACCCTGCAGGATGGTGGTCCTGGAAAACACAGCAGGATAAATGTTTGTTTTACTGAGTCTTTTCTGACAAGCAAAAGAAAAACAGGTTTTACAAACCTCTGATTTCAGATGTTTCTTGAACCGTCTCACAGCTAAGACCAGAGAGGATCTGATGAAGTGAGGGTCACCAGAAAACTGAAAAAGTCAGATAAAAACTTTCTGAAGACATCCTTGCAAGGAGGTTCTGGGTTCGAGACCGGCCTGGGATCTTTCGGCATGCAGTTTGGATGTTCTCCCTGTGCAGATGTGGGTTTTCACCAGGAACTCCGGCTTCCTCCCACAGTCCAAAATATACATAAGGTTAATTTACCAAACTGTCCTTAAGTGTGTGTTAGTGGTTGTCTGTCTGTGGCCCTGCATGGACTGGCATCCTGTCCAGGGTGTTCCCCGCCTCTTGCCCAATGACCACTGGAGACAGACACCAGCTCCCTACGACCCTGAACAGGAACAAGCAGGTACAGATACTGGCTGATGTTCTAAAGACATTTTAAAGCGTGGAAAAGCAGCTGCTGCCTGTAAATCAACTCTGACAATCAGAGTTCCGACAAATAACCAATGTCCAAATTTAAAAAGTGTGTCAGAGAATAAAGAGAGACAACAGAAATGTTAAAGCAGCTGCCACGGACTTGTTAACGTCACCACGGTAACCATGGTGACTCGTTAAGGTCCCCACAGTAACCATAGTGGCTCGTTAAGGTCACCACAGTAACCCCAGTGGCTCGTTAAGGTCACCACAGTAACCAGTGGCTCTTTAAGGTCACCACGGTAACCATGGTGACTCGTTAAAGTCACCACAGTAACCTCAGTGACTCATTAAGGTCACCACAGTAACCACTGACTCGTTAAGGTCACCACAGTAACCTCAGTGACTCGTTAAGGTCACCACAGTAACCAGTGGCTCGTTAAGTCACCACAGTAACCTCAGTGACTCGTTAAGGTCACCACAGTAACCAGTGGCTCGTTAAGGTCACCACAGTAACCTCAGTGACTCGTTAAGGTCACCACAGTAACCTCAGTGACTCGTTAAAGTCACCACAGTAACCAGTGACTCGTTAAGGTCACCACAGTAACCTCAGTGACTCGTTAAGGTCACCACAGTAACCAGTGGCTCGTTAAGGTCACCACAGTAACCTCAGTGACTCGTTAAAGTCACCACAGTAACCTCAGTGACTCGTTAAAGTCACCACAGTAACCAGTGACTCGTTAAGGTCACCACAGTAACCTCAGTGACTCGTTAAGGTCACCACAGTAACCAGCAGTTTTGTCTTGGCTTGTTGGAGTTTATATTCAGGACAGACACGACTCCATTTACTCAGATGTTTATTTACAGTTAAACTAGTGGCTGTTATATGAAAAAAAAAACATTTTTACAGTTTATTTACATTAACTGTAAGGCATTATGGGGGAAAAAAACTGTACACTGAAAAACAAATAATAAAGGCTAGATATAAATTCATACAGCTAACAGCATAAAGATAAAAAGTGTTTGTGGAACCACTTGGACATCCTGCAGGGGATTTATAAAATTATAAAGGAGACTGTGATTTACTGACCTAAATCCAGAAGAACATC
This sequence comes from Pachypanchax playfairii, assembly GCA_006937955.1. Taxonomy (NCBI): domain Eukaryota; kingdom Metazoa; phylum Chordata; class Actinopteri; order Cyprinodontiformes; family Aplocheilidae; genus Pachypanchax; species Pachypanchax playfairii. The sequence continues at coordinate 3,154,110 of SSNP01000006.1, read as the reverse complement.
TGGATTTCATCTGCTTCTCTTTACTTAAAGATTTTATTTTTTTTATTATTTTCTTGGATTTTGACAGAAGTTTGATTTTATTGATAAAAATGTCAGGATTTCATTTAAAACAGACGAGCTGAATTGCATCATGGGAATGAACCTGACTTGATTAAAACAAATCGCGTCAGACGTGTTGAACCGGTTTGTTTTGAACTACAAGATCACATGAACATTAAAGCACATCAGAAGTGTTCAGTGTGTTTAAAGAAGAAACGCTTTTAATGTTCACAAAGTGCTTGTGATTCATCAGGAAACCAAACCAAAGAGCCTTGATCCCCCGAAACAGTCGAGTCCAGATCAGATCAGCTGTTTGTAGCTTCTCCACAACAAACAGTCTTATAGATGTTTAATATGAAAAACTGTGTCCAGTCTTTTACTGTTAAGTGCTTTGGTTGAGTTTTATTTTGAAAAGACAGAACACTTCCTTCATGAAACCCCCATCATCTGAAGGAGGATGTTAGTGTAGAATGAAAGAATATTTTATTATATAAATACAGTCTGTTCTGACATCGAAGCTCAAACAGGAAGTAAACACGTCTTCTTCTCTGGATCTGATGAACATTGAGTTTATCAGCAGGAAACACCAACACCAGCTCGTAAACACAACAAACCCTCCGTCCTGGGGCGTCAAAGACTCGTGTGGTGGACAGAAACTCTCCAGGAAGGAAGATTAAAGGAACTTTTGGTCTCTTCAGACACGTTTTCTGATCTGAATTGAATCAGTCGGATCGAGCAGCAATAATTTACATTTTATTAACGAAGTAAATGTAGAAAACAAACATCCTTTGTTGTTAACGAACTTGTCTGAACTCCTCCATCACAGTGTCACCTGTTCATCTTCTCCAGTCCACTTCCTGGTTTAAACTCTGAAAACATGCTGTAAGAACTCCAGTCTGCACCCTAGTCCAGAACCTGGTCCAGAGCCCAGTCCAGAGCCTGGTCCACACCCTGGAGGTGGGGGTTCTTAGGCCACGCCCATCAGTCTGATGCAGGCGGTTCTGGAGTCCAGTGAGATGTTTGTTTTAGTGTGTGTAAATCAAAGGAGTGTTGAGCTTCAGCTGATGGAGGAAACTCCAATCAGCTGTGAGAGACTGTCAAAATAAAATGTAAACATGAAGCTGCTGCATCTTCCTGCCTTTAACGACAGAGATCACAGAAACAGCATCACAGTCGCTGATCCGATTGGGTTTCTGCTCAGATTAGTTTGTAGTTCCCGAAACGGCTGCATGAAAGAAAAATTTAACTTCTAAAGCAGAAACATTTAATCTTAAAGTTCTCCAGAAGTTAATGAGCTGAAGAACATTTAGTATTTTTGAAACACATGATTAAACAATCAGAAAATCTGCTGATTTATTTGTTAATGACCCGGTTTGAGCTCTTGCGGCTAACAGGAACCATCGTGGAGTAAAAGGAGGAACTTGAAGTGTGCTGCTGAATCTTGATTTGCAGATGATGAATCAGGCTAAAAGCTGCTGGAAAGACGTTAAAAAGCTTCGTTCTGCAGCTGAACCTTCAGGTTTAGACCGATCGGATCCGCTCGGCGCTGCAGGAATAAAGTGCTCTGAGAGGAACTCTGGATCTATGAAATACTGATTCTGGGACAGACACAAACACCCAAACCTTGTCCCGCCACACTGCTCTGCACGTTTTTAACAGGACTCAAACCAACCAGATGGACGTTCCAGTGAATGAAGAACGAAACCGAGTCTTTTCTGAAGAATCATTAGCACGTTCATATGGAGTGTTCTAGAAGCTCGGAGTTAGAAACCTCCCAACATGGAGGACAATCAGCGAGTGTTACTCTCAGCCAGCGGAGAGGAAACACCTGTTTAATGTCTCAGCTGGTTAAAACAAACCTCCTCATCTTCTGGCTCTGGTCCCAGAACTGTTTACTGCTTGAAGCTTGACAGCTCGTCTCCTGCAGTGAGTTTGACTTCAGGCTGATCACAGCTGGAGGCTGGAACACCGTCCCCATTAGCCAGTGTTAGCTCCTTAGCGCAGGACTGCTGGTTTTTTCCACCTCTTTAGAGTTCCCTTCTTTCATCACAGCAGAAAACACCTGAAAAGAAACATTGTTTCATTTAACACCTGAAGAAAAATCTGCTCCTCAGAGACTCGTGGCGTCGCTGACCTGAGCCCAGCGGCGGTTCTTGCTGATCATGTGCGTGTTGGCCATGGCGTTGAAGAGTGTTTGGGACTGCAGGTCCTCCGGGAGGCGGGTCAGGAACTGAGCGATGTGGATGAAGTCCATCTGCATCAGAACGTCCTCGTAGAGACGCAGGATGCCCAGACTCGTCCGAAACAAGCTCTCCTCCCCGTCTCTGCAGAAGACGTCCCAAACTCTGCACGCCACATCCAGAGGGAGGGACTTACTGAACAGAGTGAAGATCCTGCACCCACCAACAGGAAATACAGACTTTTATTTTGTAAAATACTCAAAGGAATAAAATCGGAACTTTTCCGAAGTCTGAGCGGAGCGTTCAGTGACTCACCAGTCGATCAGGTAGAGGTCAGGGGTCAAGCTGTTGGTCTGGAAGTGACTGAAGAGACGCGGTAGATTCTCCTCAAAAAAGATCTCAAAGGCTGCGAAATATTTTAACATCTGGCACAAAAGAGAAACAAGACAGTTAGTTAGAGTCAAACGTACCTGAATAATCACCTGATGTCAGTGGTTTGATTATGGAGCAGAATAAAGAACAGGGTTTGTACCAGTTCGTGGTCCACTCTGAAGAACGCCATCTGACAGGGTTTATTGAGCAGGTTGGCGAAGGTGATGAAGGCTTCGGCCTCCTCCAGGTTCAGGATCAGAACAGCAGCAATGAAGGACATGCCCTGGACCTGGACCGGTACAAACACAAACCAGATTCAGGTCTCAGGAGGAAGTGATGTTTAAATGAAAAACCACAGGACTGAATCTGAATCTGGATTCTGGATCATCAGGTTTTCAGAACCTGTTCACCTTCAGAGGAACTAAAACTGGTTTTCTTCAAAAGAAAGGACGAAAATGTAAATAATTCAGCTGTTATAAAGGAGACCACACAATTCAGACATTTATTTCTGATAAATTTAAAGTGAAATGAAACTGAAACTTAAAGGAGAAGATGTTTCTTTTCAAAATAAAAGACCCTGATTGTTTCGTCTGTTCATGAAGAAACGTTTTACTGAAAGCAGACAGACGTACGTATCCGATGTCGGGTCGGTAACAGGTGTACGCCCCCAGCACGCTGTGGAGCAGGTCGTGGTACGGACCGCCCTGCCGGGAAAAGAAACCATGGTCTTAAAACGGAACCATCAGAGCTGCAGCTCTGCTACCTGCATCAGGTAAGTTACCTTCTGGAAGATGAAGAGGGATGGGAAGGTTCTGGAAATGTCTAGTTTGATGAGGTCCAGACTGGACTCTCTGTCAGCCAGCGAGGCTCCTCCGTCTAACAGAAACAGGATGTGGGATGAGGTTTATTTAAAGGATGAAACTTCCTGATGTGACAGTAAAAACATTGTGTCGTACCGCTCTCGTTGTCGTTAACGGAACTGGTCTCGCTGTAGCTCCTCCACTTCTCTTTGGCTCGAGACAAGAAGATCTCATAGAGTTCTGAGGAACACAGACAGACAGAAGGTCCAACTGAAACATCAACAGACCTGCAGGAAGCGTCGTGTATTACACCTCATGGTTAAATGTACCAGAGGTGACCGAGTCTGTACCTGCAGTGATGTTGAGCTCGTTGCCGATGGCGAGGCTCCAGACTCGTCCTCTGACACCAGGAGGAAGTCCCTGCCACCAGAGCTCTCGGACCCGCCTTGTTCCCTTCCTGCACACACACACACACACACACACAATGAGCTGCAGACACACTGATACAATTCACCTGTCAGACCTCTGAGGACCTACATGGTGTCCCAGTGTGGCAGGATCTCGTTGTTCCAGATCACCATGGCGTTGGAGATGCTGTCTTCCTGTCGGTGTCGCTCCTTCATCTGACGCTTCTTCTTCTGGGCTTCTTTCATCTCTGAAGGAGAAATTAAGGATTATTTCTCTGTAGTTCTGTCAGCAGCTTCGAATCAGAGAACCCAACACAGTCCTGTACAAAAGTTCTGATTGTGTCCTGGTTTCATTCCTGTGAGGTGTGTTTGTTTACCTCTCCGCTTGGCGCCTGCCACCATCTCTTCATACTCCAGTTTGTGTCTCTGAGTCTCCTCCACAGACTTTGCAGGTAGATTCCTGGAGGACAGACAAGCAGGTGGAAAACAGCGCTAACAGAGAATCTGCTGGAAGAAGCAGATGTGTGGCGCCTATGGGGGGGGGGGGGG
>SSNP01000006.1:3095347-3149753 GCA_006937955.1 Pachypanchax playfairii | reverse complement strand
GGGGGGGGGGGGGGGTCGGACGTTTCACCCACTTACACACGATGTCCAGGAAACACCCCACATGTTGATTCTAAGACTAAACTGAAGAGATTCAGGTGTGACATGCTGAGCTTTATTCTACTCACACTGGTCGATCCTCCAAGATGAGTGCTGTGGTGGACAGAGGCTCGAACTCCAGGTTCTTCCTCCGTCCTGCAGCCAGGGGGCGCTCTGACTCCTTCACCTCCTGCAGCAAACAGAGAGACTCAGTCTGAGCAGGAATTTATTTACATCTTTTATTTACCTAAATAATGCAGTTATCTGTATTTTACCAGGTAGCCCCGTGAGATTAACGTCTCTTTTTCATGAGACATCTGCACAAACTTTCATATTTTGATACTACAAGATATAAAATCAAATAAATTCAACACATCAAGACACGACAACTTCCTCTGTCCTCTTCAGTTAGAGGTCTTCAGATTATTATTATTAGTTAAGTAGTAATAACATATGGTATTCATGAACATTTACATTCAGACATCCTCAGATGTTTTGTCACACTTAAAGAATAAAATACTTAAAATACTTTCATATTTAATTTGGTCCCTATAAAGAGTTAAAGGTGCCGATGCGTGAACAGAGAAACACCCTGATCATATAATATAATCCCAACAGAATCACACAGTATAATCTATATTATATGATACAGATTATATTGATCTTATCTGTTTCACGCGCTGCAGCAGTTCAACTCTTTCTACATATTTTATGGTTTTGATCCAAAAGCTGTTCAGTCTGTTTCTGACTCTCATTCAGTTTAGAGAGAGAGCGGCAGGTGTGTGGTTACTATGGTGACTTATTGAACCCCTAGTTGTTACCGTGGTGACTTTAATGAGCCTTTGGCAGCAGCTGTAACATTTCTTTGGATCTTATTTTCAGACCTTCTGATAGTTTCTCCATCCAAATGCAGGTTTTGCTCCAATTCTTAAAAAGTTTATGTTGGAATTTCAGGAAGTAACTGAATCAATAGTTTACCAATATCATCAAAAATGTTGGAATTCAGTTCCACAACAGCCACACACACACACACACACACACACACACACACACACACACCCTTCACCACATCAATACAGTATTCATCTTTCTATCCATCAGAACAGAGAAGTTATTCATGAGCTTCAGAGAAAGAAGCTGCATCAGAGAGGGTGTGTGTGTGTGTGTGTGTGTGTGTGTGTGGGTTTGTATTTCTGACCTCCTGAGGACCCGTTTCCTGACTTTTACTATCTTTCTGGGGTCCGAGGGTTCTTGTGGGGACCGAAGCCTGGTCCCCATGAGGGGGACTCCCCTTTTTAGGGTTAGGGGTTAGGTTTATAGGTATGGTGTGAATAGAGTTTTAGTTAGTGTTAGGGTTAGTTATAGATCAGTAATGGTTAAGGTTAGTAAAAGGGTTTGGGTTAGGTATAAATCTAGTTACTAAAATCAATGGAAGTCAATGGACGGTCCCCATAAGGATAGCAAAACAAACATGAGTGTGTGTGTGAGTGTGTGTGTGGGTGTGAGTGAGAGAGAGAGAGCGAGAGAGAGAGCTCAGTCAGCACAATAAACAGCTCATTCACAAGATCCGGACAGCTGTGGACCAAAGAGACAACAGACTCTCTGTAACAGGACCCAAACCCCGTGGCCAGCAGGGGGCGACATAGTTCTGTGTCTGAACTGCAACACTGAAAACTATCATGAGACTGATCTGGTGATTCATCAGCAAAAAAAAAGCTTCAAAGAAAACTTTCTCTGTTTCAAAGCAGGACAACCATCTAAAGCAAACAGCTGACTGTAAAGGTTCTTCATCCTTCATCTCCTCTGTCTGGACCCAAAGGTTCAGCTTTAAAACTCCGCCTCTGTTTCAGAATCATCTTCTCAGATTTGTAAAACAGTGAAAACTTTACTCAACATGAAAATACTCTAAACAAACCGAAGCTGGATGAAGATACAGAACTCTGAGTTCTGAATAAAGTTTGTCTTTACATCAAGTTACAGTTTGAATTTAAATGTCGTAATCTAGATTCTGGAAAATAAAGACAGAAAACACTCGTTCACATTCACAGTTTTTAAAGGACAATTTACTCTGTTTATTGAAGGATTAGAGATAATGAGCATCAACATCTGGGATCTTCATCAGGAGGCAGGAAAACCTCTGAGAATCACCAGCTGCATCTACTGTATCTGGAGCCAGACCGGAAGTTTAACTGAAGCCAGTCCTCCTCATGCTCCTCCTTCTCTCCCCCCCGCTCCTTCTCCTCCGACGTGTCACCAGCTTTAATCCAAACCACATCTGTTTTCCTCATGAATCATGTGACTGCTGCAGACACCAGCAGCTGTCAGCGCTCTCAGACTGCGTGAGCTGCTGTTGGACTGAACTGAAAGGTCAGAGGTCACACGAGGAGCCCAAACAGACCAGTTCAATCAGAACTCCGTTCAGCCACGTAGAACCTTCTGCATGTGTGGAAGAATCAGTGAAAGTTGGAGAACTGCAGGGCTGATGTGTGTGTGGGGGTGTAATTATCTACCTCATCAACAGCAGGCTGTGTGTAGATGTTGCTTAGCAACCAACACAATCACAGTAAATCTCTGTCTCTCTCTCTAAGTTTATGAAAACAGATGTAGGATAATAACATTAAGAATCAGAAACACACATCAGACCGAACAACCAGCTGACTCCTGAGTCCAGATCAAACATCTCGTCTCACTTTGTTCTCCTCCGTTCCTCTGAACGTTCCGCTGAACGTTCCGCTGTTCAGAAAGCAAAGTGACACCAAGTAAAACAGTCTGAGACTTTCAGAGTGTTTAAAGATCAGACCTGCTGAGGAGGAGAGGCTGAGCCAAACGCTTTGCTTTGATCTTCCTCTCTCGCTGCCGTCTTGCCAAACAGCCGCCATCCTGTTGCATTATGGGATGGTGCCTTGGCTTCTTTGGATTTCCTAGAAAACAGGCTTCTGAAAGAAAGACAGGATGAAATGTTGTTATTAAAGCTGGTAAATTCCACGATAGATCAGTCAAACTGTGGACAGGAAGTGATAAACACACTCATCTCCATCTGACTTTGATTTATCAGTAAAATATCAAACACTAGATGTATGAAACAACCTTTCCTTCATGGATCAGATAATTTAATTCATCTGCTGAGGTTGAAATTCACAGACATGGAGATTGGACCAAGAACTAATTTGGAACGACAACAACAAACCTCTGACTATTTTACAATATTTGTTATTTTAAACATTAAAGATAAACAAGAACTATTCAGTTTGGATTTTAAGGTAAAAGACTAAACAACTGAACTCTGAATTAACTCAGACAAGCGTTCTTCCAGGGAAACTTGTAAATTGGAAAGTCTGGCAAATAAAACTTTTTCCACCTGAAGAGACTGAAAATCATCAGAATCAGTTTCAAGACTTTTCCAGTAAAGCTGATGAAATCAGAAAAAAAAAATAAAAAAACTTCAGTTCCTCCAAAAAGTGAAGCAGGAGTTTGTGGTTACGGACAAAACGCTGTTAATGTGCTGCAGCAGCAGTTTTTATGTTACACCAGTGGAAAAATCAACCGTCTGACTTCATGACAGCTGGTGGGAGGATGAAGAAGGCAGAGCCGGTACGTGTTCTGCTCTCGTTCCTGCACAGACTTTGGAGGAACAGCCATACGACTCAATGGTACCCTGACCGCGAAAACCCTGCCACACTAACACACGCGTGTGCACGCAGCTGCAGCAGTTTCATCTGTTCACACAAACAGATCAACATTACATATAAATAAATTCTTTATCCCAAAAAATGGTTTAAAGGGTCTGAGATAAAGAGCTGGAGCTGAAGCAGCTGAAGGAGCTGAAGCAGCTGAAAGAGCTGAAGCAGCTGAAAGAGCTGAAGCAGCTGAAGGAGCTGAAGCAGCTGGAGGAGCTGAAGCAGCTGAAAGAGCTGAAGCAGCCAGAGGAGCTGAAGGAGCTGAACTGAAGCAGCTAGAGGAGCTGAAGCAGTTAGAGGAGCTGAAGCAGCTAGAGGAGCTGAAGCAGTTAGAGGAGCTGAAGCAGCTGGAGGAGCTGAAGCAGCTGAAGCAGTTAGAGGAGCTGAAGCAGCTGAAGCAGTTAGAGGAGCTGAAGCAGCTGGAGGAGCTGAAGCAGCTGGAGGAGCTGAAGCAGCTGAAGCAGTTAGAGGAGCTGAAGCAGCTGAAGGAGCCGAAGAAGCTGAAGTAGCCGGAGGAGCTGAAGGAGCTGAAAGAGCTGAAGCAGCCAGAGGAGCTGAAAGAGCTGAAGCAGCTAGAGGAGCTGAAGCAGCTGAAAGAGCTGGAGGAGCTAGAGGAGCTGAAGGAGCTGAAAGAGCTGAAGGAGCTGAAGGAGCTGAAGGAGCTGGAGGAGCTGAAGGAGCTGAAGCAGCTGGAGGAGCTGAAGCAGCTTTGAGATGGACCAAAATCTAACGTAGAAATCCTTTAAATTAAAACAGTTTGTTGTAAAATCAAAAGGAGGCTGAACAGAGTCAAACTGAAGTCAGAACAAAGTTCACAAATTGTGGAACTGAAACTACCAACAATCAGACAAAAAAGTCTGAAACACAGTCTGAAGTAAAGCTTGTTCTGCTTCAGCCAGGACATTACATGTATGTTACATGTATATTACATGTATGTTACATGTATGTTACATGTGACCGTCGTTTTGGTGTAATTGTTTACAGCGAAATCCTGATAAATACATGAACAGAGTTTTATTTTCATCTGCATCTTTGAGTCGTCACATCAAACCGGTTCTCGGATCAGAAACAGAACACCTGTTGAAAAGGTGCTCGTGTGTGACTGAAGTCACAGAACAGGATGTGTGTTTAAATATTTAATCAGTAAGGTGAAGACAGACAGTTAAGAACAGCTCATTAGAACATGAGCGCGTACAACCATTCAGCTCTGTATCCAGACTAAAACATTCCCGTCTGGATTTGTTCCATGTGGATCATGTGACCCACAGTGGTGGGTTTCCTGCTCAGCGTTCCTCGCCGTCTGCTTCCGAGACGCCGCAACATTCCAACCAGCTGCTGAGACGTCAGGCCAAACCAAAACCGGCATGTGGATTTCATCAGGAAGACTTTTCATGCACCCGAAAGTCAGACTGTGAAAATAACCTGCACGCATGTCTGTGTTCTGCAGGAACGACACTTTGTTAAAAAGCAGCAGATTTAAGGAGAAACAAGACAATCCTGCAACTTGTAGAACTGAAACTACTTCACAGAAACGTTCTCTGAGAAACACTGTTTAAACAGCCACTCCGATTCTGACCCAAAACATAAGCTGCAGTTCACAGCTGGAAGCTGATCAGGTTGTTTGGGTTTTAACACGCTGCTGCTGTTTGATGCACGGCGAGTGATTTGTCTGCAGAACGTCCGGAACACTGACAGGTTTTCACTTCTCCTTTCCTTGTTGTGACTGATCAGAATTTACAGAACAGTTTCTGCAGCTGAGAAGAAGCTTTTCTAATATAAAACCCGACATCACAGACATACAGACACATTAAACAGCTGTTTCAGGGGGTCAGAGGCATCAGGATGTGGTCTTTCCCAGTCCGTCAGCTGAACCTCACAGCAGTGTGAGCAGAAGCAAACAAAAAGCTGTGATGTTTGCTTCACCGACACCCAGAGACACCTCAGACCATCTCCTAATGTGGTCCAAGACCCAGTTCAGGCCTGGATCTATAGACAGGTCATAAACAGGAACAGCTGATGCTGTAAAACCATCCTGAATCCCTCAGACTTCCTGTCATGAGAACTGGACTCTTTCTGACACACTTCATCTCGGTTCCTTTTTTGAGATGAATGAAACACGACCAGCTGCAGATTTTTCTAACAGAGCTGTGAGATTCATGAGCTGAGCAGTACCATCAGAACTGGGTCAGAACAAGTTCTGTTCACAATCAGAAGAAATGTTAAAGACATTTCTGAGTTCAGTTCAAACTGGTTTAAAAACAACCATCACGTCTAAAGTATCGAGTTTTAGGAGCTGAGATCATGGTTTCATCTGAGATCATGTGACCACACCTGACAGGTGGAGTGTCCCATCAGCTCAGCTGCATGCAGGTGAAGGCAGCAGAGAGCTGAGGACAGACGCCACACCAAGTCGACACAAGCTGATCCCTGATCCACCTAGTGTAGATCTACATCCGATCCTGGACTAAGAGCCGGGCTACAGGACCCGGACTGCAGGTGTGAAGAGAAAACACACATGTTCACATGGTCACGCCTCAGATCCGCCTCTGAAGAAACTGATGTGGATTTACCCACAATGCTCCTGTGTGAATAATCCAGCAGACTGGATAGGAGGTTTCATTTGAAGAAGAATCCAGGTGAAGCTGTTGGGACCGACAGAATGAAGCAGCAAGTCTTTCAGATTCACCTCAGGTTGTTTTTACTTCACAGTTTTCAGGTTTAAAGCTTCAGGAACCAGCAGCAGCTCAGAAGATCACATGCTTCACCATGTACTTCAACATGTAACTGAAGCTACAGCGTTTCTCTGCAGCCTCCAGCAGACGGTGAAGACAACTGAAGCCTTCATGACTCGAGCTGCCAAACGGGTGATCGATGATGAAGACTTCCAGTCTGACAAACAACCATGAAGGAGCTCATTGTGGAGACGTGAGAACCAAACTGAGGGTCAATCATCAGTGCAGACCTCCAGCAATCGTTCAAACAGAACGCCTTCTTCTCTGACAGTCACATGACCACCTGCTGAGACGACCCAAACACAATCTAAGGAACTGGGTCTTTTAAGGAACACAGAGCTGCAAATAGAAACCAAAGAAGAAGAAAACATCTTCTGTTGTAAAGACCAGAACTAAACAAAGGTCCTGATTCAGAAGAACGACAAACTGCTCCAAGATCAGTTCTTCATGTTTAAAAAAGCTGCTGAATAAACGCCAGAAACCGAATGTCTGAGAGACATCAGCACCAGGTGGAGGTCCAGCAGTCCAGAGTCCAGAGGGAGGAACTGAACACAGATCTGAACTTCATCTTCTGTTCTTACAGCTGCAAACACGAAAGTTGAATCTGCATCACAACCCGACCCGACCTGACCCGATGTGATCAGAGCAGACCCGTTCCAACCCCACCTGACCAAACCAGACTAGATCCAGGCAGAGCAGACCCGACCAGTACTGATAAGATCAGACTAGCTGATTGATGCCTGTCACATTCTGCAGCATTGTGAAGGTTCTGGCCTTTATGTGGATCGTGTTTTAAAGCAGATGAAAGTGGGATGGGGAGGTTCTGCTTTCTGCATCAGGATGTAATCAGACCCGGGTTCTGGTAGTGTGTTTGGTTCTGTGGAGGTAAGTGGAGTGTGTTGACATAATCAGGTGGAGATCCCATTTACCTGGTGAAGAATTCAGCGATGCCGAACCTCTTGGGCATCACCTTCAGGTCCGGGCTGTCGGTCTGCTCATTCAGCGTGTCTGGGGCGCTCTGCCTGCGACCCGCTTCCACAGCAGCCCGTAGGTCTTCCTCACACCCCTCTTGCTCGAAGTAAAACCCCCCCTCCTCATCTGGGGACAGCGGGGTGGCATCACAGCTGAGGGACACAGAGATGTTGGGGTTAGTCCTGAGACTCTGGGGCCTGACAGGTAAACAGAGGTCTCTGAAATCCTCCTCCTCTTCATCCCGAGAGGGCTCAGGCAGAGGGCTGTCACTGTTCACATTGGAGGGGCTCTGTGAGCAGGATGAAGGGGGTCTGGGACTTGATCCCGGGGTGGAAGAGTCCCTGCAGGGGTGGGATGAGTGAGGAGGATCGACTGCAGATGATACATCCTCCCTCAGGTACCGAGGGTCCAGCTGCCCGCTCAGACAGTAACCCCACCCGGGTCCTTCCTGCCTGGACCCCAAATTAAAGTCACTGTTTACAGGACAAAAATCCGAACCGGGCCACGCGGTGTTAAAACAGTGCAAACCTCCGTTGGCCACTTTCACTTCCCCACAGTCCACGTTGCACAAACCCAGTTTCTGACCCAGAAAGTGGGTGGCCAGCAGTTCCACATCCCCTCCCGGACGGTCACAGTCCGGACTGTCAACAACCCCGTTGGACATGTTCACCTGAGGACAGGAGAGACCCGCTGGAGCTTGGAGCTTCCCCGGGCATGGCAGCTGGTTCTGCTGGAGCATCTGAGGGTCTGTGGAAACCAGATCCCTGAGCACAGCTGGACAGGAAGCGAGGCCGAGCCCTCCTCCTTCCCCCTCTCCTGCGTCCAGCTCCTCCTCACCGAATCCGTTCAGGCCACCATAAACCCCCGAAATGACGCCGCTGTCTGCCCGTCCGGGGAGGGGGCCCATGTGCGTGTGGGTGTTTACAGTCCTATCGGTCCTGCTCACCGGACTCAGGGTCCTTCCAGACCCAAGAGTCCCGCTGACACCGGCGAGCAGCGCTAAGCTGCGGTCTTTGTAAGAAACGTGACCCAGTTTCTCCGCTGATTCTCCCGTTTCCTCTTCATTATCGTTCAGGTCGACGGATAACGAGCCTACGTTCTCCTTTGTGATGTCCATGACAACTCAGTCCGCCAGACGAGGGTCGGCCCCGGGCGTAAATTCCTCGTCCGGCTCCGGAGCTCCGCAGCAACAGCTTCTGTTGTTCTCGGAGGAAGAGGCTACCATCTTAACCGGGGATCAAACGTCAGCGTGTCCAGACCAGCACCGGGTTTAACAGCTTCATTTCGGGGTTCTAGATGTTCGAGTATTTCCCCCGTGAAGCGAAGTGACGCTCACAGCCGGCTGGAAGATTAATTAAATCCCTTCAGCTTGTTGCTGCAGCGGCATTCCTGCCATACTCCGACGCCATCTTGAAAATCCCCCAACAATGACGTCAATCGATGTCAAAAGAGGACGTGCAGTGACACCCAGCGGTCAGTCGGTGTAACTGCACCACAGAGCACCGACACGTCATACCAGGAGCAAGAAACCAAGAGGCAATCCGATAATAGACCTAAAGCATCAGCTGAACTAATTTCATTTTATTCTGTTTTCTTTAGTTTTCTGTCATTTAAAATTAAATAAGTGATTAGAGAGAGAGAGAGAGAGAGAGAGAGAGAGAGAGAGAGAGAGAGATGCCTTCCATGAAACAGCTGAATGCAAAAACTTGGTATATTTGTTTACAAAAATACACACAACTGCAACATCTAGAATTGAAAATAACTGGATGCCCCTGTGTTTAAAACCTGAAAAAAAAGATTGTGGTGGAACTCAACATGTTAACTGTACAGGTGCACGTACATGCACATCAGCAACATAAACTGTAAAATAAGAAACCAAATTATATCAGTGCTCCTTAACTCTAATTATTCAACAGTTTTAGACTTGTTTATATGGTACAGCAGCATAATTCAGTTATGATTTCTTGTGCCACCCCAAAATGTTCAGTGGCACCGTCTGTCCCCCCATAAAAAAATTCTGGAGGCGCACATTTATTTCTCACTTAAAGTCCAGTGATTGGTGGATAAATAAAGGTTAAATACATCATTATAGGAGTAACGTCAAACTACAGACAAAAAGCTAAACTGTTTCTTTCTGTATCTCCCTGTAATTTCCCCCCATGGGACAATAAAGGCATATCAAGATTCTTCTCTGGACTTACTGACAGAGTTTCTTTGGTTTTAGAGTAATCAAAAAGACTGTAGCAATAAACAGACTGAGGACAGCTAAGGATTTCAGAACAGCACCAAGAACTTTGGTGAGAGATCTGCAGTCCGCAGGTCCTGTCTGCAGGAACGGGTTTCTCTCTGCGGTACTCATTGATTTGGTTCTTCATTTTGCAGGAGAAAGTTTCAACACATTGGGTTTCCTCATTATTGGTGATGTTATATTTCTTCTCTAAACTGTCCTTTCCTTCACAGATCAGTTGGCATGTTTCTGAGCTGCTGCTGCAGGTCAGAGGTCTAATGAAGGCCTGAGGTTCAGGTACAAGTTTGATTTCTTTAGCAGTGAAACAAACATTCTGGACCTTATTGTTGATTTCCACAATGAATTCTCCTTCATCGTTCTTCTTCATGTTAAAAAGTCTCAGTTCTCCGGTGTTCAAGTCCAGCAACGTGCTGGAGAAACAACAAACAAGAAAGAGAAACAACAAAAAAACACAGGCAAAGCCCCCAAAATAGCTGGTCTTGATCTCTGGCTAGGAAATGATGTAGCTGGAGGTCAGGTTATCCCTGCTCCGCTGGTGGTTACTGAACCGATTAACGATTCAGTAAATGATTTTTCTCTTTCAGACATCGTTCCTGTCTGTGTAACGACTCGTTCACAGTTGGAGAATAAAGACGCTGCCCTTAATGTTTCATCTTTGTAGGAAGAGATTGTGGATGAGAAACTGTCTGAAGCTTCTGAGATGCTGGTTTCACATGAAACTTTAGTACAGGAGCAGAAGGTCAACAAAACCCTTGCAAAGTGTATGTTGGTATACAGTGACACCTGCTGGTCACTCGGTGTAATTGCAACAACCGTAGCTGGAAACATCAGATTCATCAGAGACGGTGGTGGAACGTTTCATCTTATGAATAATTGGTTAATAAATAAATGTAAAACTAATTATGATATTAAAAGTGATTTAAAGGTTAAAGATGTTTTCGTGGTTGACTGAATACATGTAGGACACTTTTAATCACATTATGGACTGAATGGATCTGGATTTTACCTGACACCTCGTCAGATGGTGAAAATTTGTTTTCTGGCTGTAATGCAGATTTAAACAGTTAAATAAATTAATTCAACAGTTTAATTTAGCTCACAGGAAGTTTCAGTGTTTCCCTTTAGAAGCCACCAGCTTTAAATTACTACAACATTACAGATATTTTCCTCACAGAAACAGGAAGTAAAGTTACAGAGTGAACAAACTCTTCATAACAGGAAATGCAAATATCTCAGACATTTTAATAAGTATTTGGTCTCCATTATACGAAGGAATCAAATGTTTTCATGGATTATATCAACTCAAGCTGAAGAATGAGTGAAACATGTTTAAAACACGTCATCTCTGACAGGAACACGTGAACGCTGAACATTCTGAGGATTGTTCACATCAAACAGGAAACTTTATTAACTTTCTTTTTTTTTTACCAGGAAGTCTTTAAGATTACTTCTTTATAGTGTAGAGGATCAAATTAATTAATCCACGTTCACAGAAGTAACTCCAAGGTGCTTCCAGACTAACATCTCCAGTGAGTCCCAGATCTGCCTGAAGGTCTCCTCCTGTTAGGTCTTGTCTGGACCCACCTCAGCTGGTTCCTGTTGATGTGGAGGAGTAGGAGCTGGACTTGGAGCTTCTCACCCCGTCCCAATCCTGAGAGTCGGTCCAGCCACTCTGCAGAAGTTCAGTCGCCATGCAGATCTCAGATGAGGGATGGAATGTAGTTCGATTAGAAAATAAACAACTTCATGTCCCACCTCACCTCCCGAACCGCCTCTTAAACCCCGCCCCCTTCTACCCTCATCACGAGACCCTGAGAATCTCCTCATTCCTGACCTGCAGTTCTCCAGTCGAGGACCACGGCCTCCGAGGTGACAGAATGAGTGAAGGTCTCCGTTTCCCTCAAGGTGATGAAAACACTTCAGCTGTGAAGCCTGATGACCTTTAACCTGATTTAGTGTTAAAAACATTCCAAAAGTTTGATTGTCTGATTCTGATTGGACCCAAACAGCTGCAGATTATTCTCCAGATTAACTGCAAAAACTTTAGCACCTTCTGAAAATAAGAGGATGAACTGAAGACATCTGGACAGATGTTTTAAAACAACAAACGTAGTAAGATTGAAACCACGGCTGATGCTTCTGAGTAAATTTGTTACTCTGGCGGTGTGCATGGACGAGTTTGGTTCCAACCGTTGAGAGGCCAGTAAGTGCTGCATCTCCGTGTGAAAAACCAGCTTCTGTTGGTCCTGCTGCTTCTTTCAGATGACGCATGTCTGAGAATCTGATCAGAGATCAGTCAGAACACAGAGGAACATCTTCATATCAGGTTTATCTGATACTCCAGCACCGTTTCACCGGGTCAGAGTCTCTTTATCAAAGTGAAAATGAAGGAAGTCAAACATCAAATGAAGCCGTTTCATTTTCACCAGGTCACATGACTCTGTTCTCAGCAGCTCATGGTTCTCCTACAGGCAGTGTGTGTCAGTAAACTAGAACCTGGTGCATGTTCCTTTTACACCTGAACCCACATTAAAGAGGTAAAAAAAATAAACAGTTGAAAACTCAACATTCTGTCTTTAAAGAGCGATCAGCTCAGGAATGTTTCATGTGTTTTACACCTGAATCTTCTCATCCTCTCCATCGTCCTGTGAAAAGGCACCAACACTGGAACAGAACCCGGGTCAGAAAGACAGCTGAGCAGCTCTACAGAGTTCATTACAGGGTCGTTCAGGCAGCCGTTCCCTCTGAAACATGAAGACAAAGTCTCACTTCTGGACTGATTTCCATTTGTCTTCATAGAGCAGAGCCTGGAGACAAGAAGACAGGGACTCAGATCATATGAGTGAAGAGTCGACCTTCATGGTCAGATCATCTCAGATTTAAACACATTTGAATCTACTGACTGACATGCAGGTGTGACCTGTTATAGGGATGATTAAGAGTGTTTAGTTCTGTCAACAAGGAACCGGATTGAACAGGATTTTGATGTGTTTTATAAATATAGATGATGCTTCGTGCTCATGCACTTGAGAAACTTCCCACCCTTTAAAACACAGGAAGTGCTGCAGAGCTGAAGGTGCTTTAATGACTCAAACTAAACCACCTCTGCAGAACCTTTAAATGTTCCTCTGTCAGCGCAGCGTCGGGCTCCAACACACAGCTTCCAAATATGCACTTATGTTTCAGCTAAATGTGCAATATTTTTATGTTTTTTACACAATCACAGTTTATATAAACTCTTCTTACTTCTAGTTCTTTAGTACAAACATATTCTCCATTCAATCCAGAGTTCAGAAAGTTTACAGCTGAGTTTCAACAGAGTTCTGTAATAACTGACTTTCATCCTCTAAACTGGGAGTGAAGGCTGTTTTTAACTCGTCATGTCTCCAACATGAAACACTGGAGGAACATTTCGGTTCTCTGACGTTCTGACAGGTTTTACAGTTAGACATTTTATTATAGAGCTGATGTTGTTGCAGTAGCTGCATCTGCACCCTTCAAACTTCCTTCAGAAACATTCTGGTGTCACCTTGCTCTCCAGAACACGGCTGTGGGTCGGGTTGCTCAGGTCCTCCAGAGTTTCAGCTGCTGGTCTGTTGAGGGTTTCTGGCAGCAGGAGACCCAAACATCCTGCAGAGAAGCCGCTCAGACAGAACACGGTGAAGGGCATCGAGGTGTGGAGAGCCCGCTGAAACACACACACCATGTGTCATCAGTGTCTGACAGTAACATGAAGTCTGATGGTTAGTTGTTGATGACACCACCAGGGGCTGCTACATCTTGTCTGAAGACCTGCTGCTCACTACTGAAGAGGAAAGTCCCAAAAAAGTCCTGAACTCTGATCAAACCTCTCATGTGCGTCAGGATGTGTTAGTTATTAAACAGCTGTTTAGACAGACTCATCAGACCGGTCAGTTTACATCAGCTTCTTCCTAAAAACAAACTGAAACTCAGTCTTCAGCTGAAATTCACCCTCAACATGTTTAAAGCTCCTAAAACTCATTTTCACTCCCTGATTTTACTGCAGCTTCACCATCATCTGCTCACTGTCAGTGGTTGCTCTGAATGTGCAGAATGCTGCGTAGGATGTTGGCAGCTTTGTGTTTATTTAAATATGTTCTAGAAATAAATTAGAATGATTTAACAATAAAAACTAAGATGAAACAGAAAGTTTAAACGCAGGAGAAACAAAAAGTTAAATACTCTATTAAAACTTCAAAACCCACAAGTAAACATCTTTATTTAATCATTTATTTTAAACTAAAAGTCTTGTGCCATGTTGTGCACTGCTCAGTTGTTCCCATGACAACAGAGCTCCTCCCCTCTCTGAGGGCCATGAGGTGTGGCTCAAAGAGCTCCAGCTTTCAGCATGAATCACTTTCTATTTAACCAAACTGATGTTCAACTTTCCTGAAGATATTCAGAGTTTGTTCATTTATAGGAACGTTCCTTCTGTTAGCTTGTAGATAAATAATAACTATAAATCTTTTAAATTCCACCCGGTTCCATGGCTACAGCAGATGTGGTCATCACATTCCAGCACAGATTCACTCCCAAACAGCTTGTTGGAGTCCAGATGTGTCAGAAGGAGATCTGCTCAGTCGCAAACCAAATGAATTCAGAGTATCAAGTCAAACTGTTTGTTGTTTTAGTTACAAATATTTTAAAAGATTTCAACTAGTGAACAAAGTAAGAAGAAACTTTTATTTTTCTAAAGATGATCTAAAGAAAAAAACTGACTTTTATTAAAGAATCTTTTGTTTGAATGAAATGTGAAAGTTTTGACCTCTGAACATCAGAGTGAACTTTAAACCTGCAGAACCGAGTGTTTACTGTCCAGGTTCTGTAGAACTCCATCAGTCTCATGTTATTCTAACTCATGTTTCATGTTGCATTCAAGTTTCAACTGCTTTCACTTTAACTCTACATGAAATGGACTCTGACCTTGTTTGAAGATATTTAAATAAATAATGAGTGTGTTGGTATAAAAACTGACCATCGAGGGCACGAACGGTGCAAGGATTCCTCCGACCCTGCACGACATGGAACAAACTCCCAGTCCAGCGTTTCTGTAACACAAACACAAGCGATCAGAACCGAGTCCAGGCTGGAACTCAGCGCTCTGCCCACTCAGGTCACCTGATCACTGTCGGGTAGAGTTCAGACGAGTAAACGTATGCGATGTTAAACGCTGCGCTGACCATCAGTTTCCCCATGAGAGCAAAAGACGTCACACTGAGAAAAGTTCCTGTTAGAACAAAGAAAACAGCTTCAACAGCTAGAACACGTGTTAGAGAGGTGTTAATCAGATGCACAGACACTAATCTGGGATTATTCTGTTCAGTTATAATCTGATAATTCAACATATGAAACACAAAGTTCCCATCGTCTAATTTAAACCTTTCTGATGCTGAATCATTTGTTCTGAATCTAAATATTTTCCTGTGAAACAACAAGACATTTAAGAGCTTCATCAGCTCAGTGAAATAAAGAGGAACTCTGGGATTGTTACACTGTTTCATCACATCCTGCTCACTTCAGACTATCTTTCACCCAAAGCAAATTTTATCTTCTGCTGTCATAACAGACTAAAGAGCAGCAGCTCTAAGACCGACTGTTTATTCCTCAGAACCAGGAAGTACCATCGATTGCCATCATGTACCAGCAGTCTCACCGGTGTTTTCGGGGATGAACATGGTGCAGAGGCAGGCGGAACCAGCCAGAAACAGGAAACTGGACATGCTTTTCCTCCTTCCAGCCCTGGACAACAACAGCAACTTATCAGAAAAGGAGTTTCAAATTTTTTTACCAGAAAACTTCTACATTAGCAAAACAAAAATAAAACAGTTTATCCCAAAATGAACCTCAAACCTGCTGACTGGTTTGAAAACTATGTCACTTCCCTAAAAACTGATGAATACATGCCCAGCATTGATCCTGTTGGGATTGTATGAGTCGAGAGGAGGCTGTGTCTCATTTCAATGAGCTTCACATGTTATATTGTCCGGGGCTTTTATTGTGAAGGTTTTTTAAAGGAAATGCAGGTAACAGAATAATAAAGCATGGGTGTCTAACTCATTTCACCAGAAAGTTTCATATGAACATTATACTCATGAGTCCTGGTTACTGCTGTGAAAAGAGTTAAACAATGTGAAGATTTACTATTAAAACCAGTTAACTGTTTAATCTCGTTTTAAACATTCCATATAGTTCATACCAACGCTGACATCATCATCATGTCGAGTGTCTGTTGTGTAGCTGCTACACCTGAAACCTTTCAGTCTGAGCTTTTCCCAGAGAGCAAAGTCTGTGTGTTTGACAGAAGAAGAATTTAACAGCCAGATTTAAACGATGCAGCGCTGCAGGTTGAGTCCAGGTTCTAATAAGTCCAGGCTGTCAAACATATTACAGGTTTTCAGAGGCGTGTTGAGACAGGAAGCTGAAACTCGGAGCTGAGCAGACCAAACCAAAGTGTGTGTGTGTGTGTGGGTGTGGGTGTGTGTGCATGTGTGTGATTCTCACCATTTCTTATTAATAAAGTAGATGCAGATGGGGTAGGCGGGCAGCTCCACCAGGCCGTACATGGCAACATTGACAAAACGGCTTCCAGACGTCTCACTGGCCCCCAAAGTCAGACCGTAATACACCAAACTACAGGCGTACCTGCAACACAGGTAACATCATAAGAGCTGACCTCTGACAGCATCAGTCATCTGACTGTTACATCATCACAGCACAACTAATGCTCTGTTTCAGAACAACCTGCACAAATATTTACTGTAAACTGGTAACAGTAAACAGCAGGTTCTGGATAAACACGGGGGAAACAAAGGAACTGCAGGAACAGGAAACAAACGGAACCACTGGAACAGGAAACAAACGGAACTACTGGAACAGGAAACAAAAGGAACCGTGGGAACAGGAAACAAACGGAACTACTGGAACAGGAAACAAAAGGAACCACTGGAAGAGGAAACAAAGGAACCGTGGGAACAGGAAACAAAGGAACTGCAGGAACAGGAAACAAACGGAACTACTGGAACAGGAAACAAAAGGAACCACTGGAAGAGGAAACAAAGGAACCGTGGGAACAGGAAACAAAGGAACCACTGGAACAGGAAACAAAGGAACTGCAGGAACAGGAAAAAAAGGAACCACTGGAAGAGGAAACAAAGGAACCGTGGGAACAGGAAACAAAGGAACCACTGGAACAAGAAACAAAAGGAACCACGTGAACAGGAAACAAAGGAACCCCGTGAACACTGGCCCCAGTATATTTAAATAAAACTGAAGCGAACTGTAAAAGTACCAAACAGGAAGTAGCAGTTACTTTTAGAACCTGTTGAACTGTAACAGAGTGAGTGGAAGCAGCATGTTTCTTTGCAGACTAACAAGTTCAGCTTTAACAGACACAATAAACAGAAACAGTTCTGATTAGGATCCAGATCTAAGGCAGGACCCCTGCATCTACCACCCGGTTCTCTGCTTAACAATACTCACCACACATACATGAGCACCATCGTCCGCAGGCGGAGTACCGGGTGGATCGCCAGCTGTAGGACGCCGGTCCGTCTGTTGGCATGGTTACCAGGTTTGGCGCCACCAACACGCTGTAGTATCATGTTGTTGGCATTGTTGCCATTCCTCAGGGCCATGTAGCGCAAAACCTACAAATTTGAAAACAACTTGGAATTTTACATTTTATACAAAATCATAAAAAATTATCTATTCCCCTAATGAAAACAGTGATTTTATAACTGAGCCACAGTCATGACAGCAGGAATTAAAGGGAACAAATAAAAACAACCCAATGTCACTCCATTAAAATGTTCTTAAACTATCTGGTCAAAAAGCAGCATGTAAACAAAACAGAAGGTGGCAAGAACAGAGCCCTGTGGAACGCCACTGAAGTGCAGAGGAGCTGCATACCAGCTAACAATACACTGGACCTTTTGGTCTTACTTTTACAGTAGGAAGGGGTGTATACAGGGCTGTGTAAAAGTCTTAATCCAACTTAATGTTTACTATTTAGTTTCCAAACAGCCAAAGTTTTCTGCAGCTTGTAGAACTGAACTGAGCTAATGGGACTGGCGTAATATTTATGTACTGAAACAGCATAAAAAACAGCCAAAGTCCATACAAATGTTTGAAGGCCTTCAGTAAGTCTGGAGAACAACTAACTGAGACTAAATGATCTACATGAATATCTAGTTTATATGTTTCTTTAATACTCCAACCAGCAAGAAGACTAAAACTGAGTCAAACTCTGTGGGAACAATAAAAAAAAAGAACAAAACTACCATTCCCAGATGATTGAGTGCACAGTCATACTGTCCAGCTTTTTGAAACCGACTTTAACGGAACAGAGTAGAAAATAACTTCAGTGTTTCCCTAAAACTAAAATTAGACTGAGCTGCATTTCTGCTGCATGCAGCTAAAATATTCTGATGTACACAGTAATCTAGATAATTGTTAGTACAAGTTTCAACACAATGTTATCTGACTAATAATGTCTGAATGGAATGTTTCTTCCTCAACTCAGGGAGTTTTCCAGGGAAGCTGATAAAAAATGAGTCAATAGGTAGAAACCTCCACCTTCTACTCACATTCTTCATTTGAGAGGAGAAAATTTCAACTAAAGAAGAAATTTCACCCATACAGGATCTAAATAAGATGAAATAACATCATATTTAGTGTACCTGTCCTAGGAGAATTTATTTGATAAGTAAAATGTATTTATGGAAAAATATAGAAACAAAAATAAACAATGTGTTTATTGAGATCAAGACTGTGGAATGACATGTGCAGAAGGAATCGGCAGCACATTTCAACCGGCAGCATATTTATCACTAACTGGAGTTAATATGCTGTGTTTGATTCCCTACATCTCTGAGGTTCAGTGAAAGCAGCACGTTGCTACAGAAAATTAGAATGCAGCTCGATTCAGATGGACAAAATTAATACTGATTGATTTCAGCCGAAATTGAGATATTCACCTCTTCGGCTTGTTCCGTCTGACCCTGAGAGAAGAGCCACCGAGGAGATTCTGGAAGAGTTCTGCAGGAAACAGAGACGTTACAGGGGAAAAACAGAGTCCATTATCTACCAAGTCTGAGAGAAAACATGACGACGAGTCTTAAAAAATATACAGAATATGTATTTATGTACGTTTCAGACATATTTTAATATCTGGGAGACATTTTTTTTATTATTATTATGATTGTGTATATAAGAAGAGGACATGAGATGCCGGTGTGTATGTGTTTGGCGGAAAAGGGTAATTTGGCTTGCCGTCAGTTGGTGTCTACTATTAAATGTTCAGCTGTTGTTTCTTTTAAAAACAAACTTGACTCAAATCATTAAATATTTAAATCAAGCTGAAACGTCAAAACGGAGAACATAAAAACCCTTTAGAAGCCTGATGAATCGGTTCTGTTTGATCTGGATGTTTGAACTCACACAGACAGCAGGAAGAACAGAACACCTGAAGAGTTGGCCACCGTAGCCAGAGTCCTCCACGGCTGGATGAAATATCCCAGCACTCCGAACAGAGCGATGCCCACCGCAAAAATCATACTGGTTAGAGTTCCTGAAGAGAAGAAGAGTTTCAGAAGCTACAGCAGAAACACCTTCAGTACTTCTCTTATGATGTAAAAGTGGTGTTCTGTACCGGTCATGGCCCAGTAGGACTTTCCCACATACTCCTGAGTGAGGACAAAGCAGACGAGGCCGATGCCGCCGTTCATCAGCCCGACCAGGAGACGGGACGCAGCGAAGACCTCGTAGGTGGGAGCGAAGGCAGTCACATAACCAAAGATCACCTCAAAGAACAAACCTGAGGGGCAGAATGAGGGACAGATTAACATCAACACGACTTTCATACAGAATATATAAAGAATAATAACCTTCTACCACGTGAAGATATAAAACCAGAGAGAGAATCACTTGGAAGCATTTATCAGCATCCCAGTAACAGATATCTGGATTTACCTGTCTTAGCGTCTGTTGTCATAAAACCATCTCAGCCCTCCTGCAGCTGCAGAGTTTCAGAACTCAAAACTCACTCAGCTGTAAACTAAATCTGTGCTTTCAGATTCTAAATAAATCCATCTCTTTCAGAACCAGCTGCTCTAAGAAACTGAGCCCAAAGGCAGAAGCACACACAAACCCCCAGCAGATCAAATTTCTTCAGTCAACTTCCACAATCAGAAGGTTTTCCACTCATTGGACCCAGATGCAGAACCTCCAGTCCAGAATCAGAGCAAAGTCTGAACAGTTCCCCACCTGTCAGGTAAACGGGTCTCCGGCCAATCTTGTCTGAGAGCGGTCCAAAAACAACATTCCCGACCAGGAGTCCGGTGAAAAACAGCGATCCAGCGAGACTGACCTTGTAGGCCTGCTGCTTGATGAGGAACCACTGAGGAACAAACAAGTGGAAACATGATGTTTTCATCTAATTCAGTTTATTAAAATAGTGTCAGTTCATAACAAACATCATCCCAAAGCTCTAAACAGAAACAACAGGTCCAGTTCAAAGTGAATCCTATTCAGTCAGTTCAGTCCATCTGAACTCTGATCAGATTCACTGAATCAGTAAAACGTTTGTGTCTAAAGAAGCAGCAGATTGTAGTGAATCTTCATTTCAACACAATCCTACAGGATGAGTGTCAGACCTCAGTCACAATGGAGTCCACGTCTTCTTTAAAGGTGACGTGTTGTTGCAGCTCCAGCTGATTGGACAGGACGTCGTGCTGCTGCTCGACCCGATACTCCGGCGTGTACCCGACCAGAACAATCAGCATGGACTGACAGGCCATATACACCTGAAATACACAACAAGAAGAGTGCAATGAAAACCTGCACGTCCAGGACTCATGATGCTTCACGAGCTTGTTTTAACATCCTACAGACGGATTCTGCTGCTTTGGAACTTTAAACCAAAACATTTAAAAGCACATTTAATGCTTGAATCATCTAAGTGCTGATCAAAGTTATTGATTATTGCTTATTAAAGCAGAAGAACGATTGTTTCTCTACCTCATAAGTATTAGTCACTCTGATGTTTCCATCTAACCACACAAGGGGAACATATGAAACTCTTTATCTAACACAGTCCAACAAAAAGGAATTTAGTTAAAATACATTTTGATTATTTTTCTGTGAAGTTAAAAAAATCTGAAAATGCACGTTGGATGTTGAATTGTTCCTTTATACTCCTATGTTTTACAGCAAATGAGATAAACTCTGTGGTATTTAACAATCACATCCTATTTGATAAACAGATCCAGATCTGCTTACTGTCAACAGACACCCTCACAGAAAGTGGTCATAATGTTATGGCCAGATTTACAAAACACAGAGGTCTTTTATTGTATATTTATTTATTTTAGGTTTGATATGAGATTCTATAATCCGACTGAATTCATCATTTTTAATAACACAAACAGAAAACATATTTTAGACATGACAGGCTTTTTGGCAACACAATAGAGACATATTAATTAATTCTGCAACAATTTGACGTCTTTATATCTGCTGTAATTGTCAAAAAAAAGAATTTTTTATCTTTTAGCGCTTTTGGTTCCTTTAACTACAGCGTGAAAAGCCACGTACACAGACGCTTCCCGCTTCTTTCTCACGTCCGAACATCATTTTAAGGCACCAACCTGCGCCAGGACAAGAACAGTCACCGCTCGCTTCTGAAAGGCTCCAAACTCGCCGACAGTTTGAAACGCTGCTTCAATATCCATGAAAAAACAGTGAACATGAAGCTAACTGAGTTAGCATCGCCTCCAAACAGAAAGTACGTGTGTCACAGAAATTAACTTCCGGGCTCACCAGCTTAATGACGTCACTAAACACAGTTTACGGTCTGAGAAGAAAGTAACATTTATTTGAAACGTATATATCACACACATTTTAATCAAATGGACAATAAATAAAATTTTACAGACAAGAAATTGTGATGTTTCTATAAAAATGAAATATGTGGACAGATTGTCAGGAAGCAAAACAATAAAAAGCAGTTTTCAAATCTTAGTGGTTTCAGGCTGTAACATGTAACAACTGATATGCTACGTAAAATGTCCTGGGACATACACTGAGGGAGGCCAGGCTGCCAGGTGCCACCAGACCCTCAGACCACCACCAAACAGGCAGGAGGAGTGAAGTGTCTTGCCCAAAGACACAACAGCCAAGTGATCTTTTTCTCTAGATGGAGCAGGGATTCAAGCCAGTGACCATCTGGTTACCAGACAGCCCGCTCTACCGCCTGAGCTACAGCCACCCACCCAAAAGTACAAAAGCAACAGCCTTTAATTATTTACATTTTGTCTCATACTAGTCATTCCTCATTTAAGCTCCCCAGGAATGTTGCCAGGTTTCTAAGGGTTGTGAGCAGTGCATGACATTCTAAAGTGTTTTGAAAACACTGTTCAGAAATTCATGTTTTAAATAATTCATCAGTTGATCCACTGCTTGTTTTGTTGCAGTTCAACAACAGAACGACAGTAAGTCCTAACATGCTTCTGACTTTACATTCAGACATTTTAGTTTTCATTAAGCATGAATAAACACTGAGTCATGTGACTCGCTCAGCATGTGCAACAATCAGTAAAACAAAAACATTCAATAACTGATGAGTAAAATCAGATGCCTCAACACCAAAATCCGTCTGTAAGACGTGTGTTTAACAACACAGAACAACAAATGGCTGAATATCTGATTCGGGGATCATTTAAAAGAAAGAATAATAATAACAGATGACAAATCCAGCGGCAGATCCAAATGATTTAGATCCCTCATGGTACGAGGCACGTTGTGCAGTGATGTTGAACACATTTTCATCAGTCCTAAAGGCACAACTTGACCTGGTAACGAAGAGTCACATCCGGTTTGAAACGTCTTCACGGATCTCAGTCAAGGTTAAATATCATAGATGAGTTTAAAGCTCAAGAGCTGCTTGCAATCGGGTTGTTAGAAATGAACAGAAAGTTCTGATCCCAAAGATCCACCTGCAGGTCCCGCTTCATATTATACACCAATGTTTCCTTCTTCATTTTTGTCCTCTGAATTTGATTTGAGAGCATTGTTCTCTGGACTTTCTCCATTCCTGCGTTTGTTTTCATTCCTGCGTTTAAAACAACTCATGATTTTCTCTTTCTTCAAGAAGCCGACCACTGCCAGCAGCACTAAAGCCAAGATCCCGAACACAACCCCGACCACCACACCTGTAATGTTTGGTCCAGAAGGGATGTAGAACGGGTTTTTCACCGCGGGACTTTCTTTCTCACTGATTTGGTTCTTCATTTGGCAGTAGAAAGTTTCAACACGTTGAGTTTCTTCATTATTGGTGATGTCATATTTCTTCTCGAGATTTTTCCATGGTCCGTTTTCCTCCTTCCAGAAGTACTGAATCGGTTCGGACCCGGTAATATCTGAATTGTCCTTTGCTTCACAGATCAGTTGGCATGTTTCTGAGCTGCTGCTGCAGGTCAGAGGTCTAATGAAGGCCTGAGGTTCAGGTACAGGTTTGATTTCTTTAGCAGTGAAACGAACATTCTGGACCTTATTGTTGATTTCCACGACGAATTCTCCTTCATCGTCCTTCTTCATGTTGGAAAGTTTCAGTTTTCCGGTGTTCAAGTCCAGCAACGTGCGGCCTTTATAAGCACCCAGATAATCCAGAGGAATCTGGTCTTTTATCCATTCAGCTACCAGATTACCATTATGTTTCCATGTTATGCTGGTGATCGGAACCGGAGGGTCAACAGGTTTTAAAACCAGCTCCTTACCGATACCGAACTGTTGGACCCGAGAATCAGACAGAACCGCGATCCATCCGGCAGCCAGCAGACAAATAACAAAGATTGTCCTCATGGCGGTGAATTAATGTTTAATCTAAGTAACTCTGTAGATTAAATATCACTTTATAGCACCGTTATTCCGACGTAAAGTTCACGCCCAAACCATAAAATGTCTGCGGTAAGGCCGAGTCTGCTGCTTCCTGTTTAGTTTAATGGTGGTTTGTCACGTCATGGTGGATTATCGCCACCTACTGGCAGGAGGTGATCATCAGGACAAGCATCCCGCCAAAAAACAAAACCACATTGTAATGATTGTAATTTCAGGAATTAAATTTTTGGACTTATCTCTCATTCCTAAAAATGTTTCAGCTCTTTTCAAACTGATCTGAATTTTCTGGGTTTGATGTTTCTCCTGGTCAGCAGAGTTTCTCACAAACAGAAGGAAGTCAACATCTCCGCTGCTGCTCGTTAATCCAGATTGTTCTGATTCTGCTCTTCATCACACCTGTGTTGTGTTTGAACTCTTTTTACAGATTCAAGAGGAGCTCAGGTTATTTGTTGTTCTCACTCTGAACTTCTCCAGGTTTCTTCCCGATCTCACATCCATCACGTTTTTCCCTGCAAAGTTACAGCACATCTGAACATCATCCGCATCCTGTATTGAGCTCCAGGTGTGTCCATACCTCTGGTACTGTAACAACGTAGTGGACGGTGCATTCAGATCTCAAACAGACTCACCTTAAATACAGTTCAATCACTCTAAGACTTAATTAGATGCAGGACTTCAACAGGTGACAAACACCTTTGTACCAAAGAATCACTTTAATCATCCCATAGAAAAATAACTTATAATACATCATGAGCACAAATAATAAGCATATACAAACAGTTCAGAGCAGATATGCTGAATAGCATTATTAAAAAACACTGTAAGACTGTACAGGACACATGTAGGACAGGAGAGTGATTCACAGAATAATACAGGATGATTCCAGGAAGTGGAGCAGCTAATGCACAGAAACAGTCAGATGTTAAAATGGGACTTCAGGCTTTAACGTTTATTAGATTGATCAAACATGTCGCAGTGATAAATGATCACAACTCTGTGTTCGGTTTCACAATGCTGCACCTGAAACACCAGATTCATTATTACACTGATCAAATCAAATCAATCAAAAATACTTTATTAATCCCCGAAGGGAAATTGAGTGTTGTTGTAGCTCAGTTCTTCTTCAGGGAGTCATTGTAGAAGGTTATAGCTGTGATTTATAAGGGTTTCCAGCATCATCAGCTCAGAATAACTCAACAGTTGTGGAGTGAACCAGGGAGGAGTTAAAGTCAGATGGGGGGGGTGGACTTTCTGTGAACAATGTTCTCCGTTCTGGTTCCAGATCCACACCAGCTGCAGGGCCGGCCTTCTGGATCAGCCTCCTTCATCTTCAGAGTCCCGCAGCTGTGTCATGAAACATCTGCAGTTGAAGGAAGGATCAGGATCAGATTCAGCTGCTGTCATTATGTTTCCACAGTCAGAGTTTAAAACAATCCATCGGTCAAGAAGAAGAAGAACTTCTTCTAGTCCAGAACCTACAAAGAAACAACAGGACTCTGATCCCAGAGAGAAGATCCCCAGGTCCACCTCCAGGTACTACTTCACATCATGAAATATTGGTTTCTACATGTTTGTCCTCCGAATTTGATTTGAGAGCTGTGTCCTCTTGATAGCCTCCGTCTCCGAGGTTGTTTTCACTGAAGTTGTTTTCACCGAGGTCGTTTGCATTCGAGCCTTTAAAATACTTCTTGATGACCTCTCTCTTCCAGATACCGACTCCAATCAGCACTGCGAACACGACTATTCCCACAACCCCGAACGCAACACCTGGAGCGTTTGATCCAGAGTCTTTGCTGCTGTTGAAGATAAACGGGTTTTTCTCCGCAGGACTTTCTTTCTCACTGATTTGGTTCTTCATTTTGCAGGAGAAAGTTTTAACATGCTGTGTTTCCTCATTTGTGATCTCAGTTTCTTTCTCTGACTCCTTCCACAGTCCGTTTTCTTCCTTCAAGAAGTACTGAATCGGTTCGGACCCGGTAATATCTGAATTGTCCTTTCCTCTGCAGACCAGTTGGCATGTTCCTGAGCTGCTGCTGCAGGTCAGAGGTCTAAAAACCACCTGAGGTTCAGGTACAGGTTTGATTTCTTTAGCAGTGAAACGAACATTCTGGACCTTATTGTTGATTTCCACGATGAATTCTCCTTCATCTTCCTTCTTCATGTTGGAAAGTTTCAGTTCTCCAGTTTTTACATCCAGCAACGTGCGGCCTTTATAAGCACCCAGATATTCCAGAGGAACCAGGTCTTTAACCCATTCAGCCACCAGATTACCATTATGTTTCCATGTTATACTGGTGATCGGAACCGGAGGGTCAACAGGTTTTAGAACCAGTTCCAACCCGATCCCGAACTGTTGGACCCGAGGATCAGACAGAACCGCGATCCATCCGGCAGCCAGAAGACAAATAACAAAGATTTCCCTCATGGCGGTGAATTAATGTTTAATCTAAGTAACTCTGTAGATTAAATATCATATTATATCACCGTGTCTCCGTTTTGAGGAACCACACCTCGTCACACGCTTCCGCATGAAGACCTTGTTTAGCTGTTACGTCATAAGGCTGTTCAGGTATTTCACAACACAGGTAACAAAAAAAGAAAAACACAGGTAATGAAAGCTCCCCCTACCGGGCAGAATGTGGAACATGAATTATTACCAACGTTCTGTCGCTGCTGGTTTTCACAGAAAGAGTTAAACGAACTGATTTGCAACACCGAGAGCTTCTCTCCTGATTTGTTCTGCAGGCGTCAGTTTAATCATTTTACCACTAGAACGTTTGTTAACCAAATAAAATCAGATACTCAAAAGGTTCTGAAAATGGACTTTTATTAGAATAGTGGGAGTAGCTACATGGAGCGATTCATGAGTTTAAAAAGATTAAGTCCTGTTTAATTTTACTCAAACAAACAAACAAAAATATAAAACCAGCATAAAAGCTTTTATTTTTACAGGAAGCTTTAAAATGTTGAGAACAGATTGTAAAGTCGATATCTAAAAATAAATCTGACAGACAAAAACAAAAAGTTTAGACAAAAGTGAAGAACAAATAAAACTGAAATAATCGGAAGCTGCTTCAGTTCACGCAGCGGAGCGGGAGGCGGGACTTCTGAGGGGTTGATGGAGCTTCCTTTTCAGATGTTTTGGACTTGGAGGTGACCTTCGTCTCCTTACTGCCTTTTTTCTGCTGCAAAAGTTCAAAAGAAACCAGGAAATAAAGAATTTCTATAAACTAGAACATGAAAATGTCTGATTCAGCTCACCTTGAAGAACGGGACACGTTTGCTCTCGTTGAAGACCAGATTCTCATCGAAGGACGATTCTGTGGCCAAACTTTCGTTACAGTTACTGACTTCATCCTCCAGAGAATCCTGGAACGGAAACAAACAAGGTCAAATAAACAGGAAAAGGTTGTTTTTCTAAATAAAACAGGTGAAAATGTTCCAGAAGAAGATACATACAGATTCTGTGGGATTTTGATTTTCCTCTTCATCCTGCTCCTCTTCCTCCTCCAGTGCAACCTGCAGCTCATCCTGCTGCCTCCTCAGACTCTCCAACAACTCGCTGCGGCTTTGCAGTTTATTCAGCTGCCGTGGATACACAAAATCCCGACGCTGAGGGGTCGTACCTGAAGGCAACAGCAGGAATTAAAACTCAGACTATCAGAAAACGTTTCTCTTCAAGTCTCGGCTGATTCAGCAGCTGTCTCACCGGTGGGAACGTCTTGCTGCAGTTCTTCCCACAGGAAGCTGTGGACCAGCTGTTGGCCCGTCTCCACGTGGTTCTCCAGCTCTGCATGATGCTGCTGTGAGACCGTCCGGTCCAGAGAGGTCTGGTTCTGCACAGCCATGAGAGCCTGCTTCATCTCCTCCTGATGACCCGACAGCTCTGCCTCAGCCGTCTGGAGCTGTTCGGAGCAGCGAGTCTCAACGTTCTGAGAAAAATCAGAACATAGTGAAGTTCAGAATCTGAGAACTGGGCCAGAAGAAAGAAGGTTCCGTCTGATCATCCTGCAGCACTTCCTACCTGACAGATGGTCTGTGCTTCAGCAGAAACCTTCTCCATCATGGACAGATGTTCCTGGGTTTGGTTGTTGGTGTGTTCCCTGAGTCTGAGACTCCACTGCAGGTCCCGCTCCACCAGACCTGCAGAAGCACAAGAGCGTTAACACGATCTGAACAGAACCAGCTGCAGACGGGAAGGATAAACCAGTCTGGTACCAGAGACGGAGCTGTGCAGGTTGGAGCAGTAACCGTTCACCTCCTCCAACATCTGCTGACCCTCGTTAACAGTCAGACGCAGAGAGGAGGCGAGGGAGGAGGAGGTGGAGGAGAGGAGGCCTGCCTGGGTCGAGGTCCGGTTCTCCACTGAGCTGCAGCCGCTGTAGAAAACAAGTGAGTTAATTTTGGGTCATCAGCTGGTGATGTTCTCGTACGGACTGAAAGTCTGACCTGCTGATGTTCTCCTGGAGGCTCAGCACAGGAGTCTGCAGAGCATTAGAGGCCGAGCGCAGGTCTGTGAGGTCCTGCTGGGTCTGCATGGTCAGGAGGTTGAGCTGGTCCTGCAGACACTGGATGGTCTGCTTCATTCCCTGATAGGAAGGATGTTCAGTTCTAGTAAAACTGTCAGGATTTCATTGTTTCTTTAGTGAAGGTGGATCCACGTCAATGAGGACAGATCTGTGAGCTTTTACCTGCTGGTGTCTCTCCTGGGCCTTTTGGATCTCGTCCTCCAGCTTGTTGTGTTCAGCCCGAAGGGAAGTCAGACCGTGCACGGCAGCTTCTCGCAGACCGGCCAGATCCTGAACCAAACTGCTGAAAAACACACTCATCTCCTTCATCGCCTCCACCTGAGAGGAAGGTGGAAAACAAAACGTTTAAGAGCTGGATGGGCCTGTTTCTGGAGAACCAGGTCCAGACAGACTTTTTAAAACACACAAGCTGCAACATCCCTTTTCTTTTTACTAGGACTGAAAGACAGGAGCCAGGTGTGGACTCACCTCGTCAGCCAGAGCTCGCTGCTTCTCCAGGGAGGATTTCAGCGTGTCACTGAGCTGTTTAACAGCTGATAAACCCATCAGAGTCCGAGCAGCCAGAACCTCCTCCATCTCCTGCTGATGCTCCTCCTATAACCAAAAACCCAAAAAGACCGAGCCTCTGTGGATCAAACAGCTCGGCTCAAACCTGTTCCAGATTATCCTCATAATTACATGAAAAAACTGGAATTTTTCCAGATGTTTGAAAGGTTTAAAATTCACAAAACTCCAAATCTACATGATTAAAGGCCGAAAATTAAGCTGATTAAAACCTTGACGGCTTTTTTTTAAAAATAATATTTCTTTTGGGATGAAAGTTGGAAATTTACAGCAGGAACATCTGGATCCCTGACGTGTGAATTTACAGCAGGAACATCTGGATCGCTGTGAATTTTTTTTCGTTCCTTTCACCCTAATAAAAAGTGACGTTTTTTTGCAAACAGCTGTTTCTATATTAAAACTGATGAACCGTCTCACCAGCAGTTGCAGCAGAGTCTCTTTATCCTGCAGACACAAAGCTTCATGCTGCCGCACCTTCTCCTGACAGCGCGCCACACCATCAACTACCAGAGGCCTGACTCCGCCCACAAATGACTCCACAGTTGTCAGGGCGCCTTTCAGCGCTGACTCGTTCTTAACGAGCAGACCATCTGGTGCAGAGAGACACAAAGACGTTAACAGAGACACTACAGCGTCCACCTGGGTCACATTAAACCTGTAAACGTGTGTTGGTGGTACCGATGGCCTGCGAGTAGCTACTCAGCATGTCATCGTGTTTGGCCCCGTGTTGCTGAACGCAGCGCTGCATGTTGCTGAAAGCTCCATCAATCCTCTGAGCGAAACTCTGCTGCATCTGCGTGTTGTGCTGCTCCACCTGCCGATTGAGAAAACCGTTAGTCCAGAAACACCTGAGGCTGCTGCCTGTGGTCAGTCGTTAAAGAGTGTTTGACCTTTTTCTTCCTGTCCAGCTTGTCGTGGAGACCCGACACGTCACTGGTGCTGACATCAACGGTACTCAGGAGCTGAAACACGTGAGGAGTTCAGAGATCATTCAAAAACATGAAGTTCAAATGAAAACAGGAAGTAATAAAAACAAATGAAGTGTTGAGGAGAGACGAGTCAGCGAGTCTCACTGGATCTGGGAGGTCTGAGACAGTAAGGTGTTGGTACCTGTCCAGCGGTGTTGTACAGAGATTCATGGACTGACGTGATCTCTGAGCAGATGAACTCCTCCTGAATCAGCTTCTCCTTCGTCTGTAGAAGGTCTCTGCTCGTCTCCTCCAGTCTGAAATCAACAGAAAAAACATCTGGATTTAAAAAAGCCTGATGGAATCGATTAGCTGCCTGACCCGCCTCCCGATTTCTAATTAAAATACCTGGTCTGCTTCTCATCCAGGTCCACAGCGCACTGCTCCAGTCGGTTTTTACTGTCCTCAAACAGCTCCGTTACCTGCAGAAGAAGCATGTGACCTTTAAAGACATTTACCTGCTAAATCTCTCAAAATTTAACACCACAAGAAGATTTAATGAAGCTTTAACAGTTTGTGATGGTGGAAGCAGGGGGCGGTACCTTTTTAAGCTCCTCCTCCATGATGGAGATCTTGTCCATATATTCTGTGGTCTGCTCCTCGTGAGCCATAATCTGAGTCATCATATTCCTGAAGACACAAACAGTTCAGTTCAGGTTTAGAATTTATGCAGCTTCATGATCTTTTAGTTATAAAATAAAATACTTCTATTTGATAAGGGAGTGAAACACTTGTGTAAGTTTAAACAATAAAAACCAGCACGTACTCGTAGTTTTCTGAAGATAAATAAACTCCGTTCTTTTCTCTGGAAGCAGCAAGGTCCCGTTTCAGGCGCTCGATCTCCTCGGTGTATTCCTGAACGCACAGAAGAATTAGACATCGGAACAGATGAAAACAGATCCTGCAGAGTCTGAAGAACCTGATCTACCTTAATGAGAGTCCTCTTGGTGAGTTTCTGGTTGACTTCAGGTTTGTTCATGATGTTCTTGGCTCTGCTGGCGTATTCCAGCGTGCTCAGAGTCTCCTGCACACACACAGATAATCAAACCACCATTAAATACTGAACAAAACAGGAAAATAAGAATGAACATGGAGGATCTCCAGTAGAAGGTGAGAGAATCCACAAGGCAAAGTAAAACCAGAAACTCAATAATCTGTCAGAGGAACACCAGAATATTTTAATCCAAGTGAGAATAAAACATTTAATTTATTGGGAATAATAGATTCAAATACCAGGTGAGATAAAAGCAACATGAACTTCTTCTGAGACTCACCTCCACATTGCTGGAGGATGGCGACACTGTGGCGATGATGGAGGTTTTTGTTCGTCCTCCCAACGAGTCCTGAAGGATTCTGGTGAGTTTGGACTCTCTGTGGAAGAAACGTGCACGTGAACAACCCACAGCTGACAGATCCATCAATCAGTAACACATTGCAGATTACTGATGAGTTACAGATGAATCTGCACAAAGCAGCTCAGATGATCATTTTCCCTCAACAACAGATTCGTTTTTAAAAAGTTCCTTCTACTGCAGACAGACCTGCACGGGTCTAAAGTCTCGTCTCCTGCAAACTGACCTGTAGGGGACATGCGGTCTCTTCTCCACCAGAGCGGTGATGACTCGGCCCAATGTCAGCAGAGACTGGTTGATGTTTCCTGCTTCACGAGCTCGTTTGTCCACAGCACCTGAACGCCCGATGTTCTCGCTGCCGGCGAGATCCACCTGGAGACAACAGGGTCAGTTAAATCAGCTCACTACCAATAAAATAACAGTTGATTTGTTTCAGCTGAGATCATTTATTCAGTGTTTACCAGATTGAGTTTGCCGATCTTCACCAGCTCCTCTCCCTCCATCGTGATCTCCTTCATGTGGATTGTTACAGAGAACACAGAGTGGGAACGGCTGAACAAAACACAGAACAAAACAGATGAATCTACAACAAGCTCTGGTTCTTGTCACTGTGAGGACGATGATGGGTCTTTGTGGACTTACCTGGAGTAAGAGTTCATGAGTGTGGAGGCCGTCCTCCTCTTGGCTGATCCTCGCTCCAGGATCTGATACACCTCGTCTTTGTTATGAACAGCCACCTCCTCCAGGCCCTTCACCACCACGCCGCGCTGAA
This sequence comes from Pachypanchax playfairii, assembly GCA_006937955.1. Taxonomy (NCBI): domain Eukaryota; kingdom Metazoa; phylum Chordata; class Actinopteri; order Cyprinodontiformes; family Aplocheilidae; genus Pachypanchax; species Pachypanchax playfairii. Next base: position 3,117,989 of record SSNP01000006.1, on the reverse strand, counting down.
GCACAAACACAGTAAGATAACTTCTAACTACAAACAAGAGCAGAAATTAATTTCATCTTCCCGATGGTCACCTTGTTGCGAGGGTCGTCAAAGAGCTGCAGCCGCTCTGTAACATCCTCTGTGGGGCTGAGAAGATCAAACAGCTCCTCGTTGTAGATCTCCAACAGAGAGACTTTGACAGAGAACTCAGTGCCGTTCTCTGAAAGCTTCTCAAAGATCTGGTGCAGAGTTCGTGGGATGATCCCTGCCAGCGGGTCCTAGACACACACGCACAGGAAGTCCAATGTCCAGCAGTTTTATATTTGTTTGTATTAAATTATTGTTTAGAAAAATGACTTGTATTATTATCATATTATTATTGTGTAGATAAATAGACCTCTGGGGACCTTTATAAGGAGCAAAAACCTTAATCGTTCTTTACATGTGTTCAAAGTGTGATTGATATCACTGAAATATTACCTTTTAGTTTTATTATTGTTTATTAATATTATCTTTTAGTTCCAATGTCGCAATTTTACAACATTCCCCCCATTACGTATTAAAATGTACGTAATAAAAGAAAAATCACTGATTTCTGCATCATAAGCCTCCTAGAACATCATCTAAAAAGGTTGAATCTTTTTTGGCTGTTTTTTTTAGGTTTCTGGGGTTTAAACACTCGAACTGTTCATCTTCTTATACAGCAGATAAAAACATTCAGACTTTACGTCCCTTTTAGAATTACAAACAGATCAAAGCTGAACTCACCTCCTCCCAGGTGAACTGCTCATCTGGACTCCTCTCTCCCTCCATGGTGAAAGTTTTTCCTGTTCCAGTCTGACCGTAACTGAGCAAGGCACCAGGGAAAAGGTTTAAAAATCAAATGTTTCCATTATGCATTCAGTAAAAAAAAAAAAAAAGTCTGGAAAGACCTGAAGATGAGACTCACGCAAAGACAGTGCAGTTGTATCCCATGATAACCTCGTCCAGGATGGGACAAACGACGCTCCTGTAAACGTCGATCTGCTTGGCTGCTGGACCAAAAACCTGAGAACAAGTTCAATAAAAGATTTCATCAAACCCAAATCATCCGAAGTTTCAATTCACTCATTTCATTTTGATAAAATTGAATCAACGTGCAGCATCAACTCACCATGTCAAAGGTGTAGGCTTTCCGTGAGGCCTTATCGTTCACGCCTCCCGTCTTCACAACCACCTCCTTCCTGCTCTGATCGCAGTCCACCACCGCATACGATGACTTTCTCTCTGCAGTGTTGAAAGGTCTAAGAAACAATGAGAAAATCAGTTAAGCAGATCATTTTAACACTCCATGTGATTAAAATAATATTTTCTGGTTCACAGGTAATATCAAACAAATCTCAACCAACCAAAAACCCATCTGCTGGTAACTATTAGCATAAAAGTAAATCACATTTAATGTAAAAAACACATGACTGATCCCAAAACAAAGACAATTCATTTTAACTCAGTTAAAGTTACATCTGAACCGACTCTTCAGGTGCAGATAGTGATTTTATTAAACATTATTGATTTGATACTTCTAAATTAACAGCTGTCAAAAGTCAAAGCAACTTTTTCATTTTTGTCCGAGAATCTTTGATGTTAGAGAGAAATCCAGATAATTCAAACCACATGAACAGATCTTTGATTAATCATCTTTTTAGAGGGTTGAAATCCGTTAAATAACAGAACAGAGTAAAAAAAATTCCAGAAACTACATACCTGCATCTTACAACCACTTGGATGTTTCTGCCCTTTTCCTCCCGTTTTGATACGTTAAGTGAAGACATGATCCCGCAGACGGGTCCGTTAAACGAGCCCGTGGACACCGGTAAAACCTCCAAACACACAAAGACACCGGATCAGATCAGCGTCTCACAAACATCTCGGTAATGTTTATTCAACATTTTCAAACGACAAAAACAAAGAAAACTTAGCATGCTTAAGCTAACCGTTAGAGCCGAAACAACTTACTGAACGATGTAAACTTCTCCTCCTTTCTGTTTGTAAATTATTTGCTTGTAATTCGCTTTAATCGTGAATAAATATAATCTGAAATAAAGTTCCTCCTCACGGTCCAACAGAAACCTCCTCTCGCGCTAGAGAGCAACAACGATTCAAACAGTACTTTTAAATTTTATGCTACCAATAGCAGGAGAGTCATCGAAGAACAAACAAAACGATTGGTCAAAATGAACACGTGACATTTTAGCGCGGAGCATGACGGGAGTTAATCCACGTGTTGCAGTATTCAATAGTGTCCACTAGGTGACGACATTGTCCTGAAAACATTTACACAATAAAATCTTAAAATAAAAATAATATTTATCCTGTGTTTTAAAATCTTCATTCATTCAGTCTATTAAATTAGCAACTTCCAACATTTTAAATCGTCTAATATTATTAGTTTTATTTGCTTTGTGCTGTTTTAATTTTATGTTTATTTTATTTGTGCTCACTATTTCAAATTTATCATATCCTCTTTTATCTACTGTTACATCAAAGAAATGCCTTTCCAAAAATAAGGTATCTTTAAAAAAAAAAAAAAATTCTGATTATTCATAAGAGAACAGAACTGCACACACCAAAATCCAGGAAACTACAGAAAATTAAGAAATAAACACAAATACAAATGAGTAAATAAACATTGACTGCAAAGGCCACACAAACACAAATGGGGATTGGCTCCCTGGCTAATGGTTCACAGTGACCAGAGATCAGAGATCCATCTGCTGAAGACCAGACGCCCACTCAGACCCCCGAGGATGGAGGGGGGTTGTTCTTTTAGGACATTGATTTAAAAACAGAAACAACACCACCATGGTCCTGGTGATTGTTCCTGTCAGACCTCTTTAAATAAAGTTTTTACACAGAAGCTGGAGGTTTGAGAATCTCTGACTGATAAAATCAGAGATCCTGACTCCTGTTTACACTGTAAGAAATTAATGTTTTTATTTCTTTTAACAGCCTTAAACAGATAAATCTTTGGAAAAATCTCATTTTTAAGGTGTATGGTTGAAAAAGGCCAGTATGAATATTAGTTTGCTCTATCAGCTACATGTGTTGCTTTGGATTAAAGGCTATTTTTCAATCTAATCTAGGCTGTATATTTACCAGTTTACTATTAGATTAAATTTCAGTTTATGTGATTTGAGTAGGTTATTACAGGAGTACAAAAATATTTATTTCATAGAGGAAAGAAGCAGAAAAAGCTTAGTGTGGCTGCATGTTTAGCTTTTGTTTTATTATTAGGGTTACATCAAGAGGCATCCAACCGAACTCACTCTTGGTGTTTTGCAATAATTGGGTGATGGTGACCCCTGTACAACACTGCAGTATACGGCACAAACTGTGTCATGACAGGTATGCATTTGGTCAATTTAGTGTATCTAGGGGCGCCACTAACTGACAGTAGATTTTTTCGGATTGGGGTGTGCCCCTAAATTTTGGAAAATGCCCCTAAAAATTTCAGGTTAGGGGCTACAGTGCCCCTTGGAAAAAATGTTAGTCTGGAACCCTGCAACAGAGTCACATAAAATATTATCAACCCAGTAAATCAGTTAAAGTCTTCAGATCTGGAGCCACATAATCGTTTTTCTGACAATATTTGGTTGTTGAAAACCTCAATCTGCTGCTCCCACGTTTAAAAACACCCATTTGTGAAAGACTGAAGGAAATGAAAGCATGACTGATGAGCTTCTGCACTGGGATGAAGGTCCCGTTCCTCTTTCTGCTACGCTTCCATGGTGATGCATTCAAGGACACTGAGACCTCAAGCAGAAGATACAGTTAAATAACTGGTTCTTGGCTAATTGTTTGTCTTAAATCTAAAAATCTTCATCATCCTCACGTTTAATTCAAAGCAACACCCACACAGTAGAACAAAATCAAGTAAAAGATGAGTGAATCCATATGGAAACACATTAAAACGAAAAAAGGTGAAAAACATGGACATGAAACCAAAACGTGCTCAGAGATCAGAGAGTTTCCTTTTTTCTGTAAGATGTTGGTTTTACTTTCTGAATCAGCCTCCTGAAGTGAACTGGTTTAGTGTGCTGAGCAAACTACCATGATAAAGGGTTCGATTTGAAGGACCGATTGATGTTTTGTTGTGATTTTTGTGAAAGTGTTTGTAATAATTTCAGGATCTACTGGGATGTTGGTTTTATTCTGAAAATCTCGGTTCTGATCCTTCACATTTCTCTGTGTTTCAATCTGCTGTCCAGCAAAAATCCTCTTCATTACCATAACAATTTTAACTGCGAGGGTGGAAGCAAAGTGAGGTGGGAACACTGCCATTGTTTCTCCCCCCCACACACTTTCTCTGCCTCGCTCTGAGTCTTTTTGTGATTGGCAGCCCACTCAGACCCCGGACGCCGGTGACCCTTTCCGGGGCCGAGCCAGAAATCCAGAGGAGCGGGTAACTTTGGGTCCGACAGTCAAACGCTGGCCAGCGGTCAGATTAAGAAGCATCTCTGATCAGTTTTCAGTTTTCTTTCTGTGAGGCTGCGTCTGTTTGGAGGTGAGGAAGAGGAGGGCGGTTGGTCGACCAGGACGGAGGAAGATCTCGTCTCAGTGAGTTTCATCTTTCTTCTTTCCACACATCCAGATTTAAATCTGAGTTTTGGTGCAAACAGAAATATAATGGAAAAGAAACCTGCTCCCCGATTTACAGCTGGTTTCACAGGAATTTGGGCAGAAATTTAGGTTTAAAATGTGTTAAAATTGATTAATTTCCATTTTTTTCTGATTTGTTTTTTTATGTGAGTTAACTGTAGTTTGTGGATCCAAATAACAGCATGAAAATACACAAATAAGTTAAAATTTTCAATTTGAGGCCTTTAGATTCACCAAATTCTCCAAAGACGGATCGTTAAATCTAATCGCAGCTTTTTATTTCAGTTTGTTCTGACAGAGTTTAATTTTAGTTTTTTCTGAATTAAATTTATTCAAAGTTTTACATTTCTGTGCCTTTAGTGTTTAAAGCTGATGGTTCCACCAGTCCAACTTTAAAATATTCCTGTTTATTTGCATTTTGTTGGAACTTTTTCAGGATTTCTTTGGGACTAAAAACTGAAACAAAAAAGTAATAAACATGAAATTTGCTTTAATAGATCTGTTTGTTAGAGACATTATTTATAAGGATGTATTTCAAAACCTTAGTTTAGGCTCAGATTTGATAACCGAGAGGTTTTTTAATAAAATCCGCATTAAAACTTTTTATTTTAAGGTCATTTTTATTAAGAAATGCAAGAAAAAGAACTGAAAACAACAATTTCTCAGACTTTATCACCATTTCCTCTTTGTTTGTTATAGTGTGTAAATGTTAAGAATCAAATCATTAGATTTAAAATTCAGGTGTAAAAATATGAGAATGCACCTGGACTTTCTGCTTGTGTTTAACTCTATAAATCATGTAAATGTTGATTCTTCTGGGAGCTCATGATTCTCTGGTGATTCTGTGTCGGACTCATTCTCTGCAGCTCCTCGTTCATTGACGTGTCTGTCTATTATCCTCCACTCAGCAGTCAATACGATTCCCATGAATATGCAATCGCTGACGGCTGAATTTCACCTCACAAACTTTGAAGACTGATTAAAAAATTCTAAAACCAAAATCTGATTAGAAACGAGCTCGTTCACTTAATCTGTTTTTATTCACTCAAACTGAGAGTTTCCTTTAAAATAATTGAAGAAAAACCTGCTGCAGGATGAACCAGGATGAGGATTTCCATCCAGAATGAGTCACTCAGACTTTCACACAACATCCAACAAGGATCAAGGACTGAGTTTCTGAAGAAGATCCAGAAAAAACACTGAAAAACTGAAGAAATGGACCAAAATAAAGATGTTCAGGAAACATTGATGCAAACATCCTGAGCTTTCATTCAAGATGAAGAAGAAACATCCACATTAATCGACTGATAAATTGATTGTTCATTGTTCATATCTGCCTTTTGTTTAGTCAAATCTACTGTAGATTGGTTTTTCAAAATAAAAGTGTCATTACGAGAGGTCACAGTGCTGCTCAGGAAGCAGCTTCACAGATTCTTCAGGCTGGAGAAGGAGAGACACATAAAGGAGCAGTCGGCTTGTTTATGAATCGTTTTAGTCTCGTTTTATTTGCAAAACTGTTAAAAGGCAGCAGGCGGCGAGCAGAACCAACGTGAGCGAGGCTCGTTTCAGGATGAAGACAAAGATCCATATTAACAAAAAACGCAGATGACAGATGATTAATCGGCACGGTGGGGTCTGCCGAGCCGCCGGACCCCCGGCTGACACCCAGAGCCACCAAACACAAAACCAAAAACCCCCCAGAGCCTCGGCGGCCTGGAGGAGCGTGGGCGAAGGGTGGAAGCAGGGCACCGTCCCCACGGAGCTGTGTGTGCGTCCGTGTGTGTGCGTCCATGTGTGTGCGTGAAGAAAAAAATCCAGATCTTCTGCAACAGATTTTGACAGGAAAAGAAGAGGAACACAGTTTGTTTGTTGCAGAGAGAAAGTGTGCGTGCATACGTGTGTGGGAGTGTTTGTGAGTTTACGCGTCAGATTGTGTGTTTCCTGCATGTGTTCTCTGAGTCAATTCATAGCACTGCGTGTATGTGTGTGTGTGGACAAACCAAACCCCCATCTGCCACGGGGTGGGCGGCTCGCCACACAACCACAATACACACCAACATTTTTGTAACTGTGGGCGTTGAAAAGGCTCCGAGAGCTGCAGTCCTCCTGCTGGACTCAGAGTCCAGCAGAAGGCTTCTCTCTAATCAGCACATCAAACACTAATATGTTGTATAGAAACGCACCGACACACAAATCAGGAAGGTTCTTCATGCTGCAGATGATGTGAGAAGCTGTAGAGTCTCACAGTTTCAACACCGCTGGTTTTTACAGTGTATTTCACCTGAACCCTGAAAGTCCAAAGTCTGACTGGGGTTCTGATGGTCTTTACTGATCAGGCTTCAACAAGAACCTGAAATGATGTGATTTTAAAGATGAGGACAGAAGTAGGACTTGGCAGGTCTGTGAGCAGCAGAGTCCACCAGACTTCACAGTGGAATCCGGTTCGATCCAGCAGCATAAAGAACCCTATAAAGGCCCGTGTGGGTCAGAACAGTCTGAGATCTGACTGGTCAGGGAAAGAAACACGATGTCTGCTGAGACAAACCTGCGTGACGACGTCTCGCTCGTCTCTGTGTCAAAAACACAATTTGTTTTAGATGAATTTGTTAAAAACATTTAGAGACACGCGAGAAACAGGATTTAAGATCCAACACAGAGATTCTGAAACCTGTTCTACATCTCTCAGGTCCTGGTTCAGCTCTGGGGTTGTTTCTTGGATCAGGCTTTGATTTAGATCCTGATACAGGTTCAGGTTTTGTTCAGGTCCTGGCTCCAGTCCTGATTTGGGTCACGGTTAAGTCATGGTTCAAGTCCTGTTTTGGGTCCTGGTTCAGATCCTGTTCATCTGAACACCATCTTAAAAGGTCTCTGGTTTTTGTCTAGATGGAGTAAAAAAGCAGCCAAAGTCTGAAGAGGAACTCTGGAAACCCTTCAGAGTCCGGGTGCCTACAGGAGAACCTGGAGAGACCAGGACTGAGTCAAACCGATTCAGTTTCTGCTTGTTTAAACTCTAACATGTTCTGGTTACTGAGGAAACCAGAGCTGGTGGAAGATGAAACTATTTTTCAAAACGGGTGAAACAGAAACAGAGAATTTAAACTCAATGAGACACACGAGTTTCCACTAAAACTGGAATCTGGCTTCAATGGTTCAAACTTTTCAGGGTATGGAGATGCTTTTCAATGTATCCACTTAAAACCACCTGAATCTATCTGAATCCAGCTGTATCCAGGTGTGTGAGTCTGGTGTATCCAGATGTATCCAGGTGTGTGAGTCTGGTGTATCCAGACGTAACCAGGTGTGTGAGTCTAGTGTATCCAGACGTAACCAGGTGTGTGAGCCTAGTGTATCCAGATGTAAGCAGGTGTGTGAGTCTGGTGTATCCAGATGTATCCAGATGTGTGAGTCTGGTGTATCCAGATATATCCAGGTGTGTGAGTCTGGTGTATCCAGATGTATCCAGGTGTGTGAGTCTAGTGTATCCAGATGTAACCAGGTGTGTGAGTCTAGTGTATCCAGATGTAACCAGGTGTGTGAGTCTGGTGTATCCAGATGTATCCAGGTGTGTGAGTCTAGTGTATCCAGATGTAACCAGGTGTGTGAGTCTGGTGTATCCAGGTGTGAGTCTAGTGTATCCAGACGTAACCAGGTGTGTGAGTCTGGTGTATCCAGACGTAACCAGGTGTGTGAGCCTGGTGTATCCAGACGTAACCAGGTGTGTGAGCCTGGTGTATCCAGACGTAACCAGGTGTGTGAGTCTAGTGTATCCAGATGTAACCAGGTGTGTGAGTCTGGTGTATCCAGATGTGTGAGTCTGGTGTATCCAGATGTATCCAGGTGTGTGAGTCTGGTGTATCTAGACGTAACCAGGTGTGTGAGCCTGGTGTATCCAGACGTAACCAGGTGTGTGAGTCTGGTGTGATATTGTTCTAATAAACTGAGGTCACAGTGAGAAATGAAAACTGTTCAGTATATTTCTGTTTGTAATAAATTAGATTATTTTATATAAACTTGCAGATGCATGTTTGAACTCAGACATTAAATCTGTGTTACACCAAAATACTAAATGTTAATTTAGTTTTCGTGTTTAAGACCAAACAGATGAATGAATATTCTCTCAGTAATCACCTCATCTATCTCAGCCGGACAACAATAGGACGCGGTCAGATCGGTGATCTGTTCCTGACAGGCGGGCAGATAACAAATGGCTGTGCAGTCAGTGTGTGTGGGCTCAGCTGGCACACATCACACGGTAACACCGTTTACCCGGATACCGGCCTTATAAGCAGCCGCAGCTCCTGTCACCTCACCGGAGAAGCCATGTATGGCGAGAGAGCAACCGGAATTCCGAACTACAGACCTGCTTCTCTCTCAAACGACCCAGAAAAACTGCATTAAAATTTACGAGCTTTAATTTGAATAAAATCCTCAAACTCAAACCGTTTGTGCCCGTTTTAATGTTTTTTATTCCCAATTATGTTTCTGTTTCCACGTGTCGTCATAGTAATCTCCACGGGTCTTATTCCTGGAGTTCCCTCTTTTTTTAAACCACTAAGTCCATATTTGGTAAATGACGTCAGGAGACACCAAGAGAATCCCTTTATAATCATACAGCTCGTTCCTGGAGCTGTTTGAAAGAGATGGGAGGCGGAAAAGACGGGGGTTAACAGGGAAGATGAAGGAAAACCTCCTCAGAGATTAAAACCACCAAACAGCCAACTGCAAACACTTAGTCAGGAAAATAACTTCAGATCAAAGAGACGGGATGACCGCTAAAGTGGTGGAGGAGGTTTCTGCGTCTCTGCGCAGCATCATAGACTCTAAAGATGTGTACACAGCGGAGGGAGGACTGACTCCACACACAGCCATTGTTTTTAAAGAAGAACCTGCAGGAGATGATGAGAATGAAGGGAGGCCTCATGAGACTGAAGGCGGTGAGATTTTCTGTCCGTGTGGGAAAAACGTCAGATCTGATGAAGCCCTAAAACAAAAACAATGATGTAAAACTCGGACTTTATGTGTTTTCTCTGTTTTTCAGGTGACCTTCTGTTCGAGACCAGGAGCACATCTGAGCTGCACATCCACGGGGACCTGGCGCAGTACGCAGAAACTTTACGCACGCACCCGGTGGTGTTTACCGGAAAGTTTTCAGTGGACTCCAGAGGTGCAGGAGGACCGTGGACATCGGGAGACATCATCAACGTGCTCAGCGCTGACATCGGAAACATCGCACCTGTCCCGGTGTCCGGTTCTCCTGCAGCATCTGATATTTACGCAGGAGGAGACGCAGTTGAAAACAACATGGCGCACGGCCCACCCGACATCAGCCACATGTACGCACCCAATCACACCCACGCTCACGCTGCCCCGTCCTACTCCTGCAGCGCAGACATGTACCAGGACCAGTCGGCAGGGGGGTACCTGGCTCCATCCACCTGCGCCGTGTCCTACCATCCACCACAGCCGTACAGCGCCGCGCAAAAGGCGCCAGATGGAGCTGCGCTGCTCTCCATCATGCCGGACTACGGAGGGTTCTACCCGCAGAGCAGTCAGAGAGACATGCAGACCGCTTTCCCGGACAGGAAATCTCTCCCGTACCCCCTGGACTCCCTCAGGGTGCCCCCACCTCTCACACCCCTCAACACCATCAGGAACTTTACGCTCGCTGCTCCGTCAACCGTCACAGAAGGTCCGATGGCCGCCGCCTTCCCCAACCACCAGAACCTCCCGCTCCGGCCCATCCTGAGACCCAGGAAGTATCCGAACCGGCCGAGCAAGACGCCCGTCCACCAGAGGCCCTACCCGTGCCCGGCGGAGAGCTGCGACCGCAGGTTCTCTCGGTCGGACGAACTGAGCCGACACCTGCGCATCCACACCGGCCATAAACCGTTTCAGTGCCGCATCTGCATGAGGAACTTCAGCCGCAGTGACCATCTCACCACGCACATCCGCACGCACACCGGAGAGAAACCCTTCTCCTGCGACCACTGCGGGAGGAAGTTCGCAAGGAGTGACGAGAGGAGGAGACACCTGAAGATTCACCTCCGACAGAAAGACAAGAAGTCCTGCGCATCCTAATTCTCGCGCACGAGCCTAAAATGCTGCCGAGTGTAAACTGGAACATCTGGAACATTCGAGCTCGTGACTCGTTCCCCAGCTGTGCCACATTATTTAATTTAATCTCTGAAAGGAAGAGACAGACATCAGGGAGAACCAGAACTTCTTCCGTTTCCTGAAGACCTCTCGGTTATCTGAAGGACTTCCTTCCAGATGAAGGTGAAGCATCTTCATGAAACAGAAGAAAAACAAGTTCAGTTGCTGTTTTTAAAAACATTTAGGAGTGCCACGTCCTGGAGGACTGAGAACCCACACGAGGAGAATCAGAACCAGAACACTGAGTTCAGCAGCAGGTGGAGTCTCCTGTCAATCACTTCTTCTGTGATGATCTACTGTCTGTGTTTCATGTTCTCAGGGATTTTAACAGAAACAATGAGACCACGATCCTGAACCTGGTCCAGGATGCAGCCTCAACGTGGAGCTGGTTTAGGTCCTGAACCTGGTCCAGGATGAGGCTTCAACATGGAGCTGGTTCAGTTTCAGAGCTGGTTCATTTAAATAAACTGACCATGAAGATCCAAATGAATCTCCTTCTCAGTCTGAATGTTGATTCTAGAAACATGGAGAACATTTAATCAGCAGAAGTTTAGATAAAAGTCCACCTGGACTCGAATGTTCAGGTGCAGATTTGGAACTCACTGTTAATTTTGGGATTGTAGCTTGATAATCTGTGAATCTGACAGATTTGATCTTCTGTTCAGACAGTTGGAAAGATAAATCTGAACATTCTGTTGTGTTTTAGATCTTTTATGCAACTGAAGCTCTGAAGCAGCTGATACTTCATGTCAATGCAAATAAATGTTGATTTGTTCGGTCGTTGCTGTTTTATTCTTTCAGCTGGATTTAGAGCTTTGATCCTGGTTCCTGATCTGCATGACGTGTCCACAACACTCCAGCTCATTGGAGCTCATGAAGCTTCACACTGAGAGTAAGAAATCCAACCTGTAGCTTTATTTTGAAGCTCCAGACAGGAAGAAACTTTCAGCTGGTTTCTACTGCTTCTCCTCACCGACCACCCTGTGGCAGCAGTGAGGGATTCAGCACCACCAGATGAACTTCACTGCAGACTTCATGCTCTTCTGAAGTTTCTCTTTCAGCTGTTTCATTTTGTTCTGCAGCGAGATTAAACAAACACTGATTTCTGATGTTTATTTTCAATCACATTGACAAGTTTTTAATCTGGACACAGAAACTCACAAACAGCATGAACTACACTCTGAAGTCAGTGAACGCCTTGCAGTCATTCAGCACACCTCCCTGAGGATCCAATGTTCTCAGAGAAACACTAAAACACGATGATCTGTAGTTTGTAAGGTCAAAGTAAAATAAATCTTCAGTTTATTGTTACTTTATGATACTGAAACAAAACCTGAAGCAGGAAGCACGAAACGCTGCGTTCAATGTGCAGGCAGAAGTCTGGAGATTACACAACCTAACAGATGATGCGTTTCAGTGCAGCAGCTTGGAAACACAGCAACCCAAGATGCAACATAAAGCAGCAGCTGCTAGCGAAGCTGCACATCCTGGAAAACACCCGAGCCTCACCTGGAATTTCAGCCTGGATGCTGAAACGAATTAAAGTTTTTGAGAAGAGAACAGGTGATGGAGCTTTTACTGAAGGAACATCCTGAGTTTGTCACCTATTGTCACCGTCTCTGCTGGTCATGCTGACGTGGTTTTACACCTGGGGCCGCAGGTTGAAGGTCTGATCAGTGGAAGATGCAGCAGGTGATTTAAACACTGACTGGTAGATTAAAATTATTAAAATATGAGATTAAATCAGTTTATCTGTTTTATTTTTAAATATGAAAGGGTTGTTAGTCCTACTGAGGATTCATAAATCCAGAATCCACTGCAGTCTGGGACTCAGAGGGGTCTGACTCCTCTGGACCCAGTGAGCAGGTTCGGTTTTACAGGCCAGATGTTGGATTATAAATTAAAGCTGCTGTGGAAACTAAATCACGATTAAAACACGGTGCTGTCTGATAAATGCATGAAGATGGTTCCTTCATTAACCGAGTCCAAAAGACAAGTCTCGGTCCAAAGACCAGCTGGAGCACAGAGCCACTTCATTGCAGCAGATGGATCAGAGACAGACCTCCGGGCCAGGGTAAGGTTCCCCTCCGCACCAGAAATTAGAAGGCTGGGAGATCTCCATGAGCCAGACCTCCTTCTCCTTCTGCTCGGGGTTTTTAACCTCCGCTTCTGTCAGGACCTTGTAATAGTGACAGTCTCTGCCATCGTCCGGGTCGTACGGGGGGGCCAGGATGTCCATGAACGCCGTCGGCCCGTCCACGGCGTCGATCTGGTGGAGGTTGTCCCGGTCAGGGGAGAGCACGCACGGGCCACTCTCCTCCGTGTACTCCGCCGAGGAGCGGAGCAGAGAGCGCCGCAGAGAGCCCATCTGGGCCGGGGGGAGCGTGGGCGCTGCCTGCGTGTTGCCGGACTGCCGCTCCAGCTTGTCGAAGCAGCTGATCCGAACCTTCCCGTAAAGGACTTTAAGCATGCCGTGCATCCCCGGGTGGTCGTGCAGAGGGATGGAGGCACCGGTTTTCAACAGGAACACCCCCATGCTGAACTGGTCCGTCTCACAGATGTGCATGTAGGTGACCGGGGGCACCCCGTGGTGGTACGGCAGCGGACGGGGAGAACTATCCTCGGCTCTGCGCGGGACGAGCTTCAGGTCCGCCGCCCGCACTTCCGTCATCAGGCTCTTCAGCTTGTTGTGGTTCTCCACAAAAGACTTCCCGGCCTCTTCACCGAGTCCCGGGGGAGTCCTGAAGGTGACCAGGGCTTGTCGAGCTATTCTCTGGACGATGGAAGTCATGGTTCTATCGGCTGGCATCATCCCGAGGCAGGAGCACCGCAGCTCGGTTCCGCTGGTCGCTGATTAGCGGGTCTCCTCGGATCAGGCCAAAGATCAACTATTAGCAAGATGATTCACCCCTCTGTCAACCCGCTTCAGGTCTTCAGCACCTTTTTACCGCGAACTGTTTCACACATAAAACACCGAAAATCGGATTAAATTTTTATTTCAGGTCACATTTTCAAACATTAAGGAACGTTGTACTTACAAGAAGAAGGAGGATTTACTGAGCAGTGACAGCCTCCGTGTGGGGCTTCCTACAACACGCCGCCTGATTTAAACAGCTTGTGTTCTTCAATCACCGAGTTTTATTAAAAACTCATGACGTAACACACAATAAAGTAACACATTCAAAGAACAAACTATCTCTTAAAATTTAACCTCCAGGTGGAACGTGAGAATTTAACAGTCAGTCTGTTCAGGTTCGGAACCCCATTTTTAAAAAACTGTCAAACACGTCCGCAGCAGGCAGTTTGCGCCCAAGGAATCATGGGAGATGTAGTCATCCTTACAAACATAACGGCGCCATTAGCTGCTATCAAGTACATTCTAGATTGTAAACACATCTAGTTTGTTAACATTTAAATATTCTGAAGTATTAGTGCAAATTAAGTACTTTGAAAAAATTATGTGTTTTAAATCATCATTGAATCAGGTCAATGGACTACATTACCCAGCATGCTTGCATTAAACTCAGCCTTTAGCGATCTTTCACCCGGAAACATTCTTCGAATACGAACCAACGGTCAAACAGGAATTACAGGCCCTAACCGATAAGTTATCAAACACTTCGAAAAAAATCTAAATATATCAATAAATTATCACTTAACATTTTTTTCATCAGTGACCAAAAGTCTACAAATTCTCCTGGTTTTAAAGATATAAAAAAGATCCAGTAACAGGTGTAAAATAAAAAAAGATGTTCAGGTTGAAAAATTTTGCTTCAAATACATTTTACTTTGTAATATAAAATAAGAAATAATGTAAAATATATAAATCTTAACTTTTACAAAGTGAAAAATATTGTTGTTAAATATTCGCTTACATTTCCTCGTCAGAAACTGAATTTTCTTTAACAAGCACATTTTCTCTCTCTAATTTCTTTACAGAGACTTTCATAATAAATTTCCAGGCTTTTGAAAGCTGGTTTACTGCTTCTGGTTCGGTTTTACCTTAAGAAAATTAGTATCTGATATATTTCTACTCCATCAACAACCACCCAAACCATGAGAGCGCCTCCACCGTGTCTCATTGATGACTGGTTTTATTTCTTGACACCTTCGTCATGAATAAAAACTGAACCGAAATGTTTATGTTTGGATTATTCCCGCTGTAAATCTTGTTCTACAGACTTTAAGTTGGTGTTTTGTCTCCTGGTTTCAATTCTTTTAGGATCCTCTTGCTGGGAGTAAGATCCTATTTGCTGGCTGACACGTTATTGTTTCACAAATTTCTATGAAAAAAACATTAACAAACTGTGTTTTTGTGAGAAACTGCTGCTAACAAAGAGCCTGAAGATTAAAAAGTTTCTGTTTTCTTTGACAAAACATTCTACAATTCATCTGTTGAGCTTTTAACAAATCTAACAACCAAACCTTTGTTCCTCTATTACACCAGCTGGACTGACACTGAGAAAAAGTGTCCAAAACTACAGAAAACACTGAAAATCTAATTAATTCACTTTTATTTTAATAAATGAAACTCAGTTGTACAAACTGTGCTCTCATGATAAACCCACCACAAAGGGTCTCGTTTATTCCAGAGTAAACCTCACTAGCTGTGGAAGGTCAAAAGGTCACGTGCAAACATCATAACCTGGATTGAAACAGTGAGTAAACACAAAGATAAATTATTGCATTCTTTGGGATTAAAGTGAGGATGACTCACATGTTGTGGTATTTCTATTTAACCCAGAAAGGAGCGATCAGGACTCGAACCTGATGAGAACGTTTGTTTCTCAACAGATCTGTTGTTATTAGTGAGATTAAAGCAGAACGAGGGCGAGGATCCGTGACCCTGTTCACACCAGGACCGGATGTTTAAACCACGCTGTTCCCACACATGAGCTGATGTTTGTAAAGGAAGCATGTTCCTACCTCTGCGAAGGCCTCAGAACAAACACTCTCTGTCCTTCAGACATTCTGTAGAACCTTCAGAGTTTATCTTCGGTCTTCGGCTGCTTCATGATTCAGTTTCTGAAGAAGATGTAGTTCATCACCACGAGAGACTCAGAACATCTTCATCTTTCTGTTTCTCCAACTTTTCATCAAACCTGCATCACTGAAGAGTAAAACATTAGAGCACTTATTTAAAATAATTAAAACCAAAAATAGTAAGTTGGATGATCAATAACTAAACGTAACTAAATGATTTAAAGGTCCTGTATCATGCATAATCACTTTTTGAAGCTTTTAACTATATTGTGATATTATTTCCTTATAAAAAACAGTTTTTGGTTTAATACACACATTTCTCAGTAATCCTCCTGAATCCTGCGCTTTGAGCAGCTGCTCCACTCTCTCCTGGAAAATGACTGGTGTAACATAGTGATGTAACAATGTTAAACCAGGAAGTGCCTGGCGTGTCAAAAACATTGATATAATTTGTAGTTTATTAATGTTTTTTGTCTTTTTTTTGGTAATTTTATCTCCTTGTAGCAGTTTGTAACTCTTATTTGTGATTTTTTTATCTTTTTAAAATGACCTGATTGGACACAGACACGACGGTTTATGTTTGTGTCTTTTCAAAAAGCAGGATGGAGATTTGTGTTTTCAGGTCTGTGTTTAAAGCTGCTTGTCTGTGACTTGTTGGTATGAAAACAGGAATCAGAGCCTGATCTGACCCTTGAATGTGACATTTCATAAAAACAAAACCTGGTCTCAGTCTGTGAGAGTGAATCTGTTGGACACCAACATGTCCTGCGTGGAAGTATCGCCCGCTCCCACACAGCTCTTCAGCCTCCGTCTGATAAAAATCTGACACCCACCTACTCACAATGTGACACAGTGCCGAGCATGTGTGTGATCAGCGCGTGACGTCACGCTGCTCCTGAAGCAACATGTTGTTTTTATTCACAGGAAGTGAAGACGGGCTGAAAATAGACAACAGGATTCAGGTCCTGAACGCTTTTAGTCCTGATGCGGAGCTAAACCGTGGAAGCCCTGTGTGGATCGTCATCCAAATCAAATAAACAGGATGAATTATGACTGTGCAACAGGCGCTCCACACACACACAGACATGTTTATTTATAACACAACTGTAAACAGCACAAACAGTTCGTGTTGTCTTACAGACTGTTGATGTCTTCTGATCGTCCCGTTCCTCTCTGATAAGAACATGATGTAATAAATCCTGAACTTAAACAGTTTGACAGTTTAAATTTATATTTTCCAAACATTTATTTTGTTCTGTTCCATCAGTACGTCCTAAAACAAGCTGATGTTGAATCTTTTCAGCAGGTTAAAACAGTTTATCTTCCTGAGACAGACGGGAAAAGGACTGAAGGTCTCGGTATATCACTCATCAAGAGAGACGCTTATCCCGGGATCCAGCAGCTCTCTCATAAAACACTGAATGGAATCTGTTTTGTTTGGAAAATCACATACTAAAATATACAACAGTCCTGATGGATGTTCATTCAGCTCTGGTTTGAGGAGAAACTATAAAAATTAGATAAACATGTTATTTTAAACCTGATAAAAACTGGTTCTGGAACCAAGTTGTTTTCCTGAAATCGGTTTTTGCAGCAGCTTCAATCTGCAGATGAGTGTTCAGTTAAAGAGAAGTAACGAGCTGCTGCAGCTGATTGACATCAGATAACAGAGCTGTCAGCGGGAACAATGGAAGGATTCTAAACTCCTTCAAGAAGCTCGTTCAGCACAAAGCGAGGCGGAACACGTCGGTTCCGGTTGGAAACTTCCAGAAGATGTTAAAGCAGATCCAGCTGAAGGAGCATCATTAAGACATGGTTCCAGCGGGCCGAGGAGAATTAGCCGTGGTTGTGATCTGGATGGAAGGGGGTCCGAGCTGCACCAGATAAAGGCTTCAGTCTGGTTCTGGTCCAGTTTAACAGCATGATGACATGGAGCTGCATGTCAGGTAAAGTAGCAGGGGAGGTGGAGGTCATGACCCCTACAGGAAACGACCATCATCATCATGAACGAAAAGTAAGTTTGATGACGATGAAGTTTGTTTTTTCTCATGACTCAAGTCACTTTCTGATCTGGTGTGATCAGAACGTGATGGATCTGGACCTCAGAGTCCAGCTGGATGGTTTCCTTGGTTCTTTTGTCTCTATCTGATCCAGCTGGTTCCTCTTGTGTCCACGTCCTGGACGTTGTCCTGCTACCGTCACATCAACATTATAGTGTTTATGACCAGCTGGTGACAGGAACATGAAGCTGCTTGGAGATGGTCTGTAGTCTTAAACATGGAGCATCTTCTCTCAGACAGATCTGGTCTTTATCTGGTTCATGTTCAGGGTGGTGCACACAGTGATACCAAACTACCCAAAATCCTGTTAGTTCCTGTAAACAGACTGAAGGATCCTGATGAAGGTTAAACAGTTTCAGACTTTAAAGCAGGATTAATAATCTCTTCAGGGAAAAAGAAAACTATTCAGATTATATTTTATTAAATAAACAACAAATCTTTTCTTTTGTTTACTCAAACACACATTAAACTACTGAATCATTTTTCAGGTGAAGCTGTTTTAACAAGCCTTGAGGAGACTGTATCAGCTGTCACCTTCTCAGACTAACTCATAATTTCAGGATTTAATCCCGTTCCATCTTTGGTTCGGATTGTTACAACGGCTTTCTTTGAGTCTTCTCACAGCGTCTTCAGTTTGGGGGCTTTAGATAAACGGCTGTGATTGGCTGGTGGAAGGAGGCCAGGTGGAAATCTGTCTGAACAGAAGGAGGTCCAGTTTCATTCTGCCCGTGCAAATGAGACATGTGCTCTGAGATTCATCTCAGCAGCTCCTTCCTGAACTATTTCCTAATCTGTTTTGAGGTTGTGGAGGAACATGAAGACGTCCTGTTCAGGTCCGGTTCAGCCAGACGTCCTGTTCAGCCAGCAGGTTCTGGGAAGGTGATTTGTTTGTAGAAGTAAGATGTTACTGTGCTGAGCAGCTTCAGAAAGCCAACAGAGGGTTAATTTTGGGTTTGCGTGCCGTTATCCCTCTGACACTTCAGCTTGTGTGGATCCAAATGTGTTTTGTGACAGGGACTCGAGTCCTCAGGGTAAAGACAGGAAACTGGATCTGGAGGCCACAGAATCCCTCAGGGAACCTTCACATGCAGACGCTGACATCACACACAAATCTGAGTTTATCTGTGACCGTTAGTCATAAAGTCTGTAAATATCACAGATACAAGTCAGAAATGATCCTGAGCCTGCAGTAATCTGTTATCTGCAGCCCGTGGTCGGCCTGCAGGGTTCCGACCTGTCGCTGATACGCCCTGTGACCGTTTCATAAAACAACTCTCTCCCTGCAACGTCAACGAAGTGACTTCACCAGCCAGAGCGTGAACAGAGAGCTGCCGTGCGAGCTGCTGAGGTGACGTCAATGTGTTGTGTTCTCGTGTTTACTCTCTCGTGAAAGACCAACACACGCCTGCTTTATTTATTGACACACTGTGAAGCAGTTATGAACCGTAACCAAACAAGTCATCTAACATTCTGTCGAGGCCTCCAGTTCATCTCCCAGATGTTTCACTCAGCTGGTGAATCAGGTCAAAACAAAGAGAAGCTTCATTAAAAATATTTACTGTTTTACACCCTATTAAATATACTCAGAGCTTTAAAATGATGTCAATCTCAAACAGTTTTTATGTTTTACAGTAAATGTTTTCGGTTTATATTTGTTTGTCACAGAAAAAAAAAGAGATAAAATAGAATAAATACGCCTAAATAAATAATTTTCAGTGGAGCGTTTAAAACTCCTGTAAGAATAATAAAATGTTTTAGTGTTTCTGTAGTTTTACATCTTGTTGGTTAAGAGAAACTGATTTTTTTGGGGAATTTATTTATTGTTTGGAAACAGCTTTTAACTTATTTTAACTCTTTAATGCGCCAGTAAAATACAACAACCGTGTTTTATATTCATTAGGAGTAAATAATAACCACAATGTTAATGTTTTCAGTCTAACAACCCCAAGGTCTGTTTGTTTATCTGTTTGTTTGTTTGTTTGTTTGTTTATCAGTTCAGCTCCCTCGCTGATATATAAGAACTAAAACATGCTCTAAATGTTTGACTGAAACATCAGAAACCACCTTGAGGTGCAGCAGCTCGACTCTGAGCTCCATAAAAACCTTTTAAACCAGGAGTGTCCAGTTCTGGTCCTGGAGGACTGGCAGCACCTGCGTCACACTACACCTGAATTACCTGTTCTGCAGGGAGTTCTACATAAACATGCAGGATAGTGGCCCTCCAGGACCAGGACTGGACATTAAACCTTCAGAATATCAGCTGTGATGTCACTTTGTAGTTCTTCATGAACTTTAAAGGTTCCTACAGGTTTTTCTGACTCACAAACCGGGTCTTATACATGAAGTCGTAGGACCCGGATGTGCTCAAGTGGACTCGGTCGCTGTGCTGACAGCTGGTTCTGCTATAAACCCCGTGTCCCCGCCCCCAACCTTCAGATGTTTTTGTTTACCTGTACACACATTAACAATTCAGGGAAGAAACATCCATCAGTTTAGTGACGATTCGTCTCGTCTTGGAGGAAACGTTGAGGTCACTTAAAATCTGTGAGGAATAGAAGCCTGAGATCGAGTCTTAACTCACCAAGAACAGGTCAAGACAACAAAAACTCCCAAACAGCCTCCAGCATCCAGAGAAGGACCAGATGACTCAACGTAGAAGAATCCAACCTTCTTCATAAGAAGCAAATAAAATAAATGAGTCTAAATTTAATCTCAGTGTTTGAACTTCAGCCCAGAAAGTTTCACATCAAAAACTTTCTTTGGCTTCTTCTCGGACTTTCTCAAGTCCAGCCATGAGAAATGCTCATCATAAAAGAAAAGAAGATGTTGAAAATCTCTTCCAAATGTTTTCACACGGAAGCTTTTTTAGAATGACCCTCGTGGGATTTCTGTAATAAAAATGAGCTGCAGTTGATGTCCATGTTTCTTTGACCCTGCCTGTTTCACGCTCCCATCATACCAACCGCGTCATGGCATTCGGGTTTGTTGTTTCTCTGCCGGCTCCTAAAACCTTCACAGCTAAGAAATGAAACGTTGAACCAAATTATAAAACCATGAAATGAAAAAGGGACGTTTACATTTCACTCATCTGACTCACAACACCAGAGTTTAAACTTATTAAATCTTTACAAACAGAAGAAACCAATGTATCCACTCTGATTTAAAGTTTTCCTCTCAATTAACTAATTTCTTCATATATTTTGTCTCTAAAATGAAGCTGACTGACTTTATTGATCCTTCTCTGTCATAAACTGTATTAATTTATTCATATTCCAACTGTCCATCTGCTGTTATTCTCTGGATTTATGACATAACAGTTTGCCTCAACTTTCTCTTTTAGTCTTTATTTCTTATTGAGCAATGGCTCCCTCTGCTGGTCATCCTGGTGCATCTCAGCCTCCGACTCCACACCTGTACTTTAATGAAGCAGTATAACATGCAGGATGAGGTTCAGGTGTGAGATTAAAACTGGATTAGCTTTAGATTGAAGGTCATAAAAATTCTTTGTAGCTCGTCAGAACGTAAGAAACCGCTTGAACCTTTTAAACACATCTCACTTGTCTCTCCATTAGATGCAGTTTGGTTTCCATGGAGATGGTTTAGTTGTCATCATGTGATAGGAAGTTAAAAAATAAAATGTTTGTAAATAAGAAAACACATTTCTACCAACATAAAGAGTGTGTTCATCTGAGTTGTTTCAGATCATTTGCATTATTTTGTTTGCATCAGACGTGTGTGTGTGTGTGTGTGTGTGTGTATGTGTGTGTGTGTGTGTTGGTCTTATATTGTTTGTGTGTGTGTGTCTGTTTACACTTGGATGAGCCTTCTGTTCAGTGTGCAGTCTTTCTCAGTGAGCTGGGTTTTTAGGTCGCAGTGTTCTTTCTGACACACACACACATGCCTGCGTACACACACACGCGCACACACACACAGCTACATCAGTGGAAGATGTTGGGCGCCGGGCTGCTGAGACTGTGCATGTGTGTATATGTGTGTTTAGGGGGTCCCAGAGGTCTTGTCATGCAAACGGGAATGAAGTCAAGCTGAGAGGCTGTTTGTGTGTGTGTGTGTGTGTGTGTGTGTGTGTGTGTGTGTGTGTGTGTGATGCTGCAGGGCTTGAAGCCTCCACTGCTGTGTAACATGTCGACTCTTTTTAGTGATGTCATCCTGTAAACACACATGCAGTAACATGCTGGACTTTGTTTTAGAATGACCCTCACACACACTTTTACATGAGATAAGGGAACCACACACACACACGTGCGCGCGCACACACACACACACACGAGTGAAACAGTGAGAGGTAATGAGTCTTTGACTTGATGCAACATGACAGCAGCATCGTACAGCATCAGATGTAGTGAAACTACAGGATCTATACATACGAGTCTCTTTGACTCACTGACGTTTGAGTAAGTTTTAACACATAAACACTGAAGCATCTGAGTCACCAGCCTGTTCATAGATCTGTCACACTGTCTGTTTTCTAAAGGATGAAGTTTGGAAAAACATGCAAATTAAACATCATAACGTGAAGTAGTGCATCATGTTTTTTAAGTGGAATGACGTCAAAAAATAAGCAAAAACTGAGACATTTTTCCACAAACATCAATGAAACATTTGGCATGCCAGGTGAGAAAAACCCGCCCCCTTTGTAGCTCCACAACTCTGACATCACAGAAGAAACTTCAGAGTTTAAATGTGTCACAGAAAGTTTGACTTTATATAAATGAACTGCGGTTTTGATTAATTTTACAGTTTTTACACAATTATGTTTAAATCATCCATCCATCCATCCATCCATCCATCCATCCATCCATCCATCCATC
>SSNP01000006.1:3052426-3095337 GCA_006937955.1 Pachypanchax playfairii | reverse complement strand
ACACGCCTGCTTTATTTATTGACACACTGTGAAGCAGTTATGAACCGTAACCAAACAAGTCATCTAACATTCTGTCGAGGCCTCCAGTTCATCTCCCAGATGTTTCACTCAGCTGGTGAATCAGGTCAAAACAAAGAGAAGCTTCATTAAAAATATTTACTGTTTTACACCCTATTAAATATACTCAGAGCTTTAAAATGATGTCAATCTCAAACAGTTTTTATGTTTTACAGTAAATGTTTTCGGTTTATATTTGTTTGTCACAGAAAAAAAAAGAGATAAAATAGAATAAATACGCCTAAATAAATAATTTTCAGTGGAGCGTTTAAAACTCCTGTAAGAATAATAAAATGTTTTAGTGTTTCTGTAGTTTTACATCTTGTTGGTTAAGAGAAACTGATTTTTTTGGGGAATTTATTTATTGTTTGGAAACAGCTTTTAACTTATTTTAACTCTTTAATGCGCCAGTAAAATACAACAACCGTGTTTTATATTCATTAGGAGTAAATAATAACCACAATGTTAATGTTTTCAGTCTAACAACCCCAAGGTCTGTTTGTTTATCTGTTTGTTTGTTTGTTTGTTTGTTTATCAGTTCAGCTCCCTCGCTGATATATAAGAACTAAAACATGCTCTAAATGTTTGACTGAAACATCAGAAACCACCTTGAGGTGCAGCAGCTCGACTCTGAGCTCCATAAAAACCTTTTAAACCAGGAGTGTCCAGTTCTGGTCCTGGAGGACTGGCAGCACCTGCGTCACACTACACCTGAATTACCTGTTCTGCAGGGAGTTCTACATAAACATGCAGGATAGTGGCCCTCCAGGACCAGGACTGGACATTAAACCTTCAGAATATCAGCTGTGATGTCACTTTGTAGTTCTTCATGAACTTTAAAGGTTCCTACAGGTTTTTCTGACTCACAAACCGGGTCTTATACATGAAGTCGTAGGACCCGGATGTGCTCAAGTGGACTCGGTCGCTGTGCTGACAGCTGGTTCTGCTATAAACCCCGTGTCCCCGCCCCCAACCTTCAGATGTTTTTGTTTACCTGTACACACATTAACAATTCAGGGAAGAAACATCCATCAGTTTAGTGACGATTCGTCTCGTCTTGGAGGAAACGTTGAGGTCACTTAAAATCTGTGAGGAATAGAAGCCTGAGATCGAGTCTTAACTCACCAAGAACAGGTCAAGACAACAAAAACTCCCAAACAGCCTCCAGCATCCAGAGAAGGACCAGATGACTCAACGTAGAAGAATCCAACCTTCTTCATAAGAAGCAAATAAAATAAATGAGTCTAAATTTAATCTCAGTGTTTGAACTTCAGCCCAGAAAGTTTCACATCAAAAACTTTCTTTGGCTTCTTCTCGGACTTTCTCAAGTCCAGCCATGAGAAATGCTCATCATAAAAGAAAAGAAGATGTTGAAAATCTCTTCCAAATGTTTTCACACGGAAGCTTTTTTAGAATGACCCTCGTGGGATTTCTGTAATAAAAATGAGCTGCAGTTGATGTCCATGTTTCTTTGACCCTGCCTGTTTCACGCTCCCATCATACCAACCGCGTCATGGCATTCGGGTTTGTTGTTTCTCTGCCGGCTCCTAAAACCTTCACAGCTAAGAAATGAAACGTTGAACCAAATTATAAAACCATGAAATGAAAAAGGGACGTTTACATTTCACTCATCTGACTCACAACACCAGAGTTTAAACTTATTAAATCTTTACAAACAGAAGAAACCAATGTATCCACTCTGATTTAAAGTTTTCCTCTCAATTAACTAATTTCTTCATATATTTTGTCTCTAAAATGAAGCTGACTGACTTTATTGATCCTTCTCTGTCATAAACTGTATTAATTTATTCATATTCCAACTGTCCATCTGCTGTTATTCTCTGGATTTATGACATAACAGTTTGCCTCAACTTTCTCTTTTAGTCTTTATTTCTTATTGAGCAATGGCTCCCTCTGCTGGTCATCCTGGTGCATCTCAGCCTCCGACTCCACACCTGTACTTTAATGAAGCAGTATAACATGCAGGATGAGGTTCAGGTGTGAGATTAAAACTGGATTAGCTTTAGATTGAAGGTCATAAAAATTCTTTGTAGCTCGTCAGAACGTAAGAAACCGCTTGAACCTTTTAAACACATCTCACTTGTCTCTCCATTAGATGCAGTTTGGTTTCCATGGAGATGGTTTAGTTGTCATCATGTGATAGGAAGTTAAAAAATAAAATGTTTGTAAATAAGAAAACACATTTCTACCAACATAAAGAGTGTGTTCATCTGAGTTGTTTCAGATCATTTGCATTATTTTGTTTGCATCAGACGTGTGTGTGTGTGTGTGTGTGTGTGTATGTGTGTGTGTGTGTGTTGGTCTTATATTGTTTGTGTGTGTGTGTCTGTTTACACTTGGATGAGCCTTCTGTTCAGTGTGCAGTCTTTCTCAGTGAGCTGGGTTTTTAGGTCGCAGTGTTCTTTCTGACACACACACACATGCCTGCGTACACACACACGCGCACACACACACAGCTACATCAGTGGAAGATGTTGGGCGCCGGGCTGCTGAGACTGTGCATGTGTGTATATGTGTGTTTAGGGGGTCCCAGAGGTCTTGTCATGCAAACGGGAATGAAGTCAAGCTGAGAGGCTGTTTGTGTGTGTGTGTGTGTGTGTGTGTGTGTGTGTGTGTGTGTGTGTGTGATGCTGCAGGGCTTGAAGCCTCCACTGCTGTGTAACATGTCGACTCTTTTTAGTGATGTCATCCTGTAAACACACATGCAGTAACATGCTGGACTTTGTTTTAGAATGACCCTCACACACACTTTTACATGAGATAAGGGAACCACACACACACACGTGCGCGCGCACACACACACACACACGAGTGAAACAGTGAGAGGTAATGAGTCTTTGACTTGATGCAACATGACAGCAGCATCGTACAGCATCAGATGTAGTGAAACTACAGGATCTATACATACGAGTCTCTTTGACTCACTGACGTTTGAGTAAGTTTTAACACATAAACACTGAAGCATCTGAGTCACCAGCCTGTTCATAGATCTGTCACACTGTCTGTTTTCTAAAGGATGAAGTTTGGAAAAACATGCAAATTAAACATCATAACGTGAAGTAGTGCATCATGTTTTTTAAGTGGAATGACGTCAAAAAATAAGCAAAAACTGAGACATTTTTCCACAAACATCAATGAAACATTTGGCATGCCAGGTGAGAAAAACCCGCCCCCTTTGTAGCTCCACAACTCTGACATCACAGAAGAAACTTCAGAGTTTAAATGTGTCACAGAAAGTTTGACTTTATATAAATGAACTGCGGTTTTGATTAATTTTACAGTTTTTACACAATTATGTTTAAATCATCCATCCATCCATCCATCCATCCATCCATCCATCCATCCATCCATCCATCTCCAGGATTCAGCTGTTTCAGCTTCATCATAAAAGTCTCTGTTAGTATAAAGTATTTAATTTATTATTAAATCAGGAAGCACAAAATAAAAGTTTGTTCGGTCCAAATACTTGTATTAAAGAGACGTTGACCCTGTAATCATTTTTGGAAAAAGCTCCACCATCCTGCAGGGATCCTGCAAACAGATGGTCCGACCCCCACAGAGTCCTAAACTTGGCACCACAGAGTCCTTTTGGGATTACAGCAAAGACTCTGATACAAACTGAAACCAGTGCAAAACCTGACAGAGAGTAAACAGGAGGCAGGATGTCTCTCAGCTCAGTAACTTTTATTTTAAAAAAAATCTGAATTATTTCTTTCTTGTTTCATTTATGAAAAGGATGAAGCATTTTCTCACAGATGCTTCAAGTGTTTCATCTCTTCTAAGTGTGAGAGATGATCCTGGTTTGGTTTTTCAGACCGCTACAACTTGACAGTGATAGTTTTCCTCTGGTTGCACCAGCTGATCTCTGATTCTCTGAATCTGCAGCTGTTTTTAAAAACACTGTTATAACATCTGGATCAGTGACTCTCCACCCTCCTTTGAACCTCCTCTGGACCACATGCTTCATCCTCCATGACTGGACCTGATCACACAGTCTGATGGACTTTTCATCAACTAGGATCAACATCTCGTTCAGAAGCATCAGCAGATAAAAACACTGAACGAACACAAAGACTGTGGAGACATCACATCCACATGGCCGGGAAGTTTCAGAGCTTCTGACCCGATTGCTGCATAAATACATCAAATCCTAATAATCAAATCAAATCCCAGTCACAAAACAAATCCTAATCACTTTACACAAGTCACAACCACCACTGGCTCTGTGATTTATAATAGGATTGTGTTTGTTCTTAACAGGATTTTCATCTGAGAAACGTGTTTGTTCTCAATTTTAATTTCCAAGTTTTAACAAATAAAAATTTGATGTTGCTCCTCATCACATGCAGCATTTACTGCAGGATTAAATCCTGCCAAAGAAAAACACAGACATGTTTTTATTGTTTTATTTTTATTCCACCTGCATCGTCAGAATTCTCCTAGTTCCATCAAGATATTGTGTAAAATTTTATATTAAAATATCTATCAGATTAATCAGTATTTTTTCCAGAAACATAAAGCCTCACAGTTTGATCTGAAAGAGAATTTTTTAAAAGTATTTTAGAGTAAAGCAACAGCTGAACACAAACCAGGTGCGAAAACAAACACACCTGGATGCTGTAAGTCACCAAAGGCTGTTTGAAAGAAAACAAGATTTTCAAAATAAAAGAAAAATGACAGTGCGACTTTAGGTGTGATATTGTGAAAGGGAACTTCAGTAAGTTTGACCAACTAATTATTTATCGAGTCTGTCAGTGTGTTTCATGATTAGAACCAGAACATCATGGAGTAGGAGATGGTTCCTCATTTCCACCTGAACATTGTTTAACCTCCACAGCCAACCTGAGTGTTCTTGTTGATCATGTCCATCACTTCAGAGCTCCAGCGTTCCACCTTCTCATGAAGCTCAGATCATCTCACACCGGTTTCTCAGTCCAGTAGAACCTTTAGATTCCCATCAGCTGATGAATCTGCAGCTGCTGTGTGAGTAATGTTCTCGACACCATGTGAAGATTTAAAGTTCTTCTTGAGGCCTAAAGGGTGGAACCCGGTACCGACCAGGTGGAACTGAGACGTGTCCGTAAATTCAACAGAAATAAACAAGTTGGTGTGAAAACAGCAGGTTTTAATCAAATGTGGATTAATCAGCTACAAACGGATCAGAACACGAGCCTGAACAGACTCACAGCGTCTGAGGTCGACTCGTCTTCACAACAACTGCATATTACTTCCAACCTGCCACTCAGGAACACCGTTAGACTCTGACAGACGGGAAAGACGAGATTAATGAACCACAATAAAAAAAAAAAGTGTGTTAATAAAGGTCCAATTAATAGAGAAGTAAACACAGGGACAATTGTTTCTTCCTCAGGTCAAATTTTGTGGCATCGTTTCAAATCTCATTAAGGAGGTACAACGTGTCACGATCTCTGTGACCTCTCCGTGACCTGAACCTCTGAACTGTAGCTGAACCCTGCAGCTAAATCCTGCACAGAGAGGTCGTGCAGCTAAAGCACCGCTGAGCTGCAGCTTCAACCGTTTGTCCTCAAGCTCCAGCTGTACCGTCATGAATAAGTCAGACTGTACCCAATCCAGCAGCGCCGCCGCAAACGTTCACATGCTCATGCATTATTTACAGCATCCACGATCTATATTTTAAGGAGGCTCCAGGGTTTCGCTCAAACGTTTAGCTGGAGTTTAAGGTCATTGTTTTTTATCATTGTGTTGTGACAACAAACAGAGCAGCATGTTTGTACATCGAGTCCTGAATCCCTCAGAGAAACACGGTTAATAAGAGTTCTGGTTCAGCAGAACCAGCAGAACCAGATTTTGTCACCTTTAGACAACAAATTCAGATCAGATTTTTATGCTGTGATAATAAATATTCTGAAATTAAATTAGAAGAAAGAAAATATGACTGTAAACATGTGAGAGGGAACAGTTTGAAGAATTTGAAATAAAATTATCTTTTTTTTTTTTATCTGATTCAGTATTAAAGTGTAAACACATCATTCTGGTCTTCTAGTTCCTGTTTGCTGGTTCTTCCTCCTTCGTTCCCGCAGGACGCTTCGGGACTTTGTGGCTCTTCTTTATCAGCTCTAATCCTTAATACTTTGTTGTATATATTTTGCACTTCTCTAACAGATTTTTAATATAATCTGATTTATTACATTTATCATAGAAATTTGACTTCATTGTTTCACAAACCCTAAATTTGCATATTTAAAACAATTTTATTTATGAGTTTTCTTTCAGGTGGGTTCAGTTCTGCAGTCTCTTCTCTCAAAGTTAAATTAACTGTTCTTTTGTTTCTCATCTTTTGTTCCATATAAAAACTTTCTGCTACTTTCACTTCATTTGAAATTTGTTCTACAAATAAAGTCAGAGAAACTTTAACAGTAAAATCTTCAAGATGCTTCAAATTGAGACATTTTCTGTCACTTTTTTTTCCATCATTTCAATTAGAGCCAGTCGTCTGTATCATTGGAAGCCCACGTCATGATAGTTCCTCCTCCATGCCTAAAAGTTACTGCGTTTTCTCCAACAAACATTTACAGCCAAAGTACGTGAATGTGTTTCCAAAAAGGATCATTTTGCAAACTTTTGCTGTTTAATATTAAATTAAAGTGAAGGAAGAAGAAACTGCACGACATGAAAAGAGATTTGTGCTTTAATCAGGAGATTAGTTTCCCTCTACTGATTTCTGTTACATCAGTGATGGATAATGATAAAACACACATGTACAACATGAAAAAAAAACAGCTGCAAGCTAAAGTGTGTTTTGTTACTGTGTTTCCATCTGCTGTGTTTTCTCTGTGTTTCTATTTCTCTTGTCTGTGGTGTTTTCCAGCAGAGTGGCTCTGATTTTAACCCCTCCTCCTCCCTCTGCGCCTGAACTCTGACTGAACCTCCATCTGAACCCTATGTGAACTTTCCTTAACTGACCCATTAAATCTACGTTCAGCGTAAAGCGTACTGAGTAAAAACAGCGGTCCACTAGCAAATCCTCTGACATGTTCAGAGTCAGCAGCAGCAGAAACACCTGCTAATCATGAACACGTGCAACAAAGCACAGAGTGGGCGCCGCTGGCATGAGGATGGAAGATAAGAATGAAGGAGGGGATGAAGAGAAAGAAAACAACTTAAAGAACATAGAAGAAGATGAAGAGTTGCTGAGCTCCGATTGATCTTACAAAATATAAAACACATTTACACAAGAGAAACCAGCTCGTAAGGCATCAGGTAGTAAATCTTAATACGATCCAATTAAAGGCAGAAGTCGTGACTGTAAAACTCTTTCTGTTTCAAAAACAAACATTTCACTCCTTAAACTCAATCCGGAACAAAATTACAGCTATAAGTCCCAAAATACGTGTGTGAGAGGTGAGTTACAGGATGAAAACATGATTATAAGAGTTTTGGGTCAAAATGCGTTCCAAACCTGCAGCAGGACGACAAATGTCAGAGTCACCGAGACAGAAAACACCAACAGACAGATGACATTGAGGAGATAAATGACATGTCACTTTGTCTGACTCTGATCCAACATGCAGCTCTAAAGCTGCAGGTTAAACTGACAACAGGATTTACACTGAACCATAGAAAATCTGTTTGTTTTGCCTTCATCAAGCTCCAGCAGCAAGACTGTAAACTCACAGGAAACAACAGAGAAATATGTCCAAGCAGCGTACGAGGATAAAAACAATCAACTGTAGGATGAAATTTATAACAACAAAATCTAAAAAAAAACTTTCTGCTGCCTGAAGTTCCAACATCAATCAGCTCAGACCGAGTTCCTACGTTTGGATGGAAAAACTGTATGAGCTGAGAACCAAGATCCAAATGTTAAAACTGCTGCCAGCAGCTGATTACAGTTACCATGAAAACCACCTACTTCTCATGAGAGCACCATGGTAACCACACACCTGTGTCTCAGTATGGTCACCATGGTAACCGCACAACTGTGGCTCATTAAATCACCATGGTAACAACACACCTGTGGCTCATCAAATCACCATGGTGACCACACACCTGTGGCTCATTAAATCACCATGGTAACCACACACCTGTGTCTCAGTACGGCCACCATGGTAACCACACACCTGTGTCTCACTCAGGTCACCCTGGTAACCACACACCTGTGGCTCATCAAATCACCATGGTAACCACACACCTGTGTCTCAGTACGGCCACCATGGTAACCACACACCTGTGTCTCAGTATGGTCACCATGGTAACCACTCTCTCTCTGACAGTAAACTCACTGAGAGTCAGACAGGAACTCAGACTGAACAGTGAAACAAGCTGCTGGATGAAGAAACTCTTGAACTGTGAGAGTTTGAAGACTCTGACTGTTGGAGTAAGAATTTTGTTTGCAATTTTTTTTTGTAATTTTAGCCAGATTAAACGTTAGTGTTACATCATCACCCGTCAGTTGAACATTATGTGAAAAAAATCCCCAAAAATCCTCTAATTTAAACTGAGATCATGTAAAAATCTAAATGATGTCCAACTTTCTGTAACTTGTGTAAACTCAGATGTTTCTGCTGAAGTCTGTGCTGTGGAGCTCCAAAAGGGGGCGGGGTTTCCTCGCCTGTCACACCAAAATCCTATTAATGTTTATGGGGATATTTCGTTTGTTGGCATTGTGCAACATTCTGGCACCAAAAGTTAAAGCTCATTGTTCCTGATCAAACCATGTTTTAACCATAATCAAAGGAAAATTAAATAGAACGTGTACAAACAATCAGGTCCCTTAAACATAGATGATCGTCTACTTACAAGGTCATCAGTAGTTCTGGTGAGGGTACGTCTCACTGGGCTTCACTGAGGAGGACAAAGTGCAAACAACATTCACAAAGGAGTTTCCAAACTGTCTCAAAATGTTTTTGAGGATTCTTACCATCCTGGTGTGAGTTTCAGGGACTTCCTGTTGCGTCAAAGGAATTTTTAAACTTCATTGGAGACACTAAAAAGAAAATGAGAGAATTAACTTGACATCATTACAAATAAAATGGAGATAAACTGCAGCAAAAAACAAAATTTGCAGCAAGAAACTTTGCACAAATATCGCAGTTCATCTACAGATTTCACTCAGAAAACAATCATCAGTATCAGCTCAGTGTGTTTCCAAGTGAAACATTTAAACTCATAATTTTACATCTCTGTTTTAAATTAAACCATTAAACTTTTTTAGTTCTGGGTTCATTCCTGAGTCTGTTTTTGCCTAAATGCAATGACACATCTGGGTTTTACTCAGACCTTTTATAAATCTGCATCAGGTCTGTCAGTCAGAGGGAGGAATCTGATTGGCTCAGACGCATGACGCTTAAATAAAAACATGAAATCAGATGTTTTTGAACATGGTCTGTCTTCTTAGTTATAAACAGCTGATATTAAATTGAGAAAGTGACCCAGATACGATTCACTGAAGTTAGAACATCAAGCAGGCGTAAAAACTCTTCAGCACATCAGCAGAAGTTTTGTTTTTTAGCTTCTCTGATCTTCTTTTAAAAATATAAATCAGATGTTGATAAAATCCAGCTTCAGTTTGTTTTCACAGCACGAGCATGAACCTTCGCCATGTTGCCAAACACAGTTAAAGTGTTTTAAAACACACACCCAGCAGCGCGGATTTCATCAGCATGCTGCAGCCGTGCGTTAATGTGTGAGTCTCCCCAACACGACGGGGCTTCGCGATTCCGGGGCAGCGGGCGGTGGGAGATCCCTGAATGAATAAAGTCAATGTTTTGATGTGTAGCAGACATGTTTGACAACATGGGAACCGTGTTCCTGCCAAGCAGTCCTCCTCTTCATCTTCTTGGTGTGTTCATGCTCGATGGTGTCAGTGTGTGTTGGTGAAAAGCTCACAGGGGATTGCCTGTATGAAAGCAGGGGTAAATATTCTGTGTGTGTGTGTGTGTGTGTGCAGCAGGGCTTTTTTCGACTCCAACACCCAGTGTATTAATAGCTGTAAACTCCAGATGACCCTGAAGCTGCCGGCGACTCAGACTGATTTAGTTTGGCGTTTCTCGATGTGATGGCTCGGGCTGTAATGATATCGCCGATGAGGACGAGGACACATCTTCTCCCTGCACTGTACTCTCTTAGGGGTGGTACAGTATGGCCTCCTCTCTCCAAACATGCTTTGACAGGAAGTAAGTCCCATCCTCTGTCCTTGTTTCACCACCAACACGCCTCCTCCTCATCCTTCTCCTCCGGCTGCTGATGGAGTTTCACTTCAATCCTGCTCCAACAAGGTCAAACCAGGTTCTCAAACGATGATTTTATGTCTCTCACCATTTGTTTGACAGACCGCTGCAGGTACCTGAAGTCGGGTTCAAAGGTCAAATATACAGCAGAAGAATCCTGAAACTCCAGAGTGACGACAGCTTGAACCATGACCCTAAAAAACTGTGATGACAGAGGTCAAACAGAGACTCGGCAGTGAGATCGGCGATGCAGCTCAAGCCTGATAAATATCTCTGTTTATCTTTCATACTGATGACAAACTGTCGTATCAGATCGCTGTCAAACACAAAACATCTCCGAATTATGTCGAGTATTTTTACTGGTTCACAAAATAACGTGGCCTTTGTGAAAAACAAAACAAATCGAGAGATGCTGGAAGTCAAATAACATGAACATCTGTAAAACCAGACAGATGTTGAGTTTGATGAAAAGGATTTAGAAGAAACCTGAAGAGTCAAACTGAAGCTGCAGAAGTTCTGCTGCTTCCTCTTCATGGTCCTGCAGACTTGTGGTTATGTTGTGTCTGAGGTTTTAACTGAACTCATTTATAAGAGTCACACGTCAAGTTTCGATCTGAAGAAACAAGATGAGAACAAAAACTGTAAATTTGATGTTTTATGGATATTTTGATTTTAACTCCCTGAATGAAAACAGGAAGCAGCTGGTGTCAAAGTTTATCCACATTCACTTCACTGTAGGCTGGATTCAGAACAAACAGCTCACAGGTGGAGATCAGAGGTGGAGCTTGGAGGTGGGGCTTACAGGTGAAGGTAACAGGTGGAGGCAGGGATTAAGAACCTATGAAACGTTGATATTTTGGTTTGTGCAGATGAATCTGATAGAAATCATAAAAGTCTGAGTGGAAACATCTCAGAGGTTCATTCACATGAAACCAGGTGATGAAACACCTTCACTGTAATAAAACACAGACGTTTAGAGGTTGTTTCTTCATCAGGATGAAACTGAAGGATTTTAAACATCTCAGAATAATCGTCAGAATAATTCATCCATTTTCCAGTTTTAATCTGATCTTCTCTTGAAGTTCAGCAGCAGAAGAACTTCCACACTGTTAATCTACAGCCAACATGTTTCTGTATGAGATCTTCCTCCAGCAGAAGGACTCACGTCAACAGAGAAAAAAAAAAACGATATTTACATCAACACGAGAAACGTCAGACTGAAACGTTCCTCCATCACCTTCCAGATTATTTTTACTTCAGTTTGTTGAAGAAGACGTGCAACAACAACCAGGTTTCTGTTCAATTCATTCAGGATCCGAACCACAAGCAGGATTAAGATGATTTCCCAGGGGGCGGCAGGTGAGAGCGGCTCAGAGCGGATCTGAATATGAAGGTCAGCTCTCTGATGATCTGCTTAAAGCTCCTCGGGTGTGTTTGCAGACTCTGATGGAGGAGCTTGTATTTAACATCCTGATCTTTCTGCACTCTGCAGTGAACACAGTCAGATTACTGTAATGTGATTACTGTGAAGTCCTGCAGGAATGAAAACACAATATCACATGCTGAAGAGAAGCAGTTACCTCTCAATCAAAGACGCAGCTCTTCTAGATTATTGAATCAGTGTCGAGTGTTCAACCTGATCTGATCAGCAGTGATAAGTCACATGTCGCCTCTCAGCTGCTGATTTTCCAGATCAGGGTTTCCTGATCCTCAGGATCCTCTAAACTGGATGTTCTCCTGCTTGAAGGCACCTGATTCAGACTGCAGCTCAGCAGAAGCTTGTTAATTAATCATCACCTGAAATCAGGTGTGTTGAAGCAGGAACCATCTGAAACATGCTGGTCAGTGTGTCTGATGGTGTTGATTTGATGGAGAAGCAGCAGGAAGTTTTCTGATGTCAGATTAACAGAAAATGTCTGAAAGAAGTTTTGAACTGTTGGAACTTTCCTCAGAGATTATTATCACCTCATAGTCGAGGAGGAATTTAAATAATTTGGTCAGATTTACTTTAGGACTATTCTTTTATCACCTTGTTTATTCTCAGGAGGGAGAAACAGCTGATGGGTCATGTGATCATGTTCATGCAGAACTAGAACCAGGATGAGATCTGCCTGGACCCACTGGGGTCTGAGAGGACAGGAAGAAACCTCCATCAGAACCAGAACCAGGATGAGTTCTGCCTGGACCCACTGGGGTCTGAGAGGACAGGAAAGATAAACAGAGTTAAAGTTAATAGCAGCAATAATATTAAATACAAACATGAAGAGTGAGAGAGACAGTAGAGTGAAGACATGTGGACAGAGTGTCCTCCAGCAGTCTGAGACTATAGCAGCATAACTAAAGGGATGAATCAGGAGAACCTAAGCTAACAATAACTACAGTATATGACCATAAAGGAAATCTTGAAGCTACACAGAGTTTCTGTCTGATGGATTAAAAGTAGAATCTGGTTCCACATGAGAGGAGCCTGATAACTAAAAGCTCTTCCTCCTGTTCTACTTTTAGAACCTCTAGGAACCAGAAGCAGACCTGCAGTCTGAGAGTGAAGTGTTCTGTTAGGAACATCTGGAACTATAAGATCTTTAATATAAGATCCTAGTTGTTTAGATTTTTATTTGTAACATTTTAAACTGTGAGTGAAAACACTCCGAGGTGAACTGAGGTAAATCAAATTAAAGTGTTCTTGTTGCCTCATTACGTGTGAAAATCTTGTCTTTGGCTCAAAGCCTCACTTTGAGCTTTAAACCTTCACCCTGCTGTGTGTCGTGTCCTGATCAGTTTTTAGAATGAATCAAGAGACCAGACCCTAACCCTCCATGAAGGGAACTCTGGTTTGTCCAGAAGTTCTGGGGTAGTTCGGGTCTTCTGCTTCCATCCAGACTTGGAGCTCATGACTCTGGACGAGTGGATGAGAAGTCAGCCAAGTTCATGTTTTGTGGGAGCAGACTCATGATGATCTAATACCTAAAAGCTGTTTTGGCAACAGAGTTTTAATCTCTGTTGCTGGTGCTGAACTTTATCCAGCGGAAAAACCGACACCAACAGACTGATCAGCTGATTCTCAGACTGCGTGTGGACGTGATGCTGAGCACAGTCACAGAAACGTCTCTTCTGTCCTGATTTCATCAACCAATCCCACTGCAGGAACAAGAACTTTCATCTCCAAATCAGCTTCATTAATCATCTTTTCTTTATCTTCTACCAGATCAGATGTTTTATTAACAAGCAGCACGGTCACAATGACCTCACAGGCTTTTAATAACAAACAAAAAAAATCTGAATGAAAAAATATCACAGAAATTATATTAAATTAATCATCCTTCTTTGGACTGGTCCACATGAGACCTGTTCCAGGTGAGAGCTAATCAGAGTGAGACCTGTTCTGGGTGAGACCTGTTCCAGGTGTTCTGGGTTAGACTTGGACTCCTTCAGAGTTGTGTTCTGTCTCTGGAACATCTTGGTGCAGCTGTAAGTGGAGGTGGTTTGGGTTTGATGGCTGGAGGATCTCCTCTCTGCTGTTTGTAGATCACATGATCCTCTGAGCTCCATCCAACTTGCTGAGGAGGTTTTCAGCTGAGTGTGAAGGGGCTGAGATGAGGATCTCTAAATCTAAAGAACCGAGCTGAACCAGAGGAGAGGAACCAGCTGATGTGGTTTGGCTTTGTGAACAGGATGTCTGCTAGATTCCACCTGAGGGAGATGTTTCAATCTGAGACAGGAAGTGTCTCGTTTGGGCTCCAAATAAACAGATTGTTTGATACAACTTATAGATTAAACCAGGAAGAACTTTTCTCTGAGTCCGATGACGCCACCAACCAAACGGAGACAAAAAAGAAACTCGTGTTTGAGCTGATTTAAAACAGCTAAAATCTTTTTCTTTCTAATGCTGGTGGGAGTTACCTGTGTGCGTCAGAGACCTGCATTAACACCTGTCAGGATCAATCTGGCTCGTTCACTTGGAGCCCCTCCTGTCACAGGGTTCAGATATAAATCCTGTCAGTGGGAATCAGGAAGTGATCTGCAGAGATTCCCAGTCTGGGATCAGCCTTGTTTTGCTTTAACACGTCTGCTGTTGGTCTAATATTCTGTAAAAGTTTAAAACTGTCAGCTGTGATGCACCTCACATCCTTCGTGTAAAAAAAACACCTGGACTCTTCAAAAGGAGCAAATGAAGCACAAAAAACCTTGAAACTTAACGTTCAACTGTAAAGATACGGAACTTTCTATTTTCCAGAATAACATCGGGTTTAATCTACAAGTTGAGTTTTGTTTTTACTGTTTCTTCCGTTTTATTGAATAAACTTTTACAGGCTGATAAAACGTTTGGCTGCAGATTAAAGAACTCATCAGCTGAGTTTGTTTTGCATCAACAGCCTCGTTGTTGTGGGTTGCTGTTTAGTTGCGTGTTTCTGTTTTGTGCAGATTATCCAGGATTATTAGCTTATGCAAAGTGAGCTTTGTTTGGAAGAGAAAGAGGCTGAACAACTTGAAAGCATCATTATGAAAACAGATCAAGTTGTTTCCATCTCAGCTTCAGCACCGCAGGTTGAACCCAGACTGAAGGAGTTTCACAGCAGAATCTCACTTTAACGTGTTTTATCCGTGTTGACGCAGATTAAAACGTTCACATGAACACGCGTGTTCTCGTAAATGATCCCAAAACAGATTTTTTTAGATCCAGTTATAAAGAAACACCATCTGGTCCTGAAACACAGCTGAAATGTAGCAGAGCAGATTGAAAGAAAACAAACTATGTGTGTGTCTGTGTGTATAGTGTATATGTATACACGTGTGTGTGTGTGTGTAATCTGGCTTTGCACTCTGTTGTCATACAGAATCTGCAGTGAGGACAAACAGAGCTCGATATGTTTGACTGATTACAGCTTATAAATTCTGTCCACTTCCACATCAACATTCTGAAGTTTAAAGTCACTTTGAGTTTTAAACTGACACATTAAAGTGCATCTTGCATCTTAAACACAACGTTACATGTTTGTGGAGATAAACGCTTATAAAAACCCTGCAGTTTAAAAATAACATTGAATCTTTTCTTTTTAAGCATATTTGGCTACTTTTTACAAGTTTAACCCCGCCCACTCAAAAACCAGGTCCAACTGAAAAAAACAGACTTGGGAGTGAAACACGTTCTACCTCCAGCAGTGAAACGTGGACTCAAACAGGGAGAAAGTTGAAGGGTGGGGTGGGGGCGTAATGCACTGATGCATTGAATGCATGCTGAGACAGCTGAGGAGGGAAACACGGAGGCTGATGAAACAAATGAAGCATCACTGAGGAACTCTGCTGCAGAGTCTCTGCAGTGTCGACAGGAAATACATGAGTAAAGATCCACCTTAAACTAAAAAACAAACTCACCAGAACAAAACCACGAACAGAAAGACAATCCATGAAACTAAACAAATCACAAACCTTCCTGACTCAAACGTTAATAAAGCAAACAACAAGAAACAGGGAAAAACAGGAAACGAGGAACACTTTCAAAATAAAATCACAGGAAACTCATGGAGACTCCTAAACAACAAAAACCCCTCAACCCAGAAAGACAGTTTAAAACCAGCAACCAGACAGATAAGAACTTTTGAAAAGGGCTTTTTGTGTTTTTCATGTAAATGTCTGGTTCATTCACATCCTGAAACTGCATCCTTCATCATGCTGAGGATGAGAAAAGAATTTCATGAGCTGCATTTCAGAAACAAACTGAAACTTTAGGATTTCTCATCATGTTTCAGCAAATGAAATGAGACAAAATGAGACTACAAAAATAATCTCAAAGAGGGCGACTCTTAGAGGAAGTTCTGCTCCTGTTAACAGAACCTGAGTAAAGAGATGGAATCCAGCTTGTGTTGATGCTGATCCAGAAACTAACTGCTAAGGAACAGAATTCAGTCTCTGCTTGAACAAACATGTAAACCTGCAGAACGTCAACCTGACGCACAAAACCTGAGTTAACAGACTTTATCTGACTCTCAGGAATCATCTCAGTTCAGACGTCTGATCATTTTTTAAATAAAAAATCTATTTTATGATTCAGCTTTGAATTAAAGTTTTAGTTCACTTCTCAAAAGTGATCTTAAAGCATCTGTTCAGTTTCCATGTTTGAAGCAAATATTTTAATTTGCTCATTTATTGAAATAAAATCTTAATTTTAATGTAAAAATGATTCTGTGATAAAACATGATGTTTTTTTGAAACTGGAGTAGAAAATTCTTGTTTATCATAAACATCTGAAGAAACAGATCAGAAACTGATTTCTGAGGTCACATGATGATGATGTTTCTGTTTATTTTGTCATGAGAAACTGATGCAGACTTTATATCTTTAATCAGGAAACATCAGGGCGTATGTTAGATTCTCCTTAGACAATTTATATTCAGATTTAAAAGCCAAATAAAGTAAGAAAAATGTAATTCAAAGATTTTCAAAATGAAAAATGTATAAATAAAAAAATGTATAAATTGTTGACTGTAAGTAACATTTACTTACAGTCAACAATAAAATAAAATTTATGTTTGTGTATACTAACAGCATGTGCAAAAGTCTTAAACCTCTTTTACTTTATTCATTTTGTTTCATGGGAGAAGGACAGCAGAATAAAGTTTAAACCAAAATAAAAACAAAATCTTATTAAAACAAAATAAAAAACTTTAAAATGAAAAACTAAAAATAAAGCTCTGGAGGAATGAAATGTTTTTTTTTAACTTGTTATAATAATAATTGTTTTTGTTGTTGTTGAGAGGAGTTCTTTAATTTCCTTTATTATTTGGTTGTTTTCCTTGTTGTTTGTTTACCTCTGATAGTAGCTATTCTCACCAACAGGGGGCGCTCTGGTTACAGCATCAAATCCGCTGCCTTCGGGCTGCGCGCGCGCGTGCGTGCATGCGCTCCCTTCCAGCACAATTGTTTTTGTTAGTGGACACTGGGGGCGCGCGCCGTTCTTCATCCCTCCTCCTCAACTACAAGCGCACGCTCAGTGCGCGCGCGCGCCGTGTTTGCCGACATGAATTCAAACTATCATTGTCGTTGAGAAAACAAAGTCAACGAGGTCAGGTCGCGTGCCCCCGGACCGCCTGCGCGCCTTTACGCACGCCAACATGCGCGCAGATACACACTGATGCGCACTTTTACGCACAGAGAAATGTGTGTGGCGCACGGCGCGGCTACACCTGCGCGTAAATACCGGAACCAAGTCAGAGATTAATGAGAAGAGGTTTGTGCTGCTGGAGACTCCCGGGGGTCTGAGGAGGTCCGAGGAGGAAAAGCGGAGAAGGAGAAGAAGAAGCAGCACGAGAGGGATTTACTGACAGAACCAACAAGTTGGAGAGGCTCCTCCTCTTCGTGATGTCGAAACCTCCTTAATTACTAATTTCTCCACATCGAAGCCACGCTACCCCCCCCCCCTCTCTCTCTCTCTCTCTCTCTCCCTCTCTCTCTCTCTCTCTCTCTCTCTCTCCACTCCTCTCTCCACGCATCTCTCAACCTGACCCTCCTTCTCTCTCCTCTCTGCTTCTGCCGTTTCCAGCCCGGATACCGGAGGAGGTCGAGCTTGGAGCAGCATTTCTTTTTTTATAATTATTATTTATTCCTATTTTTTCTTTTGGCAGACTTGCCACCGGGCATGGAGGATGTAAAAACTCCGCCGACCGTCCACCGGTCCTCCTCCTTCAGTATTAAAAGCCTCCTGCTGCCCTCTAAGTGCGACCGAACGGACTCGGTCGCTCCTCCCGCCGCCGCGATCATCGGGATTCCGGGAACTCTGTCTCCATCACCGGGTTCTGACTCGGACAAGTCACTAGAACCACCGGAGGTGGACTCCACTGCCGCGGTTCTGGACCCAGAGAAACCGGGCAAAGAGGAGCAAGGGGAAGATGAGGAGGAGGATGGAGGGGGAGGCGGAGGTGGGAACGACGCCAAGGCGACACCGGAGCAGAACTCTAACGGTAACAACAGTGGCAAAAACGGGAAATATGACAAGCCACCGTTCAGCTACAATGCCCTGATCATGATGGCCATCCGGCAGAGTCCCGAAAAGCGACTCACGCTGAACGGAATCTACGAGTTCATCATGAAAAACTTCCCGTATTACCGGGAGCACAAGCAGGGCTGGCAGAACTCCATCCGCCACAACCTCAGCCTCAATAAGTGCTTCGTTAAGGTCCCCAGGCACTACGACGACCCGGGCAAGGGGAACTACTGGATGCTGGACCCGAGCAGCGATGATGTTTTCATTGGGGGAACTACCGGGAAGCTCCGCAGACGCTCCGCCACCTCCCGTGGGAAGCTGGCAATGAAGCGCGGGCTGCGCTTCGCTCCTCTCGGTTTGGGGATTAACGAAAGGGCGAGCAACCCGCTGTACTGGCAGATCTCCCCGTTTCTCTCTCTTCATCATCACCA
Organism: Pachypanchax playfairii; assembly: GCA_006937955.1. Lineage (NCBI taxonomy): Eukaryota > Metazoa > Chordata > Actinopteri > Cyprinodontiformes > Aplocheilidae > Pachypanchax > Pachypanchax playfairii. Next base: position 3,076,639 of record SSNP01000006.1, on the reverse strand, counting down.
CCATCATCACCCGCATTACAACGGATCATCACCCGGGTTTCTGAACCAGGCAACCGGCTACGGGTCTCTGCTGCCCGCCGTGGAACAGCTGAGTAACGGGGACCTCGGGCGCTCCATCCTCGGTGGGTCTGCCGCCGGTGCGCTGGGTTTAACGAACAGTTACGGGATGAGCGCGTCTCCTGTCGGGTTGCTGTCCGGACAGACTGGAGGGTATTTTGTCTCAGGGACCCAACACGCTGCTGCAGCACCAGGGCCGCCCGGAGGAGGACCGCCGCCGCCTCCGTCACATCTCCAGCAGGGCGCACCAGGGTACGGCGGCCTGGCGACCAGCAGCTCCCCGCAGTCCCTGTTGTCGGACTCCATCAGAAACAGCTCCCTACCGGCCTTCTCTCCGGGGGTGTCCACGGGATTCCCCGGGGTGCTGTCCCATCAAAAGAGGGTGACCCCTAACGCTTTCCTAAACTGAACTCCGCCCTCCCCACGCTGCTGTCCGTGGACGAACAAAGGCGCCTCATAGAGGGCAGAACAGAAGTGGTAAATATCAAACACTGATCTAGAATCTATATTAAACAAGTCCGACTTTATGGCCATATTCTGCCCCGAAGTGCAACGGGTTTATTTTGGTTATTTTTGCGCATTTTGCTGAAAAAGGGACGAACTGTTGCCCGCAGGTTGTAAAACTGTAAACTAGACTTGCCAAAGGTGACAAAATAAGTATATTTCAATCTATTTATATCTTGTACAAAGATTTTCAGGATTTTCTTTAAGTCGTTTATTTATGTTTTGTATTTATTGTACAATGTATTTAAATTCTATCTCAGTGTAAACCCATTAGTATTAAGACAATGGGGGTGGGGGGTGAAATGAGGCAGCAGGGTTTATTATTTATGAAGTCAGAGACAATCAGGGGAAAATCGAGACAATCAAAACGTTTATGGTGAATAAAAGAGTAAATAAAGCCTTAAAATTGAGAACAAACAATCAGGTTTTCAGAGGAAGAAGAAGCCTAAACCATCTCAGGTGCGACCCGGATAGGGTTCAGGATTAGGATTCAGCTGTTCCCTGTGAGGAGTTTCCTTCCAAAACAAAGATCCGATCCAGGCTCTCGGAGCTGATCACTTTAAATCGGAATGAATCAAATGATCGAACTCTTAGAGTATTATGCAACTCAAAGCAGGTTAAACTGGAGTTTAAAACACAAGACCTTTTATTTCACTTGAGTTTAGTGTGTGTGTGTGTGTGTGTGTGGAGGCCTGCATGAGCGTAAAATCCCCTGCGCATGTGCACAAAAAGACACCCCGCACACGAAGCGACCCCCGCCCCCCGCTCTGCCGCCCTCATCCCGTTTTCTAACCCGCTGACCTGCTTCGGTCTCCCATTGAACGTGTCAGTCGGACCCGCGGAGGCCTCAGACGGTTTCAGAGCAAAAACCGATGCAATAGATTCAATCAATCCAAAACTGATCACCTCCCGTCATCAATCAAAAGAGACGTGAAACCGTTCGGAGGCCGATCTGCGCGTGCACAGAAAACTTTAATTCACCAGTTGTTCTCCAGAACCAAATGATTTCACGTGCACTCGAATCCAGCCGGTAAACAGCGCAGATTTCTCTACTTTACAACATTTATTGCAAAAAAAAAGCTGCAAATGGGCGAATAAATACCGAATCCGTGATGACGCACAGGTGAAAAGTTCCCCATCCTGCTGCAGTCACGTGATGTTTATGCAATTTCTTATTTTTGTTTTCTGAAGTGGCAGAACATCTGGAAAACATTCAGATTCTGTGTATCCGCAGATGTTCATGAACATACAGAAACTTTTACTTTAAGATTTAAAAAAAAAATTGTAATCGTTTTCCCCTTAAATTAGATACAATTAATTTATTTCAATATGTTGCAATTTAAAAATATTTAATTTAAATAATATAAATTATGTTAAAAATAAAAACAAAAATAAATAAAAACATTTAAACATTTTCATCCAAATTATTTGGACACAATATAAATCCGATTTTTCCCCTAACATGAATTTCAATTTTTATTTCATTCCATTTTTATAGATTTTTTTGACAGAAACAGAAACTAACAAACACTGCTTAAAAATAAAATAACATTAAATAGCATGAATAAAATAGAGCTTTTAAAAATAAATGATTGAGTAATTTCAATAAATTAAAACGTCTTTTTTATAATTAAAATCTCCAAACGCTCTACAGGAAAAAAATAAAATATATTTGAATTTTCCATGTGAGTCTGACTGGTGATGAATTATCTGCAGATCTCAGGTCAGTGAAAAGTTCCAGTTTTACAGTCATGTAACAGTAAATTTAATTTTAACATTCATCAAACAGAGAAAGTGATAAAATCAGACTAAAAGCAGGATATTAAACTGTTTTAAATCAGGTTTGTTAGAAAATAAATGAATCTCGGTGGATCTGCTGAGTGGATCCATCAAAGTGGTTCCTTACGTTCCTCTGACTGAAACCCACCTTCTGACTGAAGCTCCTCGCTGGGACACAAAAACTAAATCTTTTTCTTTTTTAATAAAAGCACAAACAGTCCAGCAGGTCTGACTGAGACTCACCGAGGTCACAACCTCCAAACACACCCATCAGATTTCTCTCATGTCGCGTCTTTTATTCTGAGTTTGTATAAAATGTTTTACGGATGTTTTTCTTTGTGATTTTTTGCACTTTTGTAGTTAGTGTTCACTTATACGAAGTCTGTATCGTCTGTTTCGTTTGTTTGATTTTATTTTCCAGAGAAACTAAAACTGATTAAAAAGACTGAAATAACCTGAAGAAGTTTCTGCCTGATGATGTGAAGTCCAAACAGGAAACAGAGTTTCAAAGTAAAAAGGGCAAAAGTTTTATACTAAATTTAAATTGTTATATTTACATTAGTTTATTTATTCATGTGTTTACTAAATATTTGGGGTTTAAAAAACTGTTTTTTTTTATTGTAATTTAATTTAGTAGATTGAATAAACTGATTTTAATTTACTTTTACAGTTTAAATATTTTAAACATTAAAACGTCTTTCCCACGTTAGTGTGCTTAATAATAAGGAGGGATTTTCTGTCTTTTTGAATGTCTTTTTGTTGGTTTCAGGATGTTTTGTGTAATTTTATCTCGGGGCTGATTTTTAGAAATGTCAAATATTTTCTGATCTCTTTGTTCCAGAAACACTTGATGTTTATGAAATTGTGTTTGACCTTTAAAAAGCAGGTTTCTTCATGAACACTTTACATTCCTGTGACATGTTTCTAACAGTGTTTGGACATTTATTTGATAATTTTGCTTTTTACTGTCAGTTTAAGGCATCATACATTTAGTTTTTACTCAGATTTGGGTTTTAAAAACTTATCAGTATATTTTCTTTTTGTGTTTTTGTGATTTAAAGACCAGAGATCCTCCAGGGCCTGTTGGATGCAGCCAGACTCAGACAGGATTTTTAGAGTTTCAAGTTTAATTCAGCAGGAATATTTTCAGAATCATTCCGTAAGTTTCCAAACAGTTTGAGGTTTGTTCCCAGAAGTCGATGAAGCGTGTGTGTGTGTGTGACCTAAAAACAAAAAGCTGTTAGAATTAGACACGAAAGCGCGAGTAGGAACTTCAACTGAATGTTTTAAAGTTCTTTTTAAATGTGAAAACGGTGTTTCTGACACACTAAACATTAATCAGCTTGTTGCTGCAGTTCTTAAAAGGTATTTTTAAAACATCTTTCCAGTGTGTTTTATAAGAATTATGTTTTTTTAATAACAGTAAATAAAATCTGGGTCACAGGAAGTTAAAGGAGCTTTAAGATGCGATGGGAATTTATTTTTCTGATCTGTGATATTAAATAGAATAAAACAAGTAATAAAAAAGAAATGAGATGGAAACAAAGTGAAATCTATCAGAATATGATTTTAAACTCAATGTGGGAAAATAATCACGCGGGACGGACAGAAGTCTGTTTATATTTCAAGAACTGTTTAAATATCAGAATTTGGTTTGTGGAAATCTTTATTTTTTATTATGAATTTTTTAGATAAATTGTTTTTGTTAAATTGCTACAGGCCTCAAATTGATCAGCTAATTGGAATCAGATTTGTATTAATTTATCATTTCCTAAGAAGATGAGTTTGAAGCTTAATTTGTATTTAAAATATGTTTAAAAGTTAAACTCAGTTTGTTCTTTTGTTTATGTTGTTTTTAAATATCTGAATATTTCCTTTGAGAGAAACAAGCCAGAGAATAATTTTTTGTCATTCTTTATCAGAAACAACCTGATTTAAATATGAACGTGGATCCGGGGATTAATTTCTTTAACATTTTATACTGAATAAACGACTAAATGTTAATTTGAAGCTCCAGACATGAATGAATCTGTTTAATGAGCTAACGGAGTATTTACTGACCCTGCTGGACATCAGCGGTACTGCAGCTTCCAGCAGCTCCTTCAGAAAAACTTTTTACTCTTTAGAGTTTTGTAAACAAAACAAACAGGTAATTTCAGAAGATTTTAAACATTTCAAGAGTTCAGGAAAAACTATTCATTAAAAACATGAGATTTCAAGGCTTCTGTTTTTGGGAACAAAACAGGATTTTAATAACCTGAGTCCAATTTGGTCCAGCTCAGATCTGACACTTCGTTCAGAGGCTGAAACGATTCAGTGAAACTTTTTAAAGTTTTCCATCAGTAACATTCTGCTTTCAGCCGAATGTAGAAGAAAACAGAAATGTCCCATGTGATGCAACAGCTGATGGGTTGAGCATCTACAGCAGCTGACGAGCCAATCAGAAACCTCCGTCTCTCCGTTCGGGTTTCAATCCATGTTGTTTGAAACTCACTTACATCTGTAATCCTGACAGAACAGCCCGTTATCAAGAACTGTTCTAAGTCTGAGTCGCACGCAGACTTCTGAAAGAGCAGATCTGGATTTCATCTGAGAGCTGAAGAAGTCTTAAAGAGGAGGCAGCTGACTCTTCAAAGGGTATTTTAGGAACAATGGATCATTGTTTGAATCATGTGCTGTGCGTTTTGATCAGGAAAGCAAAGAAAATCTGGTCTAAGTTGAGTTTGTTTAATGAAGCAGAAGAAGATGAAGAGAATCAGCTGATTGTAGTGATGAAGTTTGTTTCTCATGTTTCAGTTTGAAGTTCACATCACAACAAACATCTAGATGTTCAATAAAACAAACTTTATTCAGACTAAACTCAGTTTTTTAAATAACGTCACAGGAAGTGTTTCTGACGTTAATCCCTGCAGTAGCTTCATACTAACAGACATGAAGGAGGGATGATCCTCTTGCAAACTGACTCTAGCAGGAAAACCAGATCCAAACCCGTTCAGGCAGGAAACCACAGAGTCCAGCTGATCATACGGTATCAGGACTTTTTCAGTCCAGGATTATTTTACTAACATCTGAGAAATGATTCCATGATGGAGTCGATTAAAGCTTTGAACAGTCAGTAAAACCAGACAGATCACGTCCGCTCCGTGTGTCACTCAGTTTTAATCAGAGAGAATTTTATTTCATTCTCAGGTTAAACTAGAATTTAAACTTCAGTGTTTCTGATTCCTGGAATCTTCTCACTTCAGCTGATGACCGTATTCCTTCAGTGATTCATGAACAAAGAGCTGTAAGGAACACGCAGGAACTGACCTCCTTACTGTGACCCGTCATGTCTCTGATCCAGGAACTGCAGCAGATTCTGCTCTGATGTTCCGATCTGGATCTAAAGAGACTTACAGACGATAATTCAGTCTGTCGTCAGGTTTCTCTTCAGAACGTGGGATCATTTTCAGACGAGTTAGATGAAATCGATGCAGATTAATTAGGACTTCAGCCATGTTGCTGATGGGGACGCCTTACCGAGGTCATGTGAACTCACAGTCTAGATTTCATTGAAGACAATGTTTGGACTTGCCTATCCACGTTTAACGCCTTCCTGTTTTACCGCATCACATGATTCACCAGATGTTTTACTTTATTAAAACAGGTCTGATAAAAATATTTGCAGAATGATATTTTATTGTTAAACTTTGAATAAGATCATGAGGCGTTAACATGGTGGAGGTGCAGACAGACAGATGACCCTCATGAAGGTATTTATTAGAACTCTGATGAGAAGAGAACGCTGTTATAATCACAAGAACTTATATATATATTTTTTTTTATAAATAAAGAATTATTTCAAAAGAATGACTCATCGAACAAAATCTCATTTATGAACTTTAACAAATTTTCTAAAACTTCACTTACAATTGAGGCTTTTATTTTGAAATGGCAGCACATTTTTAAAAAAGACCATGTTGTTTATTTCCCTCCAAAAGTTCCTCATTTTATTATTCAGTAATGAGCACTCATATGTGTAAAACAACCACATTTATACTGGAATGAATTGATGTTTATCAGTTTATAAAAAAAGATTAATAATGACAACATGATGAGGTTTTGACAGGAAGTCGTATTCATCTGAAATCTGGACTTCAGGGTTTAAAAATCTCTCTGATCAAACAGTGAAATAATTTAGTTTATAATAAAAAGGTTGTTTCACATGTAAAAACAATTTGAGAGAATTAAAAACTCTGAAACTTAAATCCAGTTCAACACCTGAACAACAAAACACAGAGGAAACAGAGGTGAAGAGGTCGCAGCCTCCTGACCTCCCTCTGAACTCAACAGGAAGCTTACAGGGAATTTAAAGCCTTAAAACCTTCCAGTCTTTCACTTTGTCAACACAATAACAACCAAAAACTGATCAAAGCTGTGAAGAATCCTAAAAATCTGAAGCAAAAGAATCACAATCAGTAATGATCGACTCATTTTTCTGATGCTGATACGAAGAAATAATAATCAGCAGCTTGTTCTTCACTTTCATGACGTGATATCTGTGTCACGTGTTTCTGAATCTTAAAGATTAACCGAATGTTTTTCAGAATAAAAAAAAAACTTAAAATAATATTTCTTATAAAAAGTTGATGAAAACTATTAAAATTAAATGTGGTAAAGACGCTGGGTTATAAAAGGAACTTTGTTCAGAAGTATGTGTAAAAATCAGTCAGTCATTTTCTCTACCTGCTGGTTCCTGCAGAGTCACAGGGAGCTGGTGTCTGTCTCCATGTCTCTATCTGTCCATCTGTCCATGTGCAGAATAAAACTCTGCTTTAATCTGAAGCTACACGCAGAAAATAATCTAAAAACCAGCAGGAAAACAAACAGAAAACTAAAACACAATGAGAAATGTTTCACTCTGCACATTTGTCCCATAATCACTAATTATTATAAATTTGTTCCTGCACGTCTCGCTTCCTTCATGAGATTAGAAAAGATAAACAATTATAATCAGCTGCTGCGGTGGATTAAACAGCACTCTTATAGTCAGCTCTCAGACTGAAGTGTTTACAGACTATGAGCCAGATTTACTAATCTGGGTAAATTAGCATGAGGCTGCAATCCAGAAAAAGTTTCGATTGAAGCTGAAGCTCTGCAGGAGATCCACTAACGCTGATCTACAGTCAGCTCGTTTCAATCAAAGTCAGCAGCCAATCACTGAGCTCGTCTGTAGTCCATCACTGACGGTAAAGGTCACGAGAGCTTTTAGAGCTGAAAGTCTGTTTCGCTACGATGATGAGCAGGAAGATCTGAAACAAGAATCTTGAAGGACAGAGAAACACTGGACAGATAATCTGAAAAGTCTGGAACCAAAAGTACAACATGGAAACAGAACAGAAAAACTAAATAACAGAACCGTAGAAGAACCCAAACATGTCCTTGTTTTCTCTATTAAAACTCACAGATTAAAGCGTTCAGATGAACTAAGAACATTCAAATTTAATAATTTATCTGTCCGGTCGCGTTTCTCTGCTGCTGCTGTCACACCTGACCGAAAACCCGAAACAAGAAAGACTTCAGGCACATCTGCTGCATCCTGCCAGGTGTTTAAAGAGTCCAATCAGAACTAGATTAACGATGAGGTTCAAACAATAATGTTCAAGTTTTTTGTTTCTGAAGTCGCAAATATCAGTTATTTTAACTACACCAAGAAGTGACGGAGACAAGTTTTTGGTGAGTTTCAGGTGTTTCAGGTGAGTTTCAGGTGAGTTTCAGGTGAGTTCGTGGGAAGTTTAGTTGATGCGTTTCAGAGGAGTTTCACAAATGTTTCAGAAGAAGTTCAAACAAATTCCAGGCAAGGAGTATAAATACCTGGTGTTCACCTGGACAACAGACTGAACTAGAGACACAACTGTGATGCTGTTTTTAGGAAGGGACAGAACAGACTGGACTTCCTCAGGAGGTTCAGGTCCTTCAACATTTGCAGCAACATGTTGAAGATCTTTTATAAGTCTGTTGTGGAGAGTGTGATCACACCTGCAGTCACCTGTTGGGGCGGAGCATCAGAGCAGGTGAAGAGGCTGAAAAAACTGATCTGGAGTCTCTTGAGTTGATTGTCCAAATAAGGATGAAGAACATGATGGAGAACCCTCATCATCCTCTTCAGAACACAGTAACTCAACTCAACTTCCTGTCCACAGCTAGAACCCTCTACAGGAGATCCTTCCTGTCTACAGCTAGAACCCTCTACAGGAGATCCTTCCTGTCCACAGCTAGAACCCTCTACAGGAGATCCTTCCTGTCCACAGCTAGAACCCTCTACAGGAGATCCTTCCTGTCCACAGCTAGAACCCTCTACAGGAGATCCTTCCTGTCCACATCTAGAACCATCTACAGGAGATCCTTCCTGTCCACAGCTAGAACCCTCTACAGGAGATCCTTCCCGTCCACAGCTAGAACCCTCTACAGGAGATCCTTCCCGTCCACAGCTAGAACCCTCTACAGGAGATCCTTCCCGTCCACAGCTAGAACCCTCTACAGCAGGTCTTTCCCGTCCACAGCTAGAACCCTCTACAGGAGATCCTTCCTGTCTACAGCTAGAACCCTCTACAGGAGATCCTTCCCGTCCACAGCTAGAACCCTCTACAGGAGATCCTTCCTGTCCACAGCTAGAACCCTCTACAGGAGATCCTTCCTGTCTACAGCTAGAACCCTCTACAGGAGATCCTTCCCGTCCACAGCTAGAACCCTCTACAGGAGATCCTTCCTGTCCACAGCTAGAACCCTCTACAGGAGATCCTTCCCGTCCACAGCTAGAACCCTCTACAGGAGATCCTTCCTGTCCACAGCTAGAACCCTCTACAGGAGATCCTTCCCATCCACAGCTAGAACCCTCTACAGGAGATCCTTCCTGTCCACAGCTAGAACCCTCTACAGGAGATCCTTCCCGTCCACATCTAGAACCCTCTACAGGAGATCCTTCCTGTCTACAGCTAGAACCCTCTACAGGAGATCCTTCCTGTCCACAGCTAGAACCCTCTACAGGAGATCCTTCCTGTCCACAGCTAGAACCCTCTACAGGAGATCCTTCCTGTCCACAGCTAGAACCCTCTACAGGAGATCCTTCCCGTCCACAGCTAGAACCCTCTACAGGAGATCCTTCCTGTCCACAGCTAGAACCCTTTACAGGAGATCCTTCCCGTCCACATCTAGAACCCTCTACAGGAGATCCTTCCCGTCCACAGCTAGAACCCTCTACAGGCGATCCTTCCCGTCCACAGATAGAACCCTCTTCAGGCGATCCTTCCCGTCTAGCACTAGAACCCTCTACAGGAGATCCTTCCCGTCCACAGCTAGAACCCTCTACAGGCGATCCTTCCCATCCACAGCTAGAACCCTCTTCAGGCGATCCTTCCCGTCTAGCGCTAGAACCCTCTACAGGAGATCCTTCCCGTCCACAGCTAGAACCCTCTACAGGAGATCCTTCCCGTCCACAGCTAGAACCCTCTACAGGAGATCCTTCCCGTCCACAGCTAGAACCCTCTACAGGAGATCCTTCCTGTCCACAGCTAGAACCGACTCCCCAAAGAAACACTTTCTTCCTACAACATCTAATTTACCTTCAGGGTTCATGAAGCAACTACTTTTAAAGAACCTTCAACTTGTGATTTGTTTGTAGATGTTAAACGTGACGGTCTGGTTGAGACATTCTGAAATCTTCCTTGTGAATCTTGTCTGAACTTTCTCACCAGCACCAACAAACTTTAGGTTCCTGTCGCTGGAGACAGTTTTTAAAGTTCTAATGTTGTGAACGTGTCAGGTCTTGATTTTTATTCCAGTATTTCACTGAGATCTGATGTTTATGTGAAGTGACCCCAATGAGCAGAAGAAGACGTTACGTCACACACGGAAGTAAACTAGGCCCCGCCTCCTCCAGCGCACGGTGACATGACAGTTCCTTAAAGTTTCCCTTCTTTCAACGACATGTTTAAATCTGCTGGTTCTGAAACATTTTCCTGTAAAAACTCAGACCTGAAAACACCAGCGTGTCACAAGTCTGATACCTGCTTCAGTCACAGTCATGGACAGTTTATAATCTGATGAAACTAATCAGATTATGAGTTTAATCCAACAGACTGTGTTATTCAGTCACAGTGTTGGATTTGCTTTTAGTTTGACACATTAATGAGATGTCATGAGAACTTTCATGTTTTTATCTTCACCAGGTGTGAAATCTGCTCATTTATTTGGATTTTCTGACAGAAAACATTCTTGATTAGGAATAATTTGGGTTTTTTATTTTCTAAACAGATTTTTACCAGAAATGTGCAGCTGAAGATTGACAGAACAGGATATAACAGCTGTACAGATGTTACTACAAGTTTTAGTTGAAGCTCGTTGAACATAAAACATGAGACATGCTTCAAATGTCCATCAGAACTTCAGATCAAACTTCCTGAACATCGTGAATTTTACTGTTTTTACATCATTTACTTATTTTTTCTTTTATTTCAGTAAAATCAAACTGAAATAAAGTTTCTTTCAGAATTTGTTAATGCTAATGTTTCTTCAGAAGCATCAGGCGTCTGTTGGTTTTAATGCAGAAGCTTAACGTTTCTATTTATAAATTAATGCAACTGAATTTTGGACATTTTTACTTTATATTTATCAACCTGGTTGTTTTTAATAAAACAAATATCTGTAAATGCAGCTGTAGGAGTTTTACTCAAACTGCAGAAAGAACTGAGTTTTGATGCTACAGATAAACTTCTTTCACTGTTCTGAGTGTGAAGCAGCAGGAAGCGGATTTTGGAAGCCAATTTGTGTTCAGGGTTATTCTGGTCAGCGGCCTTTGAACCTCTGCGCTAAGTGGCATCTAATCTGCTGCAGAAGCTGTGAGTGTGTGAACGTAAAGATTTTAGGATTTTTTTTTTTTCATTAAAATGAGCTTTAAAGAAGAAAATAACACGAAAACAAACATGTTGCATGTTACAAAAACACAAAACAAGCATGTTTTGCATGTTGCATGTATGATAGAAACAGAAAACTTGAGGTGTAAGTTTTTAAACAGTCAGCTGGTGCCTGAAGACCCGAAATTTTTATTATTATTATGAATAATTTATGGAAAATAATCTTTATTTCTGTTCAACATGACTGAAAAATGTCAGTCACATTTAAAAAATCGATTTTATAATACAGTGATTTATAATTTTATCAGTTCAGTTTAAATATAAATAATTAACATTTGTTTATATTTTGTTTTTATTCTGAAGTGAGTTTTACTAAAACTAATAATTAGGAATAATTCATCACCAGATTCATGAATCTGTTTTTGCAGCTTGTTTTGGATTTTGTGTCTCTTCGTCTTGATTCATCCTGTTTCTCCTGCTGGTGTTTTAGATCTTTGGTCCAACGTGATGTTAACGAGCAGAACGTGTTCCGTTTAATAAACAAATTTTATTAAAGAGCTTCGGGAAACTCTAGCTGGTTTGGAATTGGCTTTAAAGTAACTGAGAGATTTTATTTTATTCCATTGATCTTTTATTTATACTCACATTACATCATGTTTTTATGTTTTTAAACAAACTGTTATTTCTTGATGTAAAACGCGTGATATTTGATCACTTTTAAAATGTAGAATTTAACCAAACTGAAATTTTTCCTCCTGAAGTTTTTTTAATGCCTGGAAACAGAAGTTGGATTTTTGAACAGTTTTTAGACCCTGACGCCCGCTGATCGCTCATAAAGCTGCACTTCCAGTTTGCTTTTTTATGCTTCGTTTAGTTTGCAGAGCTGAAACTTTTTAAAACAACTGAATCAATCAGACGTTAAAAACTCTGCGTGTTGTAACAGAACAGCTTGTTGGATTAAAGTGTTTGTTTCATCTCTTTAAACTGATGAAAGCAGTGATTTTATTTGTGTATTCTTTAGTTACTCTTCTTTATCTTGGATTTATTAACAAGAAAATATTTATTCATGTTTAGAAAGAATAAAGCTGTTTCACTGGAAAATATTCAGAATATTTAGTTGAATCTGTGATTCAAATTAATAAAATGAACCAATAAAACTCTATGAAAAAAATTCCAAAAGTTTTTTAAATGATTTACAAGCCAAAAGTTCATTTTATCTTACAATCTCAGAATTTAAAAAAACAAGTGAGATTAACAGTGTTTGAAGAAAAAGTTTCTTCTGGATATTTTACTGAATAAGACTGAAGACTTTAATCTGTGATATCTCAGATTAAAACTGATGAAGGCGAGTAAATAAACACCAACATTAACACTCAGACAGACGGCGGCTAACAGTTTCTGTCACATCGTGTTTGTTTATGACGGAGAGCCGTAAACAACCGGATGGATTCACGCCTCAAGGAGGAAAACACGTCTCAACTCCTCTGTCACATAAAACACACTTCAGATTATTCAGTCGAGGATTTTTCTCAATGTGTAAATTGATGTTTGTGTTGTTGAAAATTTCTTATAAAAACACCAGAAAAGCTCATTTCATCAACTCGTCCATCATTTCTTTCATCATTACAAATTGTTAAATTTACATTTAAAAAAGGAGAGTGATAATTTCCTACCGTGATAACAGTCAGTAAATGCACCACGTCCTGCAGGTTTATTAACACATTAGATTATCATCAAAATGTATTTTAATCTGAGTCAAAGAATCTGAAGCACTGAAAGAATCTCGTTTTAATCTCATTGAATCTAGAAAGAATTTAACACTTCTTTGTAATTATTTTTAAAAATGGTGAATATAAAATATAAAAACCTTCAGATTTCAAAATGCCGCCAGATGCTGATTTTAAAGAATAGTTTATTGAGCAAAGTTTGTGTTGCAAGTTGCTGCTTCATTCTGGATGAATTCAGACCGAAGATGTTTTACAGCTGATCAACAAACTGTTGGAGTTTAATTTAAAACACTAACAGGTTTAGTTAAGTTTTATTTTGAAAGGATTAGGAGGAATACACCTAAAAACAAAGTCATTCTGATTCAAAAATATCCTAATAAAAATTTATTTTGATCATTTCATGATTAAAATGTGATTTTATGGTAGAACATGAATGTATTTACTATTTCTATTCTACGTTTCTGCTCCTCTGGTTTTTTATCTTAAGTTAATCAGAAGAGAAAAATATTTTGTTTACCGAGAAAAAAAATACTTTTAAAAGTATATTTTAAATATATTTAGTATATTTAGTATTTTAAAAAAATACTTTTAAAAGTATATTTTTTCTGTCGTCACTTTTTCCTGATGAAAAGGCAGAAAAAGTTGATTATTTTTTTAACAAATTGACACCCACACCCACCCACACACACTTTACCAAAGAAATATAGTAAATATTAGAAGTCAGAGTAAATTAGTTACCTCTCTTGTTGTTGTTGATTCAAGTAAAAAATGTTTTAGTAAAATTTCATGAACTTTTCAAAGTGAAAATGAATGTTTCTTTGTCTCACGCAAATTTTAAACAAGACGACGTCCCGTTTGAGTCTAACATCTCGTTTTTCTGTGAAAAGCAGAGAACAAAGTCTGAAACACACACACTCCCACATACACACGGCAGAATTTAACCCCACAGAGTTTAAATAACTTGCTGCTGTTCGTTAATTTATTTTAACAAGCAGAAACAACAAGAAGCTTTTATTTTGTTGTGTTTTAAACTTCATATATTGTCTCATGATTTAAAAACTTTTGGGTTAAAGATATAAAACACAAAGAAAATGTGGAATTTTCAGATTTTTGGTTATAAAAATTGTTTCTGCAGCGACTGACGGTAAATAAATCTGAAACAACTTCAAATCTGACATTTATTTTTGCGCTCTTATTTTTTAGACTTGTTTGGTTGTTTTGACAGATTCTTTAACTTCCTGTCTAAAATCTGAAAACTTTAGGACTGGTAACGTGTGAACCTAAAGGTTCACGTTTCCTGAAGCAGAAGGGTTAAACGCATGTTTTCATCATACTGGATCAGTTCTGACACGTCGGTTGAGTTTCGTCCCGCCGGCTCGTCTTGAATTTTTTTTGCTAAATTTCCGCCGAGCTGCAGATGAGCGGCGGGTCGATGTAATTTGGCAGCGTCTGACGGCCTTGAACCCTTTGTGGCCTCTTTAAAGGGCATCAGATACAGTCGTAGCCAAACTGCAGTAAAACTGTGCTGCAGTATTTTGAAACAAACACGGTCGTTCCGACCCGGCTGGCAGCGCTGCTCGCTCACACCCCGCCCCCTGCTGAAGATCGCGTGCAGAATCCAGGCAACGGCGAACGAACTGGGGGAGCGCTCGCTGCTGCACACCCAGGCGGCGTGACCTTCCCTTCGCCAAACAGCTCAGCGATGTGGGGGCTGGCCGACTCTCCGAGCATGCTCAGTAAAGACCGCAGTGTTTCGTGACAACACTAATAGTCTGCATGGATCACTGGCACGCAGAGTCACTTCTAATTAGAATTATCTCAATCTTCACCAGGATCTCGTGGGTTTTTATCTAACGTGAAACGTCACCGCCTGAGTGGCCAACTGAGCTGCCAGTCTCCTCTCTGACTCCGCCCCCTGCCCCACCTCCTAACCTCTCTACGCTCTCTGTTCATTCAGAAGCTCCTCCCTCCCCTTCCCCCTTTTTTATGTGAACCAGAAAGTCCAGAGCGGAGGAAGGGGGACATCCCGACCCGCTCTTCATCCTCACCTCGTGGCTTCACGCTCTATTACCTATTCATGCTTTCACTTCTTCCTGCCTTCCTACAACCATCTGCTCCTTCAGTTTTCCATCGAAGCCGCTGCACGATTTAAAAATGAGTAATCTTCCCGAGACAGCGGCCATTTCTAACCCACTTTCTCCGTCTGGTGATTGGATGGGGCAGGAGGCGAAGAAAGTCCCTTAAACAGCTCAGATAAAACCCATGTAGGATGCCGCCGACTCTCCTGTTTTCAGGCTCCTCGGTTAACGAGGTTAACGTCTCTCCCGACTTTAAATCACTTCCGTTTGCTCTTTTTGTTCAGGTTTAATCCTCGTTTCCATCCCTGACACTTTCCTTTGAAAGGAGCAAAAAGACAAGACTGCACAGGTCAAAGGTCAAACTCACTGGACACGCTGATAAAACTCCTTCTTTTCACTCAAAGACAAACACAATGAGAGATTTACTTCAGTCAGATCTGAAAACTGCTTCAATTTCCTGTTAGTTTCATCCTCAGAGACGCAAACACACGAAACCGGATTCTAAATGTCCACTGACGGACGGTCGGACAGGCCGGCAGTGTCCAGACAGACAGGGAGGGAAGAGGAAAGAGACAGAACGAGAAGAAACCATCAAGTCAGACAGACGGCCAGTCAGTCACACAGACAGGTGTGAGCAGAGCTCAGGTTCAGACAGACGGATTCCGACCTCTCGGAGTGAATTTAAACAGCTGTCAAAGTCCAGCTGCAGCTAAACTCAGTCACATCCCGGGATTCTCTGCACGTCTGGAGAATCCTGCATCTTCTGAATAAGATGTTTCACACTGAACATCTGAAGCACGTTTCCAGAAGTTTCTGGACTTTTCTCAGATTTATTGTTGTTTTGGTTTTTGATTGAACCAAAAACGGAACCGAAACTTCAGGATTCTGGTCCAGCTTCAAGAGTTTAAACATAGATGTGGTGGTCGATGGATCGGGGCATTTCATGGAGACGGACGGATTCTGAACACCGTCTAAGGCAAAGATTCATGTTTCTGAGACAAATATGGAGAAATAAAATCCTGCTGCAGCAGACTTATGAGCTGAAACAACATCAAGTCTTTGGTTCTGTTTCTGTTAGAATCTGAAATAAATCAGCTGATTTCAGTTTCTATGACAATGTGAATCGTTTAAAAGGAAACATGAAAAATATTCTTCAGAAACAAGAAAGTAAAAAGTTGTTTTATGTTTATTTGGATGTTTCAGTTCGACAGGATCACGGTGTTTGAATCTATTGTGTCTAGCAGAGTGGTGGAGTGACAGTAGAGGAGACGCAGGACAACAATAAAAAAGATGTGGGGGGGCAGGAAGTGGGAGGAGGAGGGTAATAAGTGGAGAGGAGGATGAAGACTGACGGTGAAGGTCAGTTTGAGGAGGACTCAGGACCCAAACCCCTAAAAATGATCCAGAATCAGAACAAAGATTCATTCAACCTGCTGCTTCAGATTCACTGAAACCTCCTCATATCTGTACAGAAACATTAAGGATGTCAGTTAAAAGCTTATTTTGTTCCTTCATCTTCATCAAACCCGAGGAAGAGCATTTCATTTTAGAATGCTTCAGCACTGTTAGATTTTCACAGAAAACATCTGGTTTTCTTTGTTTTTCTATGATTTCAACATGATATTTACGTTTATGTTTCCTGTTTTATTTTGAAATAACTTCCCACTTGTGTATTGGGTTTTTAGTCAGACTGATGGCTGAACAGTCGTTCTCTCTGGTTATAAACATGCGTGACATGTTCAGGACACACACACACACCAGGATTCCGGTTTAATTCTCAGACTTTTCGTGCTTCACGTGTCGTTAGCAGCTGAAGAAGAAGCCATGACGATGATTTGGGTTGAGAGATTAGAAACAGACACGATGGACGTAAAGAAGAGAGAGAGCGACAACCAGAGGCGAGTCGGGAGGATTTACTCAAAGTTTTATCCTCCCTCCATCACGCCCACCTCCATCACGCCCCAGGCGCTCATGGGAACTTTAACCAGCCAATAAAAATGTACAGAGAACCAGCCTGTGATCCAATGAGAAGATGAAACACCCCCATCGTCCCTCCCTCCGCTCCCCATCTCCAGACCCATTGCGTGACCAGTAATCACCTCAGCGTGCGAAACGTCTCGACCGCCATCCGCCGCCGCGGGACATATGATCAGCTGACCTGCTCAGACAAACTCGTGCTGAATAATGCAGCAGCGAAGCATTTTAAGTCAAAAGAACATCCACTCTGCCATGAGGGGAGAGACTGTCTCAGAGGTCGAAGGTCAAGCCTGGAGCTCAGACACTGTAGTAAACAAAATTACTGTTACTGTAAAAGTAGCGTCATGCCAACAGCGTTAGCACGACAGCTAGATCTCCTTGATCCAGTTTCCTTCGTCTCCGTCAGAGACTAATTATCTTTGTCTAGAAGAGAAACGCCCAGGTTTGATGTTTTGATGTCAAAACAAACATGTTGATGTGGCAGGGAACAGCTGATTAATTTAACAAACATCCAGTGAGCAGCTGCTGTTCAACACCTTAGTGAGGGAACGTCCCCTGGAAACCTGCTGCTATAGGGATGTTCAGACAGAGAAGCTCACTGTATGGACGCAGGACACGGGACACAACTGTGGAACCATTTCAGTGGACATGTAGAGAAATAAAAGATTTCAGAGTCCAGAATCTGAACTGTAAGTGTCTGTGGAGTCCCACGTCCATCAGCAAACATCCCAGCAGGTGAGAACTCCTCCAAAAAGACACTGAAAGACCAACAGAGGTTAGAAATCAAACCCCAAACCACTCTCCTGCATGAGTCCCATTAAAACCCAGAACCAGGGACTTGCAGACCCAAACACATCCAGATTTCTACAAAATGTCCAACTCATTCCTGCTTCATGGCTTCATGATGATTTCTGACTCACTGAAACATCAGAACCAATAAATCGGATCAAAACAGACTGATTTCTTCCTTTAAGAAACTTAATTCACCAGATTTCACTAAAACTAAAAGCCTTCAGTTATTTCACCAGATTATCAGAACTGAACTTTGGAACATTCCCAAACTTCAATTTAACTGAATCAATGTTTCATCCCTCTGCTGCTTATTAAACATTCATCAACCTGAAATTCAAACAGATTCAGGATGTTTCAGTAAAAACTGAGACGGAACTGAAGAGGAATGAAAATCCCTCTCGTTAAAATCATTCTTGTGTCTCAGGTTTTCAGTTTCAGAATCACTTATAGCTGCAATTTGAAGTTTTCCCTTTTTCAGGAGTTATGTATGATTTTTTGAAATTCCATAAAACTGATAGTCTGACCTGTTTCTGTAATATAATGTAGGAAAAACGTCATATTTTTTTCTTTCTCAACCCCCCCAGCAGTTAATTGAGCGCCGCCCAGCATTAGCCAATAGCATTAGCCAACAGCGTTAGGTATTAGCTAACGCTATTGGCTAAAGCACGCGCAGGTATCCAGAACTACCGTTTACGAGTTGTTTACAACAGTGAAAAGACACGTAAAAATATAGTATATTTTACAAAAATATAAATTGTGTAAATGTAACTTACCTATGAAGTGTATATCGTTACAAAGTTGTCGCGCTTGAATGAAAGCAGACTCAGGCTATCGTGTCACGGACACAGAGGGGCGGGACTTAAAGGTGCAACACGTTATTTCCACCCTTGGTGCTCTCTGAGAAGAAACTCCAGAATATAGCTTTAAATCCATTATTTTAAATTCTTGTGAATGTTTCTTAGAAATAACAGAAAAACTGGTTCATGCCAAAATCACGTTCCATGAACTCTGCTGACAGAACGGCTCTGAGTGATGGAGGTCATTCGTCTTCAGAGGCGTTGATGCTGCTCTGACTCGCCGCTCCACCTGTTGAGTCTGCCGCTGGGTGTGATGTCACCCAGCTGGAGGACATGAAACTGAAGCTGCTGTCAGCTGATAGACCAGTTCATTTGAGAGATCTCATGAACCAGACCCGTGTTGAAGATGTTCAGGTGAACATTTGTGTGGGGAAGCAGCTGTGAGGAAGGAGTATGGAAGCTCAGAGATGGAGCTGGAGGAGTTTCCTTCAATTCGGGGTTCAACCTCAAACACAGAGCTTGTTTTTTTAATTTGATCATCTGTACCAGACTGAGAGGAACCACCTCGTTCTTTTGTAGACTAGGATTTCAGACTCTGCATCCCGACTACTACATGATGATAAAATGTCCTTCTGACAGGAGGAGCTGAACATACGATGATGTGCTTACTGCCACCTGCTGGTCAGGAGGGCTGAACTGTAGCGCCCCACTGACTCTGGACATGAAGGAACTTTCTGTGTTGAAGGTCTCAGTTTGATGAAGTCTCATTCACCAGAGAGAAAAGAGGTGAAGAAGGTGCTTCTCATCTTCAGCTGGGGAACTTTGGGTTAACAAAGAATCTGGTGTGTTTTCTCTGCAGGGGGGAAGATTTACTCACCAAGATCTACTAAGAAGCTTTAAAGAGGCAATTTCATACAAATTTCAGGACTTTGTGGTTATTTCTTAAGTATTAACCAGTAATATGAAACATTTTATATCTAAAAAACGTCAGGAAACACTGATTAACAGACCTTTTAATCTCTGCATTAAAATTCGGGTGGTTCCGGCTCCTTCCATCAGACCTCGAGCAACAGCTTGTTCATATTCATTATTCGAAATTGCTGGACTCTGATTGGCTAACAAACTAGCCTATCAGAGTATACTGTTTCCTGCCCCGCTGTGCATGGTAACGTTAGACATCGTATTTTCCTGTTTGCTACGGCTTATGCTAACAGCTTTTAGCCAGCAGCATGCTAGGCGTGGTTTCAACTGCGATGAATACTAACGAACAAAGGAGTTGTAACGAAACAGATACAGGCCGTTAGAACTCGGGAGAACTCGGGTTTTATTACACACCTGCGTAGTTTGAGAGATTAAAACTGAAAGAGAAGGTGTTGACCTGTTTTCACACCCACTATGAAGGTAAGAACACCTGTGGAGCTAAAATATTCAACAGAATCCTCAGAAAAACTGTTTTTAAAGGAAGGGCCTCTTTAAAGAGAACCTGGAGGTTCTCTACACTGAATGACTCAAGAGGACATCGACACCTGATGAGGACGCATCCCTTTAGAGGTTTATCAGGCACAGCCAGCTGGACCGAGTCCTCAGGGGTCGTCCTGGGACTCAGGGCAGGGATTATATCACTCAGTTGGCCCAGGAGTGAAACGGAATCTCCCTGGAGGAGGAGGAGGAGGCTGCAGGGATCCTGAAACGGATGAAACTTTTAGATTGCTGGACTGATGGTGAGATCACTCACCGTCCAGAGAATCTGGTGTCTCAACAGGTTTTAGTTTTCTGCATCATCTTCACAGAGAAACCTGAGAACAACAATCTGCATCTGTTTCTTCACCTCTAGTTGTAACAAGCTACAGTTTGTCACTCTCACATCACAGACATGAGAATCTACAGGATTCTGGAACACAAAGAACTCTGTCAGCTGGAACAGACTGAAGCTCTCCCAGATTAACGTTCCACCTCAGAACAGACTGAGAACATCTGGGCTGATGGGACTTTTAGTTCTGGTTCATAATAATCAGTGTCAGTTTATTTTCACGTCACAGATTTACTTCATCCTTCCAGTTACACAGAAACTGTAAATCCTCCAGTTTACCATCATTACACACACACACACACACACACACACACACACACACACACACACACACACACACACACACACACACACACAGGTTGTTTGACAGTGGCCGCGGCCAACACAAAGGCTTACAGGTCACTAATGTTAGACACTGATGAGGGATAAAGACTCAGTAATAACGTTACCAGGAGGATATTCAGAGGACCGAGTGATCGCAGCTCCTCACCGCTGCACAGATTCAGCACCGTGTTCATAATACGTAAGAAAAGGAGTTCTAACGAAACACCAGAACACGTGATGATCCACAGATACAGTCTGTATGTTCCAGATGTTATCAGAAGAAATACTCTACTGGGTGTAAACTCCTGATCCGGTCCTGTTTAAAACTCCTGATCCGGTCCTGTTTAAAACTCCTGATCCAGTCCTGATTAAACTCCCAATCTGAACCTGTTTAACTTCCTGATCTGGTTCTTGTCTCTGTATAGTTTCCTCCTAGCAGTCAAAACTTCCTGTATTCTGTTAAGGAGGTTCTGGATCAGAGGTTCTACAGACTTTTTGAAGGTCTGTGACAGTTTTTCTTTGGACTTTGTCAGATTTCCCTCGAGGTTTCGGTTCTCGTCTCTGAACATCTTCAGGTGACATGTAACAGCAAAGTGAACCCAGAACCAGTTTGGCCTGGGTCTTTAGGGTCTCTGTGTCCAGCAGATGGTCACAGACAGTTTGTTCCTGTTTCTTCAGTTCAGTCCATGTAAAGGACAAAAATCTGACAGGAAACTGGATTTTACCTCCAACAATCAGCTGATTCCAGGTTTGTTTCATCGTTGTTGCAGATATAAAACATCCATCTCTCTAAGTTCAGTTCTATGATGTCAAACTTCTTCTGCATTCAGCTACAGGTAGATGATTTAGTCTATTTAATGCTCATTAACCTGCAGATCGTCCCTGTTCGAACACACAGGCTTACAGGTCACTAATGTTAGGCTCCTCTGAGGGATAATGCTGCCAGATAACAGAGGCTTTACTGCTCAGGCTAATCCTGTGTGCCAACACGGAGAGCTGCGTTTGGCATTACAAACATGTCTGTTTACAAGAGTCTTCATCATTTCAGCTTCCGCAAACAGGAAATATAAAGTTGTTTCATCCACACAGAGACAGAAGTCCTGCTTATACAGCTGCTCTAATGAAAGAATTCATCCTGGATGAAACAGGAAGTGACAAAATCAGATGTGAATTAAACACGTTCTCCCATAAATATAAAATAGATTACTGATAGGCTGCAACTCTGTTGTAAGTTTACACGTGTAAACTCAGTGAAAGTGTCACAGCGTGTCATGATTTAAAGGGAGCAGCTGCAGGTGCAGCTGGGCTTTAGGACACATCAGATCAGAGATCACACCTCCACCTGGGAACCTGCAGGCAGAGTGACGGACACTCCGGTGGCTCCAGTTTTACACCTTAACTTATCAACACATGGACATGCAGCACCTCAGATGTTATTCCTGCATTCTTTCAAATGTTTTGACTGCATGAACGTCACTATTCCAATGCATTCTGGGATTTATAGTCTTAGAGGCTTTAACACATATGATCTTGTAACATGAGCCAGCTTGACTGACAGCGTTTGAACTTTTTATTTATTGTTTCCACAGTAACTGTTTTTATTTTCTTTAAAATAAGTTGGTTTGTATTTAAACCTGGTAAAACACTGAGTGTTTTTGTTGTGATGTTTTACTGGTCCGTTGAACTCAGATGGTTAGTATGTGTGAGAACATTTCTACCAAGACACAAGAAAAAGAAAAAGACCAGAAACACATATAGAAAGTTCTCCAGAACCACAGAGACCCAAACTGGACCTTCGTTAATTCAACGAAAAAATATTTGGGAAAGGACAGAGAAGATCAATGATTTAAAAGACGAATAAAAGGAACCATCTTTGGATCCCACACTCAAACATCTGAGACGAGGAAAACTCCACCAGCTTTATTCCCAAACATGTTTGATGACATGTGATGTAATCGAGTTAATGACGTGAAGTAGAGAACAAGGAGGGTGGGGGGTCTGCGAAACTGAAGGAAATGAATGAGAAGAACAAAAAGAAGACGTGGTGGGAGAACAGGAGGAGCCCCTGATGGTTGGCTACCTTGACCTCTCCTCAGGAGTTTGGGGGGAAGGTTAAGCAAACAGGTCATTGGATTTGGCAATAATCCAGATCAGCCAGTCATTCTGCAGATCTGAGTGTCAGCGTGCATCCCAGCTGCTATTCAGAAGCACATTTCAAGAAGCATTGTTGTTGTAAGGAAGCTGGGAGGGAGTCTGAAGCCCCACCCCCTCATCCCAGCACACATCTTGTCAGACTCAACTAAGAACGGCATTCTGCAGAATGCAAAGGCTGATTTCACTCTCGCTGTCATGTTCTGGGTTTATTGAGTTTAACTAATGTTACTCTGAGTGAGGAAGAGAGACAGAAATACATTTACAATTTTTACAATTGAAACTATCATTGAAAAGTTTTAATTCAAAATGAAAAACTAAATGGAGCCCATCAAAATAACAGAATATATTCCACATGTTGAAGTCCACAACGTCTCCTTGTACTGTCCAACATCCCAGTCCAGCTCTGCAGTTTCCAGTACAAACTGAACACAAGCTGGGATGGACCTGCTGGACCTTCAGTTGTCAGCTGCTTCAGAGACAGTCCAGCTTCCTTCTTCAGCTCCCTTCACCACAGGTGTCCACCAACGGGTTCACCGAGGTCTTTCTGGCCTCAGCTTCTGAGAGCTGCATCAGTAATAAAAATCTGAACATTTAATTTCCTCAAACTCCCCTGAGATGAAGGAAATCCTTCCTGCAGGTGTAAATAGAGGATCTCCCAGACAACAGGTCTCTGCCAAACCCTCACTATTTGTTTGGGTTTAGCAGGACTGTCTAGGATCCTTCCCTGTCACCAGAACCAACTCATCACAAGATGGTGATCAGGTTTTGGCTCTTACACTCTGTTTACCTGAGTGTCCAAGACCCAGGGTCTCAAGCCTAATGATACAAGTACAAAATAGACCATAAACCTTTGGCCTGGTACCAGATACACTTATGGACCATCCTATGATTAAACATGGTATTTTTACAACAACATCCTTTGGATTCAGATCAGGGAGGTTGGTCCTCCCAGTAACCCCCCACATGGGCACTGAAGTTCCCTAGAAGAACAACAGAATCCCCAGTTGGTACCTACTCCAGTACACCATCCAACACAATGCTCAGTACTTCCCTACTGCAGTTTGGACCTGTGATGGTAAATGGCGTGTACTTGTATCGCGCTTTACTCAGGTCCTACGACCCCCAAAGCGCTTCACACTACAGTCTGTCATTCACCCATTCACACACACACTCACACGTTTGGTGATGATGAACTACATAAATGTTTGTAGCTGTCCTGGGACACACACTGACAGAGGCGAGGCTGCCAGACACTGGCGCCGCCGGACCCTCCGGCCACCACCAAACGGGCAAGGTGGGTACCCCCCCCCCCCCCCCCCCCCC